>CM060116.1:34285775-34425775 GCA_030522415.1 Channallabes apus | reverse complement strand
AAAAAAAAAAACATCCGGATAAATCGCGCCATCCGGACGGATCCAAGTTTTCTGTTCAGCATCCTGACTCTGACGTACGCACGTAAGCAGGTCGAGCGGGACGAGGTAACTAAGCGTGTGTAATCTGTCACTGGGAGAACAAAAAAGTAAACGGCACATTCGCTAACAACTCCGTTTGTCTATGTGATCTTTATTTTCTTCTATACCGAAGGACGTTACAGATGAGAAGTATAAACATACCATTCCGACACCCTGTTGGTTGGTACGCGATCCATCGCACCTGCACATGACGTTACATCACACACTCCAGCAAGGACGTTTGAAGAACTTAGCATTTTCGGTTGATAAGGTTGTGATAAGAAGTAGACGAAGCTGTCCGTGATAGAGACTCAAGATTCGAGCGAAATGTCACAACCAAACATCAGCGAGAGGAAGGTAACAAGAATTATATTTACTATATATATATATATTTATATATATACACACACAAGCCTGCCCTGGGTCACTAATTTTCTTGTATGTTGTCCTCACAGATTCCTGCAGCTAAGCTTGGATGTACATTTACATTCCAATAAATGTTACTGATGACACGCCTCTGAAGTTTGACTTTTTGCACCATTATAATAGTAACTAGTTATCATATCTTCTTCTCCATAAAACATGTTAATGCTCAGTAGTACACATATATGGTTCTTTAATGTATTTGCATTGTACTAAACTGCATTCTTTTTCAATTGCCATATACAGAATCCCAAATCACTATGGCCGTTAAAAAATACAACATATTTTTCTTTCCTTTTTTTTATGAGGTGTTAGTGTACAGTAGTATATACAGTAGGCCCGTGGCACAGCCTAAGATTTTATCCTTAATGCTTTTTCCCCCCTCACGTTACTTTTACTTTTATACTTTAAGTAGTTTTGAAACCAGTACTTTTACACTTTTACTTGAGTAAAAAGCTTGAGTTGATACTTCAACTTCTAAAGGAGTCTTTTTGAACCCTAGTATCTATACTTCTACTCAAGTAATGAATGTGAATACTTTTGACACCACTGCTAACCGTCTCTACCGATCAGACTCGATCTCAAACTGTCTATGAAAAGATCAAAAGATCTATGTAATAACAACGGAGGCGGTTCGCATCAAAACGGCAGCTCTGGGAGGCTATTCTGACGTCCCGCAAAGAAATTCAAGCAGAAACTGTCCAAAAACTCACAAGTTCAATGGATGCAAGAATTGTGAAGGTGATATGAAAGACCGGGTCCTATGTTAAGATGTAACATGTAGCCCTGTTATGATGTTTTTGATTGAAATAGCTTTTGATTTCAGTAAATATGACCTCATAATGCTGCAAATTCAACAAAAGCCCATTTTCAGTTCTTTACAACCTATAAAATGTTTTAACTCATTCATTCATTCATCTTCTATACCGCTTTATCCTGTATTTAGGGTCGCGGGGGACCTGGAGCCTATCCCAGGAGACTCAGGGCACGAGGCGGGGTACACCCTGGAGAGCGTGCCAATCCATCGCAGAGCGCACACACACACACACACTCATTCACACACTATGGTCAGTTTGGGAACGCCAATTAGCCTAACCTGCATATCTTTGGACTGTGGGAGGAAACCGGAGTACCCGGAGGAAACCCACCAAGCACGGGGAGAACATGCAAACTCCATGCACACAGAGACGGGAATCGAGCCTGGCCGGGAATCGAACCCGGACCCTGGAGGTGCAAGGCGACAGTGCTAACCACTACACCACCGCGCCGCCTGTTTTAACTCTGTTGTGCATAATAATTTGAAACAGTGCGTTTTCAGCTTTTTTATTTTTTAAATAAATATTGTTATTATTAGGAGGTTTGTTCAATAAAATTTAAATTATACCCTAAAAGTTGATGACTAGAAAATTATACTGACCGTCATTTGCATTGACTAATTATGAACATCAGGGAAAGATATCATTTGCGTAATGATTTGGAACGCGGTGTATTGAAAGGCCAACGTAGGCGTCAACAAATCAAATCACGTTATGAGAATGTTCCGAGAACACAGGGTGGTGACTCGCTTTCAAAATCAGAACAGAAAATTAACGATCTAGTACTGAGTTAAAGTTGAACTTCTAATCCCACCCTTATAACTGTCAAAAACCACCAAACACCTCCTTCTACTTGCAGTTTTAACTTGTCCTACTTTCTTCCCTGTTTAATTAGGAACTTCAAATCAACACGGCCAATCAAACTGTGAACCACCTCATTTCTCTGCTTTTAAACTCGGTTATAATAGTATTGACTTTTGAGCCATCGATGGATTTAGTACAGTATTTCAACCAAAAGACTTACTTTTGTGGAAGCCTGCATTTTTTTTCACTTAACACATCAAGCGTGCCAACATGGGGAACGAACCGGGTGGGCGTGAGACAGACACCATGTCCCACTTTCAATTTCTACCACTCGTACAGTACACACCGGAATAATAAACACACTCGTCACCATGTTGTCCAGCACATGTCGGATTTGCTCTACAGCTCTACAGCTCCTTTTTCGTTTTCCTCTCGGTGACCCTGCTGATGAAGACGATGACATCATCACGTTATCTGTCATCGCAGACTCAGACACGCACTCAGACTTGCACACCTTCTGGCACGCGGTACATATTTCACACAGCACATGTGAGAGAAGACAGATTTCTGGGAAACAGCAGCATATGCATGTATACACTCACCCACACGTTTACTCACACACACACACACGTGAGATGTATGCGCACACGTCTCGGGAAGATTAAGGCTCGTGTACGGAAATGAGCTGAACACGTTTTCACACCTGCCGGTTTGTGTCGTGAAACAAACATTTAAAGCATCTGTTCTGAGATCAGGATTATAACACTGAATAATATTAGGCCCAGTGTTTTTACTTGACTTGACTATCTGGTTACTGTACGACTACACACACGAGAGTATATATACACACACACACACACACACACACACACACACAGGTGGAGTCAAATCTAGAAAAAGCTTTTTGTCAACCGCAGTCTGATTTCCCTCACTCTATTTTTTCTCTTTTCTTTCTTTTCTTTGTGTCTGTCTCTTCCTGACACCTGTGTGTAGGTGTGGACCACACTGCAGGTGCGCTCTCTCTCTCTCTCTCTCTCTCTCTCTCACTCTCTCTCTCTGAGGTTATTTTTGTATCACTGAGATATCAGATAGCTGGTATTTCTCATTTGCCTGTGTATGCTTGACTTGCGTGTGTATACGCTGTATAAGTTCAGGTTTGATCTGGTAATGTTCTCGCCGTCCCGAACCAACATTTGTTTCTAACTTTTCCACTTTGCATAGATATTAAAGCTTGTATCCTCCGAAGCTTTTTATAGTCTAATGTATATTTTAGTTTGACGCTTTAAACCAGACACTTCAAAGATTTTCCGCTCGACTTTTATATTTTGTTCATTTTCCACTGACGTACTAGCGCTCTGCTTTTTATCTTTATCTACCTATCAGGAAATATAACCATTACATAATCAGATAATAGTTTCTGAGTCAAAAGCGTAAAAACTTTTTTTTTTTTTTTTAAAGAAGAATAACAACATCATCATCCTCATCATCTTCAGATGGTGCGCTTTAGGCTTGAAGAGAAAAGTCGTTAGCATTTATGCACAGCACAGCGAAACACAGGACATATGAGGGGCGTTTGAGTCAAATTGGGTCTTTAGATTGTGCAGAATAACGTCACATTTCTGAGTGTAAAAACTCGTATTTATTTCTCCATATAATCCCCTGCAGCACTTCTCTCAGTGTTTCACTAGTGCTTGGATACCACCAAGGTAGAAGGTTTTCTCAGTACGCTGGAAACGGCTTCGGATCTGAAACCCCGGCCTCCCAGGAACTCCCAGACATATGGAAATGGCTTGGCGCGAGGTCAGGGGAGATGTGTGAGTGGCGTTGATGAACGATTGTGTGTACGGTTCACACCGACAACCTAAACAGGGATTACACTGAACGACTACACACCTGTATTAAATCCAGCATTGTCTATGACTACAGAGGACGTTCAAGTCAGACCAGGACTTGTAATGAAATGCGGCATAAAAGCGATTGACGTTTACAGAAGGCTTAACGCAAAGTGCGGTGATGAGACTCTTTAACTCGCCACAGTTAAACATTTGAACGGTGCGAACGTTTTTAAAGAAGGTGGCTCAGAGCCCGTGGACACGGGCCAGAATTTCAGACGTGAAGCAGACAGACAGTCCGAATGTGGTTCTGGTTTACTGAGAAAGCGTTCTACCTTGATGGTGTCCAAGCACCATCGAAACACTGAGAAATAATGGGAGGTTTAACGCTCAGAATCCTGGTTTGACTTGAACATCCCTTGACGAAACACAAGATAAGATTTTCTGTTTGTGCAAATGGAAAACTCAGGAGACTAATAAAAAGCAAATCCTGATCCAATTCGAAACTCATGCATCGTAAATCACGTCACGGTCTTCAGAACCCGTCTCATTCGTTCACATGGACCTCATCCAAGCACCAGATATAAACTAAGATTTGTAAAAATCATCCTGTCAAGATAAATGTCTTTGTCTCTTCCTTTCACTCTTGCCCTCCTTCCTTCTTCCTAATGCTCTTGTTATTATTTCTCTCTCTCCGTCTCTCTCTCTCGCTCTCTCTCTCTCCGTCTCTTCCTCTCCAATGGTATTGGTGGCTGGGTGTCACAGTGTGAAGGCAGTGAGTGTGACAGAGCCAAACTGTCCAGGTGCAAGTGTCTCTCCCATCTCTTCAAACACTCACACACACACACACACACACACACACACACACATTCTGACGCATGCGGCACGGGATGAAGACAGTCAGCAGTTATTTCTGTGTTTCCTGTCTCTCTATCACAGGTGCAGGAGGGGGGGTGGAGGATGGGGGGTGACTGTGTGTGTGTGTGTGTGTGTGTGTGTGTGTGTGTGTGTGTGTGTGTGTGTGTGAGAGAGAGAGAGAGAGAGAGAGAGAATCACACGCATGCAGTTCAACCGGACACGATGACACACTCCAGCTTACCCAAGCACAGGAGGAGTGTGAGTGTGTATGAGAGAGAGTAAGGAGGGGTGGGGAGGGGAGGGGAGGGTTTGGGGTGGGGAGGGGAGGGGAGGGGTGGTGCCGACTCTATTAAAGTGGAGGTCAAATGGCCGTAAAAGGAGACACTTATAAGGGAGAAAGAGAGACAGAGAAGAAGGGAGGTGGAGAGACCAACTGGTGCTACCCACCGCCCACAGTTCGCAGATGTGCTGTCCAGAAAACAGTAGCTTCAGTGGGCAACACAGAGAAAGCTGTGTGTGTGTGTGTATGTATGTGTGTGTGTGTGTGTGTGAGTGTGTGCACGTGCTTGTGTGCTCTTCCCACCAGCACATCACAAGGAACTATGACAATGTGCACACTCAGACACTTAAAATCGACTTTTCTATTGTAATAAAGGACAGTGAAGAACATCATGATAAGTCTCAGGTTTACCGAATCTTGTCTAGAGCTACACTCACCCTGCACCCTATAGTACACCCTACTGTATAGTATAGTACACAAGTTACTTTCCTACAGACATTCATTCATTCATTCATTCATCTTCTATACCGCTTTATCCTGTATTTAGGGTCGCGGGGACCTGGAGCCTATCCCAGGAGACTCAGGGCACGAGGCGGGGTACACCCTGGACAGGGTGCCAATCCATCACAGAGCACACACACTCATTCACACACTATGGTCAATTTAGGAACGCCAATTAGCCTAATCTGCATATCTTTGGACTGTGGGAGGAAACCGGAGTACCCGGAGGAAACCCACCAAGCACGGGGAGAACATGCAAACTCCATGCACACAGAGACGGGAATCGAACCCGGACCCTGGAGGTGCAAGGCGACAGTGCTAACCACTACACCACCGCGCCGCCTTTCCTACAGACAGACCATGATAATTTAATGGGATACCAGACTCGTACACAGGAAAAACCACTTTCAAAATCTTCCAAATAAACATCAGGTTATTTCGGTATTTCTAAATTCTAGTCTAAGGAGAAGCATCGACATGAACGGCCGATTTGGCAACATCAAGTCGAAAGCAGCATTTCGATGACGTGGAACACCTGCTGGACAGGAAGTGAATGATATTAAAACAGGCATCTTAATGTAAAGCTGGGATTTGAATGACTGTACTACAGTATCTAGAGTTATTGACAGCTGAGGGTCGTTAATCCGAATGCCTGAGCAACGTTTTAAAATACTACAAAACATACGTATGTATGTGATTTAATATTAAAGTCTCAGGTTTAAACCAGTAAAACCATTACAAGTAAGTAGTGCTGTACTGGAGGACTCGAGTCAAGTCTTTTTTGTCTCTTTGGTCATGGACTTGCCTTTGGTAGTTTGCTGAAGAAAACTGCCTAGTTTCGTTTTTTTTTTTCCAAAGCAGTTAAGTTTAAGTCTAACTTGGTCTCTCGTTCATTTGAACTTGAGTTCTACTACTTTACTTGGTCAGACTTTTATTTGGATTGGACTTTTTCTTTCTGATTTGATCTTGGCCTTGGAGACGGATGTGTTGAACTTGCCATTGGTGATACAACGGAGTAATTGTTCAAGGTGATACAAATAGGTCATGTTTTTGGATTCATGTCCAGTCTCAAGATATTTTCCGTTTGGACTTAAACTCGTCTTTGGACTTGGTATGAGATATTTTGCAAAAAGTTAGTTTGATGAAGTAATTCCCTCTTTTAGAAAACTAATGGATGAATTATTGGCACAATGCAGAAACGAACCAAGCTGGTTGATGTTAACGCTTGTCCTTCATCATTTTTGGACTTTGTATTGCTTTCAGTTGGACTTGATCTTGACTTAGTCTCACTTTGATTTATGTTTAAACTTAACTTGATCTTGCTTTCAATTGAACTTGATCTCGACTTCTTCAACACTCAAATTCATTTAGATTTGATCTCAGAGGTGGAAAGTAATTAATTATATTTACTCGCATTACTGTAATTGAGTAATTTTTATTGTGTGTGAATTTCTACTTTTTAGAGTGCTTTTTAAAATCTGTAATTTTACTTTTTCGTAAGTATGTTTTGTTTAAAGTATTGTACTTCACCACATTTTATATCATATTTGCTACGGAGTAAAAGATAAATGAATGAAAATGAAAAATAATACAAATAATACGACGGGGAAGAGAAAAAATTGCACCCCGGAAACCACTGCACTGATTGACTGATGGAGAACAAACGCGCTAAATTCACAAGAACGATGGAGACAAAACAGATGTCAGTGATACAGACACAGCTGGAAGTGAAACGCCAACAAATTCTTATGATCAAACCCCTGGTCATATTTAAGTGACCGCTTTGATTTCAAGCACAACAAAGGCAACAGATTTATTATGTAACGGTGTTCCATCATGATTTGATCTTGACCCTATTATGACTCCTTGGAGATGTTTTGGACTTGGTACAAGTAAGTAAAGAAGAAGTATCACTTCACCACTGTAAGTTGAACTTGGTCTGAGATATTTTGCCAAACGTTAGTTTGATGAAGTAATTCCCTCTTTTAGAAAACAGTCTAATTATTGGCACAATGCACAAATTAACCAAACTGGTTGAAGTTCAACCGTGTCCTCGATTAGACTTGATCTTGACTTGGTCTTGCTATAATTTAGACTCAATCCTACTGTAAGTTGGTCTCACTTCTATTTAGATTCGATCTTAACTTGGTGTCGCTTTCATTTAAACTTAGTTCGACTTGGTTAGGCTTTCGTTTGGACTTAATCTTGATGCTTTTTTTATTTTTGGACCTTAAACATTATCTTGACTTTGTCATGATTTCATTAGGACTTGATCTTGACTTGAATTTTCTTTCTGACTTGATCTTGACCCTACTACTGCTCTGGCCTTGGAGATATGTTGGACTTGACGTTGGTGATCTTTAGATCTTTAGAGCCCCAACTTTACGCCATTGTTCTTTCCATAGTAAACTCTAATCTTTATACTCTATATTACAGTTAACAGCCTACGTATCTTGCATGGAGAAAGAATTGTGTATTGTTTTTATAAAAGCAGTAACCCACATGAGGGCTTGTCTTATGGTGATTTTATCACCGTTAATGGAGTTTTTAGACGCAAGTGAGCTGCAAAGGTAAAAAAAATACAGGGTGTGTTTTGAAACACTGAAATTTTCTTTGAGGGTTCGAGGATTGTTGGTATCACAGTATTGTTTACTCTCAGCACCTTTGGCCTATTTCTTCTTGTTTTTAGTTAAGAGATGGAACACCCTGCTGCCAAGAGAACAATACAACCAGATATCAGCACAATGAGATGTTGTTTTGATGTGTGGTTACACAAGATTGAGTCGCAAATCTCACGAAAAACACACCGACTTTGCAGAAGGCTGCATGGTGCAGGCTGCAGAGGTGCGTGGGCGAACTGCACTGCGTGGGACACGTGTGTATGTATATTAGTGTGTATCTGTGAGTATGTGGGATGTGTGTTTGTGTGTGTGTGTGGGTCAGGTCGGTTAGGGTAGAGGGTGCACAGACTGCACCTCCAAAAAAATGTCATTGCTAAATGTATGTGGAATGTTGTTATAGCAACCATAAACACACAGACGTAAAGAGACGCTTCATCATCTGTCTAAAAGTCCCAAAGAGTCCAACCTCAAGAATAATTTTTGTATTAAATCGTTGAGTAGCTCATATATGAAGCTGAACTTCTTATTCATACAAGTAGATCTGTTGATGCATTTATTTACGTGTTAATTATTGCACTATAAAATTCACGTATATATACACGTATACACAGAGGTGGAAAGAGTAATAAAATTTTGTACTCAAGTACAAGTACTGTTACTTCAGTGAAATTTTACTTAAGTACAAGTAAAGTTACCATTATAAAAATCTACTCAAGTAAAAGTAAAAAGTAGCTCATTAAAAAATTTACTCAGAGTAAAAGTTACCGAGTTACTTTTTTATTTAAATTTTTTTAACAGCGGGGGTGGGTTGAGGCATTCTAGCATAGTTCAAAAAAAGATGAGCAGATAAATCTCAAACTAGTTGTTTTTAACTGAAGGAACACCTTTGCATAATAAAGCTGTTGTCTTTCTTGTGCTTGAAAATCAAAGTGGTCACTTAAATATGGTGTTACGTCCCAGTCTAGGGTCATAGAGCAAAAGAATGGTTCAGGGTTCTATTTTAAACTGTATGGAAATGGTGGCATATGGCAGAAAGAACTAGATCCAATCATTAACTGATGAAATAATGTTTGTATACATCTATATATCTATATCTATATATATATATATACACACACACACATACACACACACAAGGAGGAGGAGGAGGATCAGATTCAGCGTGGACCCAGGCCAAAATAATAAACAAAATGGTATTTATATTTAGTTATTTAGTAATATTTAGTTATATTTTTTATTTTTTGCAGATTACCTGCAAAAAACAAAAAAACAAAAATACAGGTACCTTCCCGGACTCCCTAAACCAAAAACAGTGAAATTATCTACAAATATATACAAAGACCAACCAAACCAAAGGGACAAAGCAATAATCAAAGTCAATGGGAGGCAAAAAGTCAAAACCAGAATACACAACCAAATACCAAAACGCCAAAATCACAACCTCTTTCATCTTTCCCGCGTCTCTCTCCGGTTTATATATGGTCGCGCTAGTCGATGACGTCACTCTCAGGGCGGAAGCGACCGTGTGGAAGGTCAGGTGATGCCGATGTCAGAAAACCTGGAGTGGAGTCTGGAGCAGCGCACGACCAGGACATGATACACACACGCGGCGCAACGGAGCATTTATACAAAGCATAATATTTTCATTATTTTAGCATTTTCATTCATTTATTTTTTACTCAGTAGCGAATATGATTTAAAATGTAGCGAATTACAATACTTCAAACAAAACGTACTTAAGTAAAAGTAAAATTACAGATTTTTAAAAATACTTAAAAAAGTAGAAATACACAAAAAAGCTACTCAATTACAGTAACGCGAGTAAATGTCATTCGTTACTTTCCACCTCTGCGTATACATTATGGTCAATATTATAGGAACACGTCAACATTTCTAAAGCTAATTTCTGTGATGTTGTATGTATTTCCCTACACTAAGAAAAAAAAAACAGAAACCAGATTGACTCAGCTGACTGTTTATTATCAATTAAACATTTAAAAGTGTATGTATCACACGTTAAAGCCCATTAGACTAAAACTGAATGAAGTCCTAGGAAGAGACAGACAAGAGAGACAATCTTGGAAGCTGGCAAAAGAAGATGAACATGAAGCAAATTTCCTTGAAAAAAGTTTAGACACAAGTTTGGGTACGTTCTAGATCAATACAGGAGATTTCCAAAACTGTGAAATAACACACATGGCATTGGGTAATTAAGTAACAACAATCAGCCAGTTGTTATTTCAAGACATGTACAGTAGGTTCTGGAACAGTATTGTGAGTCGAATGCGTTTGCGAAACCCATCAAAGCTCCATGATGATGAAACTGTCCCTCATGAAGACCTTCCCAGGAAAACAAGACCAGAACTACCTCTGCTGCAGAGGAGACGTTCATTTAGAGTCACCAGCCTCAGAAATCACCAATTAACAACCAGCACCTCAGATTAGAGCCGTTATGAAGCTTTACAGAGCAGAAGTAGCAGATATACACCTCAATATCAACTGTTCAAAGGAGATTATTGTGTGTTTTGGATAAACAGCTTCAGTATTGTTTTACAGTGTAGAAAGAAATAAACATCAGGAAAGACCATGGAGTTAGTAGGGGTGTACAAACTTTTAACTGGTGGTACTTTATGTACATGCCAGATTAAATAAAATAATTTTTTGGTGTGGTTCATTTATAAATGAATGTAGAATTTGTTAATTCTTTTGTGTTTAAATAAAAAATCAAAATCCCCAAAATACAGATTTTAGTAGGTACCTGTAGCTCAGACGTATGTGCTTTCGAAGTGATCAAGTTAATACATTTTGTAGGTTCTACTGCAATATCGTCGCAATCTTTTTATTGCTAAAGTAAATATAGTACTTGATGTTTAGGACAGTATGCTCAGTGTAACTACTCAAGTAATGTTATAGCTTGTTAGGCAACTCGAATTTGCCATTGCTAATGGAAATGTAGCTATTTCAGAAGAACATATCTTTGGATGCACTTGCATTGGTGGAAGTACAGTGGTGTGAAAAACTATTTGCCCCCTTCCTGATTTCTTATTCTTTTGCATGTTTGTCACACTTAAATGTTTCTGCTCATCAAAAACCGTTAACTATTAGTCAAAGATAACATAATTGAACACAAAATGCAGTTTTTAAATGAAGGTTTACGTTATTAAGGGAGAAAAAAAAACCTCCAAATCTACATGGCCCTGTGTGAAAAAGTGATTGCCCCCCTTGTTAAAAAATAACTTAAGTGTGGTTTATCACACCTGAGTTCAATTTCTGTAGTCACCCCCAGGCCTGATTACTGCCACACCTGTTTCAATCAAGAAATCACTTAAATAGGAGCTACCTGACACAGAGAAGTAGACCAAAAGCACCTCAAAAGCTAGACATCATGCCAAGATCCAAAGAAATTCAGGAACAAATGAGAACAAAAGTAATTGAGATCTATCAGTCTGGTAAAGGTTATAAAGACATTTCTAAAGCTTTGGGACTCCAGCGAACCACAGTGAGAGCCATTATCCACAAATGGCAAAAACATGGAACAGTGGTGAACCTTCCCAGGAGTGGCCGGCCGACCAAAATTACCCCAAGAGCGCAGAGACGACTCATCCGAGAGGCCACAAAACACCCCAGGACAACATCTAAAGAACTGCAGGCCTCACTTGCCTCAATTAAGGTCAGTGTTCACGACTCCACCATAAGAAAGAGACTGGGCAAAAACGGCCTGCATGGCAGATTTCCAAGGCGCAAACCACTTTTAAGCAAAAAGAACATTAAGGCTCGTCTCAATTTTGCTAAAAAACATCTCAATGATTGCCAAGACTTTTGGGAAAATACCTTGTGGACCGACGAGACAAAAGTTTAACTTTTTGGAAGGTGCGTGTCCCGTTACATCTGGCGTAAAAGTAACACAGCATTTCAGAAAAAGAACATCATACCAACAGTAAAATATGGTGGTGGTAGTGTGATGGTCTGGGGTTGTTTTGCTGCTTCAGGACCTGGAAGGCTTGCTGTGATAGATGGAACCATGAATTCTACTGTCTACCAAAAAATCCTGAAGGAGAATGTCCGGCCATCTGTTCGTCAACTCAAGCTGAAGCGATCTTGGGTGCTGCAGCAGGACAATGACCCAAAACGCACCAGCAAATCCACCTCTGAATGGCTGAAGAAAAACAAAATGAAGACTTTGGAGTGGCCTAGTCAAAGTCCTGACCTGAATCCTATTGAGATGTTGTGGCATGACCTTAAAAAGGCGGTTCATGCTAGAAAACCCTCAAATAAAGCTGAATTACAACAATTCTGCAAAGATGAGTGGGCCAAAATTCCTCCAGAGCGCTGTAAAAGACTCGTTGCAAGTTATCGCAAACGCTTGATTGCAGTTATTGCTGCTAAGGGTGGCCCAACCAGTTATTAGGTTCAGGGGGCAATTACTTTTTCTAACAACACCTGCACAGGATGGGTACATCCGAATATCACACCTGCGTGACAGGTACAGGATGGCCACAACAACTGCCCGAGTCACACCAGGAACACACAATCCCTCCATCTCACAGCAAGAACTGACAAATCTGGTCCAGTCCATGAGGAGGAGATGCACTGCAGTACTTCAAGCAGCTGGTGGCCACCAGATACTGACTGCTACTGACTGATTTTGAGCCTCCCTTCATTCAGGGACACATTGGGAAACATTTTTACTTCATATCTTATGGTGTCGACTCTTTTAGTGTTCATACAAATATTTATACATTAAGTTTACTGAAAGTAAAAACAGTTGAAAGTCAGAAGACGTTTCTTTTTTTGCTGAGTATATATAAAACATTTAAATAATGATGATTAAAAAAAAAATTTATTTTCATTCATTCATTCATTCATTCATTTTCTATACCGCTTAATCCTGTGTTCAGGGTCGCGGGGGACTTGGAGCCTATCCCAGGAGACTTCGGGCACTAGGCGGGGTACACCCTGGACTATTTATGCAATGAAATTGTTATACAATAATCAATATTTAGTATGAAGTCCTTTATTGTTAAAAAACAACTGGATCCGGAAGAGTCAAAAAGACATCTGAAGTACTCTGGTGTGATTCGCTCAATCCATGTCTGCTCGAACGCTTCCTAAAGATCATGTACAGAAGATGGGTTCTCCACTGCTCCTGCGTTCATCACCATTGTACAACAGTCTTCTAGAGGGTTTAGGTCTGGAGAATAACCAGGCCATGACTCCAGAAGAAGAATCTCATTGGCCTATTTTTTACTAGTTTTACAGTTAATTAGCCCAACTCTTCAACCAGATAAACTACGTAGAACTAATTAGTGGAATCACCTGTTTTGTGCACAGGGAGAACTATAAAGCACATTACACATTGTCTTAAAACTTTTTGCCCACCACTCTACAGTTAATATTTTGCATTTATTCTGTTTTTCAGCAGATAACTGCTTACATGCTGAATCTATTCACTTTAACTCAATTTATCAATTCGAAATTCATTGACCAAAAAAAAAAAAAAAAAAACTAATCTCACAAAAATAACCGGTAGAGGTTGAATTAATTTCAGTCTGATCGCTTGCAAAAATATAAATGACAAATAAAATTATATATACTTTAGAAAAATAATTGCATTTTATCTATATAAATCAAACAAGTAAAATTCATATTCAACAACTCATTTGTTAGTTTCTAAGATCTGTTCCTATGGGGTTTAACACCGTTTTGTAGAAATAAACATAAAAATAGTTCCTGTTATTCAAAGTCTCTGCAATAAATTCCATTCTCTGGAAAAAAAAGGTAGATTTTTGACAGCAGGAATCTGCAATGAAAAGGTTCTTGCATAAAGGTTTTATATATATATATATATATATATATATATATATATATATATATATATATATATATATATACACACACACACACTGTGTATATTGCGCATACACTATATTTTTACATTACAATAAACTTGCATAACTATACAAAATAATATGAGGTATATTTTAATGATGTGACCGTGTATAAATTAAATGTAGATCATATAACATAAATAAATATCCCTCTTGTGGTTTTTTTGTGTGTCTTTTTTTCTCAGCTGAAACATATGTTCAATTAAACAGTCCAAAAAAATTACAAGGTGCTAAAGAATTTATGCATTTTGTCTAAACCATTCAGGAAGTAACATACTTCCATGTGCATGCATGCATAGACAGATTCGTATACACAGACACACATGAACACCAGAACAGACACTCCAGCAGGAAGAGAGTGGGTGTTTGGGAACAGCTGCATGGGAGAGACATTGAGTTTGGTTTCCTTCAAATGAACACACACACACACACAGAGATAAAGAACATGCATATATATATATAAATGTATAGGAGCAGCCTCAAACATATTCACATCCTTACCTACATCTCAGTCTGTATGTGTTGTATCTAATCTAGGTTACAAGAGTAAGACAGTTCAGTCGATGATGCAGCTCATATAGTTACTGTATGATGTAACTGTACAGTATGAGCTGGAGGAGATGTTGAACAGTGATATGCTATTGATGTATCATAATTATCATTAATACAGACCACAGATTACCTTAGCAAGTGTTAAAGAGAAAACTCAATTATATATACATGTATTACACATAGGTATTTAGAGGGAAGGTGTTTCATGGAAGGAAATGCACTAAATATGGAGGAAGTTTTTAATGAAACACCAGGGTGAATGCTTAGAATCAGGAGCTTCCTCTCGCATTAAAATCGAACACTTAAACCATCCTAATCTGAATAATGCGTTTTTTATTGTCTACGTGCAATGTGTAGAAATAGGTCACATGGAGAGAAGATCATCAGGTGCAACTTAAATGCAGCAAAACTGAACTGCATTTCATTCCCATGATCTCTGCTTCAGGCACATGGACAGTCAACTGTACATTTTCACTTACATTTTACAACATTAGAAGAATTCATGTAGTGGTTAGCACTGTCGCCTTGCACCTCCAGGGTCTGAGTTCGATTCCCCGGCCAGGCTCGATTCCCGTCTCTGTGTGCATGGAGTTTGCATGTTCTCCCCGTGCTTGGTGGGTTTCCTCCGGGTACTCCGGTTTCCTCCCACAGTCCAAAGATATGCAGGTTAGGCTAATTGGCGTTCCCAAATTGCCCGTAGTGTGTGATTGGGTGTGTGAGTGTGTGTATGTGTGTGTGCCCTGCGATGGATTGACACTCTGTCCAGTGTGTACCCCGCCTAGTGCCCGAAGTCTCCTGGGATAGGCTCCAGGTCCCCCGCGACCCTGAACACTATATAGAAAATTAATGAATGAATGAAGAAGAATTCATCCATTTCTATCCACACAGTCCACTATGGAAAGTGCTTCTTCACTTCACTGGTTATTTCAAAACGTGTCTACTGCAACTTTTGGCAGTTTTTGACCTTCCCACACCAGTTCTCCCACACCATCCCATTACTTCACTTCCCCCACTGGCTTTCTGATTCTGCCCGCATCAGATTTAAAACTCTAATGCTTGCTTTCACATCCCAAAACACCTGCACCACATTCCTTCCCATCCTCTGAGCACAGCTTCATGAGTCCCACCATCTTTCCGGATACAAGGAAGACATGCATCAAAACTCTTGTCGCAAATCAGCTTTACGCAATCAAAAGTATTATTTAAGTTGTATGGAATTTGAATGTAAACAGTATGTATCAAAATGGTCATGAGATGGTAATAATAAGAAATCTTGAGAGGAACCAGACTCAACAGGGTACCCATCCTCATTTGGGTGAAACAGAAAGCAGGAATTGATCTGAATCAGCTGTCAACATCAGTCGAGGCCAGAACCGTCTTCATGGTAGAGTGAAACCGTCCCCAGACACCGGACGCATCCCAAAGACACACACGGGGCATCCATATGACGAAATCTTCAACCAGAAGCGGGGCACCAGGATGGGTCAGACAGGTCCGGAGGGCAGAGGGAGTCTGAATCACTGGCAGCTCAGGAACGACATGTGTAGCTCGACAGAGAGAGAGAGAGAGAGAACAGTAGAGGGGAGATCAGTAGAGGAGAGATAACAGTTAGGCATGGTCGCAGTCACATAATGTATAAGGTGAATATACTATCTATTGTATAGTATATTTCTATTTTTATTTCTATTTTTATCCTAGTTAAATTTAATTTTTCGACCATATTTTTTTAATTCATATTTATTTCTTATTATAAGCTTTGATTCTCTTTTTAAGGTCACTGCCGGTCGTATAAGCATTTCACTGCATATCGTACTGTGTATGACTGTGTATGTGACAAATAAAATTTTTATTTGAATTTGAATTATATATTTAGTGTAGAGTGCAAGCAGGGATTCCAGCAGGACTAACGTATAACAGCATAACTAAAATGGAGGCGCCAGAAGGAAACACAGATATGAGGGGGAACTGAGATGTAAAGCAACTGATCACCTCACCGTCAACAAACCTGAGTGATCAATGAGAGTGAGGAAGACAGCATCTAAACATACCAGTTCACCATAATACTCTACGTCCATGAGTCCCCCAGATCTGCTCCTTTACCTTATGGCAAATCTATTTATAAAAATGCTTGGCTAAATAAATAGGTTTTTAGCCTAGACTTAAACACTGAGACTGTGTCTGAGTCCCGAACACTATTTGGAAGACTATTCCATAATTTTGGGGCTTTGTAAGAAAAAGCTCCGCCTCCAGCTGTAGTTTTCATAATACACGGTACTGACAAGCAGCCTGCATCCTTTGACCGAAGTAGGCGTGGCGGATCGTAAGACACTAGCAGTTCGCTCAGATACTGCGGCGCGAGACCATTTAATGCTTTATATGTCAAGAGTAGTATTTTAAAATCAATGCGAAATTTCACAGGGAGCCAATGTAGTGAAGATAGGATAGGGGTGATGTGCTCATATCTTCTGGTTCTAGTGAGGACTCTCGCTGCTGCATTCTGGACTAGCTGAAGCTTGTTTATGCACCTAGAACAACCAGACAGTAAGGCATTGCAATAGTCCAACCTAAAGGTGATAAAAATTAGTTTTTTTGCATCGTTTAATGACAATTCCTTATCTTGGCAATATTTCTGAGGTTAAAGAATGCTATCCTTATAATATAATAATATAATATTATCTCCATGTGCTTTTCAAATAAAAGTACTGTTGCACTTGATGGAACAGAAAGGCCATCTAAAGTTACGGTGTGATCTAAAATTTTGCTTCTAGCTGTATGCGAACCTATGACTAGAACTTCTGTCTTATCAGGATTAAGCAGAAGGAAGTTAATTAGCATGCAGTCTCTTATATCCTTTACGCATTGCTCAAATTTAGCAAGCTGGTTTTTTCTCATCTGGTTTTGCTAAGACGTATAACTGTGTGTCGTCAGCATAACAATGAAAACTAATATATAATAAAAACTAATGTTGCCCAAACGAAGCATGTAAAAGAAAAAAGCAGTGGGCCTAAAACTGAACCCTGTGGAACGCCAAACTCCATTAGCGAACATGCAGAATAATCACCATTTAAATCTTCAAACTAATAACGATCAGTCAAATAGGAGCTGAGCCAGGAGAGGGATTTTCCTTTAATTCCTACCACATTTTCTAATCTGTGATCAATGGTGTCAAAAGCTGCACTGAGGTCGAGTAATACAAGCATATTGACACAACCTTGGTAATTTACTACTTTAACAAGTGCTGTATCTGTGCTGTGATGATGCCTAAATCCTGACTGATAAAGTTCCTGTATTTTTCTATGTAGATATGAGCATAGCTGCTCTGCTACTATCTTTTCCAGAATCTTAGCGATAAAGGGGAGGTATGATATCATCCTGTAATTGGACAGCTGACAGGGGTCGAGGTCAGACTTCTTAATTATCGGTTTAATAACTGCTAATTTAAAAGATTTTGGAACATATCCAATGCTGAGTGAAGAATTAATTATTCTCAACAGGGGTTCTGTTATTTCTGGCACTATCTGTTATATACAGATATAATACTATCTATTACACAGGTTGATGAATTTGCAGAAGAGATGAGTGAAATTAGTTCATTCTCTTTAAGGGGAGTAAAGTATTATCGCTTCTGATCTGACATAGTTATTTTAACATCTGCATCAATTACATTGTTCGGTTTCAAAGCCTCAATTTTATGCCTGATATTTACAATTTTATTATTAAAAAAGTTCATAAAATCCTGAATATTACACAATGTTGTTGTGGAGATTTCTGCAGTGGCCTTATTTCTGGTTAATTTAGCTAAGGTATTAAATAAAAATCTAGGATTTGTTATTTTCTATAAGAGTGGAGAGATATGTTGATCTAGTTACACTAGAAACACTATTTGAAATACTAACAATTTAGTTTGACGCCATTTACGTTCTAATTTCCGAGCGGTCGGTTTTAAAGTGCAACTTTAACCAACAATGCCATAAAAACTCTTGAACACATTTTAAGTGAATAGCATTGATTACATTGTTACAATGGAACCATTTAAGGGGTCTGATATGGTAGTTGTAAAGTGAACAGTCTCTGCTGATATGTAGGAAATGGGGGGGAAAGTGACTTTGACAAAAGACAAGTTGTGATGACTGGGTCAGGGCAACTCCAAAATGACAGCTCTTGTTTGGTGTTCCTGGTATGCGGTGGTTAGTATCTACAAAAAGCAGTTCAAGGAAGGTGATTCCGTGAACCAGGGTCATGGACACTCCAGGCTCAGTAATGTACAGTACATGGGGCGAGAAGGCTAACCCGACTGGTCTGATCCCATAAAAGAGCTATTGCTGAAAAGACAAATTGCTGAAAGAAGTTTGCACTGACTCCTGCTTATTTCTCAGTGATAAACAACACAGGTGGTTCAAATATCCACCGTACTCTGGAAAGCATATTGGATGTCACTTTGATTCAAATGTGGAAAGAAGCAAAAAACTTATGAAAAGTTGAAGCAACCCCAGATCATAACACTGCCTCCAGAGGCTTGTACAGTGGACACTATGCATGATGGGTGCATCACTTCATGTTCTTCCCTTCTTACCCTGACACGCCCATCGCTCTGGAATAGGCTCAATCTGGACTCATCAGACCACATGACCTTTTTCCATCGTCCCAAAGTCCAATCTTTATGCTCCCTAGCAAACTGAAGCCTGTTTAATGATTGGATCTCATTAATAAGTAGTTTTTTCATGGACATACAGCTTAAACCTGTGAGTTCTCATCAATCATCACCCCTGTGTGAGTACTGGAGATGATCTATTATATTCACTCCTAGAGTTACTACCCGTCATTGATGGGTAAAGAGCTTGTAGAAAGAGTTAAAAGGTTAAAGCTAAAAATAATATGACGGTCTTTAATGTAATCAGTGATATTATTTCGGGTTGAAGTACTTTCTACTCAAAATTTTGATAGAATTTATGGCGCATGGATCAGTTTTCGTAGTGTACACAGCATGATGAGTCATGAAGTGTGCTGGATTTGTAGGTACATTATGTTTATCTCTGTGCCTTCTTGTAATACACCGTATAACCACAGCCACATTGAGGGGAAAAGAGGTGACGTCCCTTCGACTCAACCTTTTTCTTTCATTTCTGGCGAAGATTTAACTTCAGGCAAATACCGAAGGAGTGAAGTGTCAGCAAATTCTGTTCAGGCAGTTTTGGGTGATGCTGTGAGAAATTTGACTGGATGGACAGACAGACAGACAGACAGACAGACAGACAGACAGAAAGAAGTTTTTTTGAGACACTCCAATGTATGAAATGTAAAGATATTGAAAGAGCGAGTTCTGACAGATAGAACCTTTGCATACAGACAAAATATTTCTTTTATTTATATAGATTTCTACAGTCGATTCTTTTTTAGCATGCAACTTGACAAGGGTTCTCTCAACACTTTAATCCATCGTTGCCAATTTCCTCCATGATGTTGAAGGTTCAGCACTGACGCTCCAGGTTATATAATGTGTTGTACAGTTCTTATCCCAGTTCCAGTAAATTTGATGTTTTCTTTGCTTAATTCAGCTCAGTAATTTGACCCTTCTGACTGTGTGTACGTTTGACATGTCTACTTTAATAATAATTTGTTAAGTTGACCTGCTTCACCTCACTGGTACTAGGTACTTCCAGCTTGGCCATCATGACATCGACCTGTTTGGAAAAGTTCTTGTGTATTCCGGTACTGATGCTGGGTAAAGTTATGTTGTAGTTCTGAGTACACACTAAATACATAAGCTTTATGAATATACTGTACATCAAAGCTGCCTATTCATTCATTCATTCATTCATGCATTCATTCATTCGTCGAATGTTCACTTGTTCGTGGTAGCGAGTGGCTTGACTCAGAAAGTTCACGACAACTGAAACCACACTGCTAACTGCCAATACGCTTTAAAACTCAGAATGACTTTCTGTCTCTGATGTCTGAGCTACAGGTGCTGCATTTCTCTGAACTGTTTATAGCAGAAGCACAGCTCACCATTGCCCTCGCACATAGATAAAGAGATACACACACACACACACACATATATATATATATATATAAGATAAAGGAGAATCTTCAGTACCAAACTATTTTTTCCCCTGACCTCAAAAAACATCCGGTGAGATCTGCTGGTCTGACATCGTGTAAATGGAAAAGTTAGAGGTGAGTGTGTGTGACCGCACGTGGCAAAGTTTGAAGTGCACATCACACACAAAAACACACACCTCTGCACTCTCTGTTGTGGTTGGCGTCGCTTAAGTTTCCATTACGCCATAACGACATTTGGACAAACGTCTTTTCTTTCCAGGTGACTGCTTCGCTCTGATTGGTCAGTTTGTCTGCTTGATGACCGACGGCCTAGTTTCTTATTTTCTCAATTTATACTTTTTTTTTTTTTTTTTTTACAAGACAGGAAACTTGTAATAATTATTCTCATACACACATTCCTCACCTTATCATATTATCTACCCAAAGGAAGTATTGATTCTAGAAGCTTTATTTTCCCCTTTACTCCACCTTTGCATCACTGTGTGTGTGTGCGTGTGTGTGTGTGTCTATATATGTATATGTACACCTGCAAACATCTAGACGTATTTAATAGACTGAGCATCGACATTTTTCGGGGTATATTTTTGGTAATGTGTGTATCTGCCCTGGGCTGCTGGATCTATGAGAAATGCGCAAGAGTGTGAGTGCTGTGGTAAGCCGCTGACAGAAATAGCTGATGTACATTTGTACACATGTGCGCGCGTACACACACATGTCCTGGCCTAGCTCTAGATGTCTGATGTGGGTGAGAATTAGAGAGAGTTGGGGGAAATTCAGTTGTTTGTGACTAAATGTGGAGAATGAGTAAGTGCACCCTTTATCATCCACACCTTCTGAACATCTTCTCATGAGAAATCGAATTTCCCTAATCATACACTGAACTGTTATCTCTGTCCTGACATGCTAAAGTTAATGCTTGTATGCTAACACTGTATGACGTCCACTGTATGCACAAAAACGAGACAATCATGAGACAATTTTTTTTTCTTCTTTTTTGTATTGTGAAGAAATTTTTATAATGAAATGCATTCAAGTCAAATTGGAAAAGAAAAAAGTCCTGAGAGTAATAACTCCCTTTATTTCTCTATATAATCTCCTGCTACACTAATGTATTTATCCCAGTGTTTCACTAGTGCTTGGACACCATCCTGGTAGAAAGTTTTCCCAGAGCCGTGATCGGACTGGCTAGTTCACGTCTGAAACGCCGGCCTCCCAGGAACTCCTTTGATGAATGTGGAAATGGCTTGGAGCGAGCTCAGGACTGTACGGGAGATGTGGCAGAAACTCACACCCGAGTTCCTGTAATGTGCAGGTGGTGTTGGTGAATGATTGTGTGTACAGTTATTTGTTTGGGTGGGTGTGCTATGCTAAATTTCCCCCAGTGCAGTGTGTGTAGGAGTGTGTATAGTGGCCTCTGAGAAACTTATCTTTTGTGCAGGTTAATCCTTTCTTTTTTAAGCTAATTCTGATTGTAAGGGGAGTTCAATTCAATTATATTACATTTTATTTATATAGCACTTTAAATAACGCTCATTGTTGCAAATCAGCTTAACAGGATAATAATAAAAAGGGATAATATGTTTGAAATATCTGAGGAACAATGTGTAACTTATGATTATCAATTTGTCCCAGGTACAGGAAGTAAGCACCAAGTGTTCACTAAGCACCAGGAGAACATTCACTGCAAGTCAAAAGTTTGTACACCCCCTCTAACTCCATGGTCTTTCCTGATTTTTATTTCTTTCTACACTGTAAAACAATACTGAAGGCGTTTATTATCCAAAAATACACAATAATCTCCTTTGAACAGTTGATATTGAGATGTTTATCTCCTACTTCTGCTCTGTAAAGCGTCATAACGCCCCTAATCTGATTTCTCTAATGCTGGTTGTTAATTGGTGATTTCTGAGGCTGGTGACTCTAAATGAACGTCTCCTCTGCAGCAGAGGTAGTTTTGGTGGGAAGGTCTTCATGTGAGACAGTTTTGCAAATGCCCTTGACAATACTGTTCATGCAGGAATTGTTCCAGGGGTCAGGGGTAGCTCAGTGGTTAAGGCGTTGGACTACGGTTCGGAAGATCCCAGGTTCAAACCCCACAACCACCAAGTTGCCACTGTTGGGCCCCTGAGCCTCAACTGCTCAGATGTGTAATGAGATAAAAAATGTAAGTCGCTCTGGATAAGAGCGTCTGCCAAATGCCTAAATGTAATGTAGATGTTCTAGAACAGCTGATCTTCATGTCTTATAATCACAACTGACTGTTGTTGTTGCTCTTAATCACCTAATGTAACACGTGTTATTTCATACTGTAGTTCTGAAATCTCCAGTATTTTTCTAGGATGTAGAAAATGTACAAGCATTGTACCAATGCTCGCGGCCAGAACACAGTATTTGTGCTAGAAAGTGTCTCACCTAGGCGTAGTGGCATGGTTACGGACACTACAGATTTTTTGGGGAAAAAATCCTTAATTTTTTACTTTAATTTAAGCAACAGTTTTTACAGGTCATATGTGTCTAGAAGCTTGCACCAATTTTAGTATCAATACCCATAAAGAAATATGAATAATTTGCATTTTAAATGATTATTGTTTGAAGCGAGACAGTAAAACTGTCACATATAAAATGATCGGAATGGCTGAAGTTAGCAACTTGAAATTTTGAAGAAAGCAAGATTGGTCATGTAGATTGCATGTAACTTCTTTTATCACACACATTTTCAATATTATATGTATAACATTAAAAAATATATATAATAATAATAATAATAATAAGCTCAGCAGATATATAGAGTATATCTATATTTAGATTTAAAAATAAGGAATAACACCAATGTCCTATCTAGTGCATATTCCTTCCTCACACTGAGCATGCCTGCTCGACATCCACCATCAACCTGAAGATGGATGCCTGAATAAACAGATATCCAAATCACACAGGAGTAACAAACCCATCTGAGATGTAAATTGCTATCAGAGTTCAGGTGGCAGTGGTGAATCGTTTGGCCACGCCCCCGATGCATGAGTAACCTGGCATTTATAAGCACTGAATATGAATAAAATTGTCGCAGCTTTGTTATAAGATGTTCCGAGTGAGCATTGCGCACTTAAAATTGTAGTACTCTGATATCACGTCACACTTTATCTGTGTCTGCAGTTGCTGTTGCCAGGCGTTGGCCTGGTGGTGACAGTCTCCGTGGTGACAGCCTCCAGGCCTTGGTCCCCACGGGGACGGCACCCTGTCACGCTGGCACAGTGGCATCATTCTAAAACGGGTATTAGGCATTTCCTGCTGGGGCCGTTGGTGGGTGGAAGTGTGTGTGTATGTGTGTATGTGTGTGTGTGTGTGTGTGTGTGTGTGTGTGTGTGCGTGTGTGTGTGTTGGGGTGGAACGCACCTGGCTTGCGCAGCTGTGGGTCCCCTAGCAGGGGGGAAAGGGAGGAGGCGAATGAGGCGCAGCACTGTTACACTCGACGAATGTGTGTGTGTCTCTTTATATCGTCTTTTTTTTTTTCATTAACTAGGCTATAATCATACAAAAGTGTTTTTTTATATATATATATATATATATATATAATTTCCTGATAGATGCAAGTCAGCCCAAATGCTTCTGAGAACATTTTTGAGGAAATGATGCACTTCAGGTTCTTTACAATGAGTCCTGGAGGCTAATAAATTAGCAGTCTGGCATAAAACTGTCAGGATTTGTCTTTGTTTTTTTAAGCATTTTATTTAAGTTAATGCCACTAGTTTATTTAATCTATTCTGCTGCAAACACTGTCTGAGTGGTTTAACCTCTTCAGCATCATCACCTTGTGATCGTTTCTGTCACTCACGACATTCCTGCTGCATTTTTCCACCCAGTCCCACCACTGCCAAGCTGCTGACGTAGCGGGGCCCTTGAGCAAGGCCCTTAACCCACATCTGCTCAGATGTATAAAAATAATGCATGTACAGTATATCGGTCTGGATAAGGGCATCTGCCAAATTTTGAAAATGTTAATGTGAGTGTTATTTACTTTTCTACCTCCTAAACGATGGCCTCAGCTCTACAGGCACTGTTGCTCTGCACCTCCAGGTTTCTGGGTTCGATTCCCCCCTTAAGGATCTGTGTGCATGGAGTTTGCATGTTCTTCCCGTGCTTGGTGGGTTTCATCCAAGTACTCCGGGTTTCCTTCCACAGTCCAAAGAAATGCAGATCAGGCTAATTGGTGTTCCCAAATTGCTTGTGTGAGTGAGTGTGTGTGTATGCATGTATGTGTATAGATTAGCACCCTGTCTAGGGTGCAAGAAGTATACAGTAAATGAAAGCATGCCATTCAATTGTTACTACTATGAAATAATACCAAGATAATGAATTGCACTACTTCCTATGTCAAGGCAAGTGGATGTTATTTATTTATTTATTTATTTATTTATTTATTGGTGGTGGTGGTGGTGGTGGTGGTAGTTTTTCAAATAGTTATTGATCGGAAGGTTGAAGGTTCATCCCCAGCGCTGCTAAGTTGCCAATGTTGGGCCCTTGAGCACGGCTCTTAACGATATCTGCTCCAAGGGGCGCTGTATCCAGACTGGCCCTGCACTCTACCCTTAGATCTCCAACTGTGATATGCCAAATGATAATTTTACTGTTCTGTACAGTATATGTAACAAATAGCTGAAACTTAAACTTGTATACATTCGTTCAACTTATTCATTTAAAGGTTTTATTGCGCAATACATTTTTAGGATTATTATTATTGTTCATGGAATGAAATTGTAATCATTTGCAAATAGTTGTAGGGGGAAAAACACTCCAGGATGTGTTGAAAAATCAACATCATCTTCATCATCATGTTGGCTCCACCTCCAGGGTCTGGGTTCGATTCCCATCTCTGTGTGCATGGAGTTTGCATGTTCTCCGTGTGCTTGGTGGGTTTCCTCCAGGAACTCTTGTTTCCGTCCACAGATATGCAGGTGAAGTTAATTGGTGTGCTCCCAAATTGCCCCATCCAGGATGTACCTCACCTCGTGCCCTAAGTCTCCTGGGATAGGTTCCAGCGCACCTCAGGATAAAGCGGTATAGACAATGAGTTAGTGAAAGTTCCTTATAAGTATTAAAAATAATTCTGCTTCGTGTCAGATTACGTGGTATCAGTCTCATATATCTCTCGTTTCCTTTGGCCCCCTGACTTTGATTATATCTCCATAAAAACGAATATCTGTTATTAATTTTACACCACAGCAATTTGTCAAGGTTTACATTATTTTAAATATTTTCATGACCGACACGTCACACGTTTTATGCATTTAATTCAGAAGTTGAACATCCTCAAGACAAAATCACTTCTGGAACCATTTTTAAACAATAATTATTTCTTAATGAGCAAAAAAACAAAAAAAAAAAAAAGCAGCCTTCCATGTTACCAAGAACCTCCGACTGGTGGAGCCTTATGGTGACGGACTGTTATAAAACACTCACACTGGAGACTCCTTACATATATTTTAAATATTTTCATTTTCATAGTTAAATAAATTTTAAAAAATCAGGGTTTTAAAATCCTTTCGTTGGTTGTAGATGACGTACTGTACTGTACCTACCACTGTAAACAGGCTGTTACTATAGAAACAATATCATATTAAAATGAGCGCATTAATATGAACCTGGGGTTTGAGTTACAGCTGGAACATCTGTCAGAGCTACTGTTATAGAAAACACCTCCTGACCAAGCATTCAACAGTGCTGCGGTGTAATATGTGGTAATATATTACAGTGATTTTACATTCTAACATGTCTTCATCACGAGGATGAGGAGGGAATGCTGAATTTTGAATTCTACATCTAGAATCCTGTGCTATTTTGTCTGACTTCTATGGGAGCTGATTCTTCCAGCGCGTCCCGCTGGCTGCCATTATCAGAGCAGATGTTCTTATCTTAACACGTTAGCCTACACTTTCCCTCATCAGCCCCGCTAGCTCCGAGTCAATTGCCCTGCTGGGAGCTTGAAAACAAAAAAAAAAAAAAAAAAAAAAAGTCTCCCACTACCACATGGCTGCCTATTCAAGCCCTAGTTAAACGTAATAGGCTGCGGCGTGCACATGTGCGCAGCCTTGAACGTGGGTATAATCGCAGTATTCGCTTGGCCCGTGTGTAATTACTTATCTGCAATTACTGTGTCTCAGTACGCAGCTCCTTCCACTGTGCCATCTTTTTTTTTTTTTTTCCTCTCCTGAAAATGCTACACAGCTATTGCTATATCTGAATTAACCAGCTGAACCCTTGTGTTTGTAGAATTGTAATTTTGACCTTT
Organism: Channallabes apus; assembly: GCA_030522415.1. Taxonomy (NCBI): domain Eukaryota; kingdom Metazoa; phylum Chordata; class Actinopteri; order Siluriformes; family Clariidae; genus Channallabes; species Channallabes apus. The sequence goes on along the minus strand of CM060116.1, from coordinate 34,398,774 downwards.
TGACATATATTTGTGTCCGTGTATTTGTGTATTTGTATGTGTGTGTGTGTGTGTGTGTGTGTGCAGTTCCCAGGTGTCTCTACAGAGGGAGCTTTGTATCCGAAAGTCTGGAGTTGTCTGGAAAAATGCTGCCTCAGGCACTCTGTGCGTGTGTGTGTGTGTGTGTGTGAAATGCAGATATACAATCCTATACAGTTCACAACCTCCTCCTCCTCCTCCTCCTCCTCCTTTCCATCTCCGATGCCAAACATTAATTTCATACATCGTCGAACACTCAACGAAACATCCTCGGGGGCACATCACATGACTGGGTCAGAGGTCAAGGGTCAAGCCTGACTTGTCAGCCTGATTGTCACATGTCCCAGCTGACTTTGTTTGTCTCGCACTGTTTTATCAGAGGTTAAACACTTATCAGCTCTGATAGACAGTAGGAGAGAAGCATGCTTCGCCGGCCATGCTCACACACTCCTTACCAGCGAAGCGCGTCCAAATGTTCTGGATTAACTGGGATTGTTTCTGGGAAGAGCTGAAAGCATCCAGGGTCAGACCCAAGGCTAAAGCGTTACTATCTAGGTCATTTTTGAACTCAGCCACCTTGAACGGGTTTATTCCTGGAGTTCTGATTCCCGCGGGCTGAGCGAGAGTGAATTCTTCGTTATGTTTAATGATATTAATAAGGCTCTTCTTGTTGTGGAACTTGTTTACTGGGTTCAAGGTCTATTGTTGATTCATTCGGTGGCGAAAAAAAAGTTTTTCACTGACCTTTAGGAATGACCTGAAGTGAGAGCGAGAGAGAAAGAGAGAGAAAGAGAGAGAGAGATTCAGAAAGAATGCAATTTTTACACAAAACTTAATATCCATCTTTATAAAAAAACGCATGGCAATTTTCAACTTGATGTACAAAAGTATAAACTAATGTATTCACATGCACATCTATACATACAGTATAATAAAACTGTGCAGTTGGCGTGTCATTGAAGATATTTGCAAAAAAAATCTTTTGGGCGGACATAAGATGAGTAATAGAACACATCAAGATGGTTTTTGGATTTTTTTGTCTCTCTGTCTGTCTGTCTGTCTGTCTGTGTGTTTGTGCATGCATCACGTAAAAACTACAGAATTAATTTTAATGGGGTTTTGACAGATGTATTTAGCTGAGCATGAGTTAACATATAGCTTTTGTTTTACTTTAATCGGCCCACTGGAAGAGAAGATATGCTACTTTGAAATTTAAATGAAAACGCCTTTATTTCATTAAAAAATTTAAAGAATCCTTGAAAAAATCACTAGTTCATTGCAAGACCGAGTCGGCCTCCAAACTCCCCAGACACCAATCCAATTGCGCACCCATAAGATGCACTGAACAAACAAGTCTGATCCACGGGGGCCCCATCCAGCAACCAACACCACCAAAAGGATCCCCTGCCTGGTACTAGACACCACAATACACACACAGAGGCCCTGCGAAACCCAAAACCTAGCTGGTTCTAATGGTCAATGGATGTATTGTTATGGCTGATAGGCGTACACACACCTTCCTATGAGATCCCGTGTAAGCGATTTACTGTATAGCTAAAATAATTCTTTGAGAAATCTCATCTTGCAATTCACCACTACATTATTGTTTTATAAAACATTAATATAAAACCCCCAGTGTTGATTTAACACTTTCAACGTTTATTTGACGCGCATAAAATGGGTGTTATCTGGGTGTTACATTAACACTCTAAGTGTTTATTCAACACTAAAAACTGTGCATTATATGCATCTGTGTGATTTTCCAGCAGAATCCATAAGAATGTACAGTATATCAACAACGATGCAGCCAGTAAAGAAGCTGGAATCACGTTTCATGAGTAAGTAGATGAAACCATCCATCCATCGTCTATACCACTTATCCTGTGTAGGGTCACAGGCAGTCTGGAGCCTGGCTCAGAGAGCTTACAGCATAAGGTGCCATTCTAATGCAGGGTACACACACACACACACACACACATATACTGTGGGCAATTTGGAAAAGCCAATCAGTCTACACCATATGCGTTTGAGTTGTGGGAGGAAACCCACCAAACACAGCAAGAACATGCAAACTCCATGCAGAAAGAGTAGAGGTGTGATTTCAACCCCCATCCCTGAACGTGCGAGGCGACACTTCGAACCACTAAGCAACCGTTTTTGTCCTTTTTCGTTTTATTCTTATTAGTAGTAGAAGTAGAGTAGTGGTAGTAGCAGTACGATTTTTTCCCCAATGGTATAGTCAGAGATGCTGCTCCAAATAAGGTACCAAGCTAATCAAATCTCAAGTAATACAGCTTCCATATCGACACATTTCAAAGACAAGCGGTATTCTGATTTATCTACAGCAATTAATGCTTTAAAAAAAACAGATCTAATTCAAAACCTTGTCTTACACTCTGGGGCTCCATTTTCCATTAAGTACACTTGGTACATTTAAGTAGTTCACTTGTACCAAGTCCCACATGTCTAATGTCTCTTTTCCACTGCATAGTACGGCACAGCACGGTTCAGTACAGCTCACTTCGGTTCGGCTCAGTTCGGCTCGGTTTGCGCTTCCACTGCAGTTTAGTAACGCTTTAGAGTGGGCGGGATTACTCACGTGTCGTTATAGTTGCGGCGCCTCTACTGCCGTGACATCATCGTAAACGCGCCACAAACAAACACACAACAATGGAGCATATCGACGGCATGGTGTTCTTCATTCTCGGCATGTGGATGTTTTTAACAGCGAGACGAAGGAGTTTGTTTCAAAAGAGGCTGATGGCAGCCAAAGAAAATTTTTGGTTAATACAAAAAGGTGCGTCCGATCCTTCTCTGGCTGTTTCTAAATATAGCGGTTCTGTTGTGTCTCGTGTCGCAAGCTCAGTGACGCAGTAATGACGATTTTCTCCGGCCAATCAGTGACCAGCAGAGTTTACACGTCACGTTTTGGTAACGGTTCGGCGCGCTCGGAACCTCGGCTGAGGTGGTCCAAAAAAAAGGACCAGGTACCAGGTACTGTTCCCAGTGGAAAACCCCCCAAAAGTGAGCTGAACTGAACCGTGTCGTGCCGTACTATGCAGTGGAAAAGCGCCATTAGTGTAAATACACTGCCGGGCCAAAAAAAGCTTAAAATTTCAGAAAGGTCAAATTATTGAGCTGCATCAAGCAAAAAAAAAAACAACTAAGGAGATTTGAAATTACTGCGTTAAGAATCCTTCAAGACATTATTACAACAGGAACCGTCAACTTTTTGGAGGAAATGTGGTCAGGAGAATTAATTATGATGGAGATCACTTAAAGACTTGGTGTTTAAGGTTCATGGTAAAAAAATAATAACTAATTTCTATATGCACACAGTGTGATGAGAACTCACAGGATTGGGACTAAACAGCTGTGTCCATAAGAAAACCTCAGTAATGAGACTCAACATATTCAGCACTTCTTTTCTTTTCTTTTTGTATGAATGAACTGGTTTTGCATGAATGCGATATTTCTAGTGTAAATGATGCAATAAAAGACAAGTGAAAATATTTAGTGTTTCTTATTATTACGTCAACCACATACAATATTATTCAACCTACTTCTAGACAGCTGTTCTCATTTCAAGCTTATTCTGTTGGCCGATACTTTCACATCTTTCTAAAAGTAAATACTTCAAATGAGTTCAACAATCTGCCAGTAAAACAAGAATAAAAAAAAAAAAAAGTTTAGAAGTATGTTTAATAATCTTATATTCGGTCTGTGTAATTATATAACAGGACGTTTTAAATATATCTATCAAAATTCTGAATTTACTATATTTCACTGCTGTGTTTGTGTTGTGTGCGTGACTGGTGCTATTTTTTTTAAATTGATATACATTCGTGGCGGCACGGTGGTGTAGTGGTTAGCACTGTCGCCTTGCACCTCCAGGGTCTGGGTTCGATTCCCTGGCCAGGCTCGATTCCCGTCTCTGTGTGCATGGAGTTTGCATGTTCTCCCCGTGCTTGGTGGGTTTCCTCCGGGTACTCCGGTTTCCTCCCACAGTCCAAAGACATGCAGATTAGGCTAATTGGCGTTCCCAAATTGACCATAGTGTGTGTGTGTGTGCTCTGCGATGGATTGGCACGCTGTCCAGGGTGTACCCTGCCTCGTGCCCTGAGTCTCCTGGGATAGGCTCCAGGTCCGCGCGACCCTAAATACAGGATAAAATGGTATAGAAGATGATTGAATGAATGATATACATTCATAGAGAAAATATTTATTTATTTATTTGTTTAAATAAGTCTGGGCACTCATGCTTTTTGGGAATACAGTATTTCACTTCCCTACAGTATTTCTTTGCTTTGTTTTTTGGATGGGAAATTTTTCATTGTTGAAAAAAAGGCCTACGTCAGCGAAGATCCAGAGAAAGGAAAGGAGAAATCAGGAGGAAAGATTGAGCGAGATCCACTCGTGCGTTCGCCTGCGCTGTTTTAACACCAACGACTCTTTATTTTCTCCTGGACTAACCTAAAAGCGAAGAGTGTCCCATGTTTTAACTGGAGCTGATTATGCAATTCTGTACACAATGAATGCTGTATAAAAAAAAATAAAAATAAGGGCGAGAGAGAAAAGCAAAGAATAACAAATCTGGATGATTTCACAAGCAGTTGGCACCCAGCATGCTTGCTTCATTTATATAAGGGTTTGTTGCACTGGCCGTGCTTGAGTGAGATTTTCTCACTCTGATCTTAACAACCTTCTCTCTCTCTCTCTCCTCTTATCAGCAGAACCCTGCTAGGCCCCCGAAGCCACGCTAGACTGTAACTCGTATCCGTTCATCCGTGCATAGATCCTCGTTTCACGGAGGGCAATTACAGCAGCCAAATGTCCCCGTGTTGCCTCCCCTTCATCCCTTTGAAGACAGGGAGAGACAGAGACAGAAAGGAGGGCCGGCTTACGATGACGGATGGGGCATTAAGATAGAGAGATAGTAAGAATTACTCAGCGACTCATGACCTTTGGGAAAGTCAGCACCGGTCGGGTGAGAAGAGCATGTTTCCTGTGCTGGAGCTGGAGGGGTGTGTGTGTGTGTGGGGGGGGGGGGGGGGACATGGCTCGTCGTCATAAGGAAAGTAATCCTTGATGTAATCCTTAAGAAGAGCCTAATCATGGGGTGTGCTCTGATGGATGGTCAGAGGAACATACAGTACTGTAAGGTGCAGGGTGGTAACATACAGTGGGCGCACACACACACACACACACACACACACACACACACACACACATACAGTGGTGTGAAAAACTATTTGCCCCCTTCCTGATTTCTTATTCTTTTGCATGTTTGTCACACAAAATGTTTCCGATCATCAAACACATTTAACTATTAGTCAAAGATAACACAAGTAAACACAAAATGCAGTTTTTAAATGAGGGGTTTTATTATTTAGGGAGAAAAAAAATCCAAACCTACATGGCCCTGTGTGAAAAAGTAATTGCCCCCTGAACCTAATAACTGGTTGGGCCACCCTTAGCAGCAATAACTGCAATCAAGCGTTTGCGATAACTTGCAACGAGTCTTTTACAGCGCTCTGGAGGAATTTTGGCCCACTCATCTTTGCAGAATTGTTGTAATTCAGCTTTATTTGAGGGTTTTCTAGCATGAACCGCCTTTTTAAGGTCATGCCACAACATCTCAATAGGATTCAGGTCAGGACTTTGACTCGGCCACTCCAAAGTCTTCATTTTGTTTTTCTTCAGCCATTCAGAGGTGGATATGCTGGTGTGTTTTGGGTCATTGTCCTGATGCAGCACCCAAGATCGCTTCAGCTTGAGTTGACGAACAGATGGCCGGACATTCTCCTTCAGGATTTTTTGGTAGACAGTAGAATTCATGGTTCCATCTATCACAGCAAGCCTTCCAGGTCCTGAAGCAGCAAAACAACCCCAGACCATCACACTACCACCACCATATTTTACTGTTGGTATGATGTTCTTTTTCTGAAATGCTGTGTTACTTTTACGCCAGATGTAATGGGACACGCACCCTCCATAAAGTTCAACTTTTGTCTCGTCGGGCCACAAGGTATTTTCCCAAAAGTCTTGGCAATCATTGAGATGTTTTTTAGCAAAATTGAGATGAGCCTTAATGTTCTTTTTGCTTAAAAGTGGTTTGCGCCTTGGAAATCTGCCATTCAGGCCATTTTTGCCCAGTCTCTTTCTTATGGTGGAGTCGTGAACACTGACCTTAATTGAGGCAAGTGAGGCCTGCAGTTCTTTAGATGTTGTCCTGGGGTCTTTTGTGGCCTCTCGGATGAGTTGTCTCTTCGCTCTTGGGGTAATTTTGGTCGGCCGGCCGCTCCTGGGAAGGTTCACCACTGTTCCATGTTTTTGCCATTTGTGGATAATGGCTCTCACTGTGGTTCGCTGGAGTCCCAAAGCTTTAGAAATGGCTTTATAACCTTTACCAGACTGATAGATCTCAATTACTTTTGTTCTCATTTGTTCCTGAATTTCTTTGGATCTTGGCATGATGTCTAGCTTTTGAGGTGCTTTTGGTCTACTTCTCTGTGTCAGGTAGCTCCTATTTAAGTGATTTCTTGATTGAAACAGGTGTGGCAGTAATCAGGCCTGGGGGTGACTACAGAAATTGAACTCAGGTGTGATAAACCACAGTTAAGTTATTTTTTAACAAGGGGGGCAATCACTTTTTCACACAGGGTCATGTAGATTTTGAGTTTTTTTTCTCCCTTAATAACGTAAAACTTCATTTAAAAACTGCATTTTGTGTCCAATTATGTTATCTTTGACTAATAGTTAACGTTTTTTGATGAGCAGAAACATTTTGTGTGACAAACATGCAAAAGAATAAGAAATCAGGAAGGGGGCAAATAGTTTTTCACACCACTGTATATATATTTGCTCTGGGTTCTCATGCTTTCTTCTACAACCTACATTCTGGTATATGGCTTTGTGTATATGTGTGTGTGTGTGTGTGTGTGTGTGTGTGTGTGTGTGTGTGTGTGTGTGTGTGTGTGTGTGTGTGTGTTCCACGGGTTGTAAGGGGGACCCACTTGATGATAGGAGGACGTGACATTTTGCATTGTTCTCTTTCAGTAAAGCTATGTAAATATTTTTAAAGTTCAAACTGGACAAAAAAAAAATTCCACCAGCCAGACTCTCAGAGTTTATACAAATGTGTGAAAGTACCATACATAAGTAATATTTGTAGTAATTATAATGTCTGTCTAACTAGAGTAACTTGTGTGTGTGTTTGGTGGGTTGGCGGGGGGGGGGGGGGGTTGTATTTATCTCTATGTATAGATCAAAGGCCGTCATAATGATGTCAGACTAAGAATGAATAACAAATTCAACCTTGAAAGAGATATTTTACAAAAGTTTTAAGATATGGGGTGTAAAGGAATCAGCTGTTGGCTTCTCAGTGTGTGTGTGTGTGTGTGTGTGTGTGTGTGTGAGAGAGAGGTTTCCTGAATGCTGAGATTAGCTTTTTTTTTTCCTCCCTCTCAACTATCTTCCTCCCACTTGCTCTCCCTTTCTCTCTCTCTCCCTCTCTCCCTCTCTCTCTCTCTCTCTCTCTCTCCCTCTCTCTCTCTCTCTCTCCCTCTCTCTCTCTCTCTCTCTCTCTCTCCCTCTCCCTCCCTCTCTCTCTCTCTCCCTCTCTCTCTCCCTCAGACCCCCTGCCCTCTCTGTCTCCTCGTAGTCTGCCTTCACATCTGGATCTGCCATCAGCGATCGAGGGAGAGAGGGTGGAGGCTCCTGTACCATCCCTGCCAGACTGCCTGGGTCAAACAAACACTCCAACTCCCATTCATCATGCTAACAAAACACACACACACACACACACACGATTTACAGACTCGCAAATGTACACACACTAACGTTGGATGGGAAACGTTCTGTTGGAGGGTTAAGTATGGGGGAATGTGTCATGTGTTTCATCAAGAATGAGTTAAGATGTACACACACACACACACACACATACACAGAGACACATGAAGACACAGACAACCTTAAAGATTAGCATTCAAATCATGGTGTCAGTGTGTGTGATCAGCTGCAGGAAAATGTTATGAGTGCAGAGCTGACAAGTTTCTGAGCACTTGTGTGTTTGTAGGAGAGTGTGTGTGTGTGTGTGTGCGTGTGTGTGTTAAAAAAAGGTGGTTGTACCAGCCAAATGCCCCCTATTAGAGATTCCTATTCTTGTTTGAACATTTCGGTCATCACTAAGATATATTAAAACAAAATTCACGCACACACACACACACACACACACACACACACACACACACACACACACACACATGAACATACATTGATATATTCTCTCTCTCTCTCTCACACACACATCTACAGCTGCTTAGTCAAAAGAGAGGAAGAGAGAGAGAGAGAAAAAAAGATATTTTGATGGATATCGCACACATTCTTTGCTTAGCCTGATAAGAACAGGATGTTCAGAAATACCCAAGAACATGCAAATGTTTCACTCAAAACACTTAATAATACCGTATATGATTCCACAATATATATATTGTAGAATAAAACATTGTTTCCTCTATGTAAATATGCAAAAATGTTACTTTTTTAAGCAAATTAGTGAACCAATGCTATCCTAAAAAGAATGTTAAAAAGCTCAAACATTCATTCATTCATTCATTCATTTTCTATACCGCTTAATCCTGTGTTCCGGGTCGCGGGGGACCTGGAGCCTATCCCAGGAGACTTCGGGCACTAGGCGGGGTACACCCTGGACAGAGTGCCAATCCATCGCAGGGCACACACACACACACACACACATTCACCCATCCATTCACACACTATGGTCAATTTGGGAACGCCAATTAGCCTAACCTGCATATCTTTGGACTGTGGGAGGAAACCGGAGTACCCGGAGGAAACCCACCAAGCACGGGGAGAACATGCAAACTCCATGCACACAGAGACGGGAATCGAGCCTGGCCGGGGAATCGAACCCAGACCCTGGAGGTGCAAGGCGACAGTGCTAACCGAGCTCAAACATAATGAGCTAAAATGGTTTTGAAAAATGTGAATTCAGCACAAATTTCACCCAAACCCCAAACATCATGATAACAATCAGTCATCTAACATGAGATAACCAATTAATTATCTTATTTTTTTTCTTTCTAATGCACATTTGAACTTGTAGCATCCATTTATATCTCTCTGTTTCTCTCTCTCTCTCTCTCTCTCTCTAAAAGTTCCTCGACGGTTTCTTCTCGTTTGTTCTCCAAACTGTTCATCAGAGCGCAGAGGCGTTTGCACAGACTCCAGAGTAAGGTCAAATGTCTTGAAGGTGTAAGAGTCACAAACATTGCACCATGGAAAAACAAAACCGAAGTGCTCACAAGTGCTAGTGTGTGTGTGTGTGTGTGTGTGTTATTACTGAAGCTGAGTTACTGGTTAGCTGCTGTGGTTGTGCTTTTGCAGCAGCAGGAAGCAACGCATGCACTATCTTTGCAAACGCTAATGGAAAATTCAGATGAACAGAAAAATGTGTGTGTGTGAGAGAAAATGTGTGACACACACACACACAGTGCACATCATCTTAAACCCATGCACTGCTATAGCAACATGTGTGTGCGCGTGTGTGTGTGTGCGCGCACATTAATGTCAACTTGAGGTTGCTCAGATTCGTGCCAATTATAGCTGTTTCTCTCATCTAAATTTACTTGCATTCAATGACATGACAAGGATAATTAGGTGACTAGTAAAGAATAATATAATGAGCTACTCGTTATTATATAACGAGTATTATGGGGTGTGTAATTAAAAACTGAAATGATTGATATGACTATTTTATTGATATTACGGAGGTCACCAAGAAGTCAGCAAGACCTAATGACATTAAAGTGAAAGCTCCAAACATCTAGATATATCTAGATAGGTTTACATATCAACAACAAATTTCATTTTAGTGTAATCCAGGGTGTATTCTCACCTCATGACGAGTTTTTTGAGTCTGATCAGGATAACATCGTTACTGAAGATGGATGATTCGATAAAACAGTCAAGAATTCCCACCAGACTGAACACTGGTGTTCCACAAGGATATATGCTTGGTTATCTCAGCTTGGATCTCTGCAAGACCCATGTTGAAAAATATGCTAGAGTTGGTAGAAGCAGGTTGAGAGTGTGCTGGAAGTTCTACAACAGGACTAAAGAGTAGGCAAGTGTTGTAACCGGGTTCTGAGTATGTTTGAGTTGCACCAGATTATTCACTGGTGTTCCACAAGAGTCTGTGTTTGGTCCTCTCCTTTTGTGGTTCTGCTAGGAGAAAGTTATGAGTTGCAAGAATCATGTTCTGAGTATGCAAAATTTCCTAGAACGTTGTACTGTATGCCAGAATTGCGTGAGGTTGTGAGTATGCTATACAGTATTTGCAAGAACCAAATTAAGTGTATGCTAGAGTTGCAAGGAAGAGGTTATGAGTATGCTAGCATGGGACGAAAGAAGTTATGAGTATGCTAGCATTGCTAGAACCAGATTAAAACATGCTAAAGTTGCTAGACCCTGGTTAAGACTTAGATTTAAGTAAGTCTTAGATTTGCAAAAACCAGGTTATGAATATACTAATGTTGCTAGAACCAGGTTGAGAATGTGCTAGTGTTGCTAGAGAGAAACTGTGTGTGTGCTAGAGGTATAGAAAATGTGTTAAGTTTATGCTATAGTAGCTAGAACCAGGTTAATAGTATGCTAGTGTTCCAAGAGTGAGGTTGAGAGTATGCTAGAACTAGGTTGTAAAGATGCTAGATTTGCAAGTAAGATGTTGTGAGTATGCTAGCATTGCTAGAACCAGGCCGTGAATATGATAGATTACTAGAACCTCGTTAAGACTATTCTAGATTTGGAAGAACCAAGTTAAGAATATGCTAATGTTGCTAGAACCAAGTTGAGAGTGTGCTAGCGCTGCTAGGTAAGGCTGTGAGTGTGCTAGAACTAGGTTGTGAGGATGGTAGTGTTGCAAGAAAGAGATTGTGAGTAGGCTAGCATTGCTAGAACTTGGTTAAGAGAATCCTAGATTTGAGAGAACCAGAATAAGACTATGCTAATAGTAGGCTGTAGGCTAATAGTATTGCTAATCACCTAAAACTGAACCCCAGAGAAACAGAGCTGATGTATATTCCTAAAACCATGCTGTCATATGGGATGATGTGATATAGCGAATTGACTGATCATTCTGTTTAAAAATGCATGTTTGTGAGGGATTCCGTTACCAGGTATGATTCTCATAACATGTTGGTCATTTATTCAACTCGTTCTCTTTAAAGGGCCCAGTACCGAACGATATTTCAGTCCTTTCTCATTTTGAAATTTGACTTCTGTAGTGCAAACCAGCTGATCCTTCTTGACGTGCCAGATACAGACTGCAGAAGCACTTCTTTTCCTCACTTGATTTCCTCGAGATCAATCGTGTCACTCCTTCCCTTCACTAGTTTTATGATCATAACCAATTTTAGTCATCAACCGACAGATCGTGGTCCAGATGTAATATGTACGAATCTAAACATGAACCTGTACAGATTCTGTAGAGGATCTTCTGTTGCGTTTAATCAAATCTCTTACATGCAAAATGGCTTTTACATAAGCTGTTTAGCTGAAGGCCCCTCGTTGCACCCTCGTGATTATTTGAACCTTTTGTACTTTTTTTAAACAATTTTCAGTCTTTGCAAAAATAATCCGTGTTTATACACAAACATACTCACTCATTTGAGGATTTAAAGTTAAGACAAGCGTTGAGACTCCTTTGTGTTTCTAGGTAACATACACAAAATATGCTTTAATCCAATCTGTAAAAGGGTGACGGTGTAAAGAAACCATTTCTTTTTAATACATTTGACCAAAAAAAAAAAGGTTCTGCTTTTATGATTAATGACTTGGCATATGCAAATCAGGTGGTGGTGTTCTTAATGTTGGATCTCAGCAGATGTTTCTTACCCTGCCTCACACCCATATCCTGTCGCCTGCACAATGGCACTTGTACAAAAGGACAGGAAGTGTCAGTCTCTCATAACCATCCAATCAAAGCCATCATTATTCCCCTGTGGATCCCTCCCACAGGAAGTGGCATCTGCAGTGTTCAGCAGCTGTGCATGCGTTAGGGTTATTATGGAGTGCTTTTAGATTTTTTCGTCACTCATACACACTGCTGGGCCATTGTGCTCATGCTGAATGGAGATCCCCTGCTGAGCTAGAGCTCCTTTTTTTTTTTAATGGTTCCGCCACAAGTGAGGATCACATCTGGGGAAGGATCGAGACTGAATGAAAGTATAGTTTAGTCTGAGGTTAAGGTCACTGCAAGGCTTTTGTAATATCTGTAGTTAAGATAGAGTAGAGATTAGGCATAGGTTAAGGATTCCAAGGCAGGGAGGCTAACATGCAGGTGTCGACCTAACACAGATCTATGTCCATGACAAAGCCTAATTTAGGATAATTGCAAATTTACTTAATTTCTCACATTGCCTCAACCTTTGGCCTGAACATGAATGCTGACATTAGCCTTGAATTAATCCCAATCTAAATTTATTACCCTTAAACTAGGCATAATTCACATTTTCAAGGATTACATCACAGGTCTTTTTGTGTTTTTTCTTTGTACAGGAAATAGGATGAAATTCTTGTCCGTGGAAAGCACATACACACACACACACACACACACACACACACACACACACACACACACACAATGGAACCAATGCTCATACTCAAGTGCTAAGCATAAAATGCAAATGGTCCTGGTTTGTGATATTATGTGACATAAATATTGATTTTCTTTTCATATTAAATTAAATTATGTAGAATACATTAAAGAAATGTAAACAAATACTACAACAGGTTACATTAAGTTAGATTGTTTTTTTTTTGAATGCTTTAATGATTCATAGGTCACTGTGTGGCAGAAACATTCATCTGCAACTACTTACTGTAGGTACAGGGACTGGAGTGAAATTCAATTCAATTCAATTCAATTTTATTTATATAGAGCTTTTAACAATGGTCATTGTCTCAAAGCAGCTTCACAAAAATTTAAGAAATTTAACAAAAAATAAATAAATAAATAAATAAATAATAAAAATAATAAATAAATAAATAAAATAAATAAATAAATAATAATTATAGAAAAGAAAATAATTGGAAGTGTGGATGTGTGAGAAAAATGTGCAGATAATAATAATAATAATCAGAGGCATCAAATCCTTCAGGAAGCCTGGAGCACTATTCCTCCAAGACTACATTAAAAATACAAGTCTGGCTCTTTGGACGCAAGGTTTTAGAGATATAATATGCAATTTGAAAAACAACAACAAATTGAACCAAAATAGAATTTTAAATTACATAGGAACCAATTTTATAAAATGAAAGAGTAAACTGTGAGATGTAAAAAAATATATATAAAAGTATAGAAATGTGAAAATGTGGGTACGGCAGCAGCAGAATAATTGGAAGCAGACAGTATGAAGCCAGAATAGCAGCATAATGATAAGACGAAGAGCGTGATTATGATTGTTTATGGTCTAAAGTACAAGATAGTCTTAATCTTATGTGCAAATGAGCAGCATGGGAGAAATGTGCTACATTACAAAATACAAAAACCATGAAATGCATTAAATACAAGTCATTTAATAAAACATCTTAAACATAAAACTCAGCACAAGCAGGTCATCGCTGGATAGGCTCGTAAAAAGCTGGGTTTTTTTGTGTATTTTTGTATATTACTCAGTATGTTGTTCTTGACAATCAAGCCACTTTACTTATAGCTGTACAGATGAATGTTTCTTCTGTATTCCTGCTAGATCTAGCCGGCTAATGCATTTCGTTTCAAATCAACTAGTAGCTTTTGGCAAAGCATGGAACAATAATCATAACTAAATAAAGTGCAATCTTCTTGAGAAAGTAAATCTTTTTTACTTGCTTATTAATCTTTAGACTTAACATCATCTTCATTCAAGATTTATTTTGTAGTTGAATGCTGAATTGCCTTTTTTTTCACCAACTTGTCAGTCTATTACCCAGACAATGCCAAAAAACTACTAACTACTGACAGAGGTGGAAAGAGTAATAAAATTTTGTACTCAAGTACAAGTACTGTTACTTCAGTGAAATTTTACTTAAGTACAAGTAAAGTTACAATTATAAAAATCTACTCAAGTAAAAGTAAAAAGTATCTCATTAAAAAATGTACTCAGAGTAAAAGTTACCGAGTTACTTTTTTTATTTTTTTTAACAGCGGGGTGGGATGAGGCATTCGTAGTTCAAAAAAGATGAGCAGATATAAATCTCAAACTAGTTGTTTTTAACTGAAGGAACACCTTTGCATAATAAAGCTGTTGTCTTTCTTGTGCTTGAAAATCAAAGTGGTCACTTAAATATGGTGTTACGTCCCAGTCTAGGGTCATAGAGCAAAAGAATGGTTCAGGGTTCTATTTATAATATATATAACTGTATGGAAATGGTGGTATATGGCAGAAAGAACTAGATCCAATCATTAACTGATGAAATAATGAGGTTTGTATACACACACACACACACACACACACACACACACACACCAGGAGGAGGATCAGATTCAGGTTGGACCCAGGCCAAAATAATAAACAAAATGGTATTTATATTTAGTAGCTAGATTACCTGCAAAAAAAACAAAACAAAAATACAGGTACCTTCCCGGACTCCCTAAACCAAAAACAATGAAATTATCTACAAATATATACAAAGACCAACCAAACCAAAGGGACAAAGCAATAATCAAAGTCAATTGGAGGCAAAAAGTCAAAACCAGAATACACAACCAAATATCAAAACGCCAAAATCACAACCTCTTTCATCTTTCCCGCGTCTCTCTCCGGTTTATATATGGTCGCGCTAGTCGATGACGTCACTCAGGGCGGAAGCGACCGTGTGGAAGGTCAGGAAGATGCCGATGTCAGAAAACCCGGAGTGGAGTCTGGAGCGGCGCGCGACCAGGACATGATACACACACGCGGCGCAACGGAGCATTTTCAAGATTCAAGATTCAAGATTCAAGATTCTTTATTTGTCACATGCATAGTTATACAAGTACAACACGCAGTGAAATGTATCGCATTTATACAAAGCATAATATTTTTTATTATTTTATCATTTTCATTCATTTATTTTTTACTCAGTAGCGAATATGATTTAAAATGTAGCGAATTACAATACTTCAAACAAAACGTACTTAAGTAAAAATAAAATTACAGATTTTTAAAACTACTTTAAAAAGTAGAAATACACCAAAAAGCTACTCAATTACAGTAACGCGAGTAAATGTAATTCGTTACTTTCCACCTCTGACTACTGATAGTGGCATCTGTTGGATTTACTGTAGCATGTGCATCATCTTTACCTAAAGAGTGTGACACAGCAGCAATTTAGTCTTTTATTAGTCTCTCCCGCTCTCTTACCTCCTCATCTGTACAGTTTGCTAAAGCTTTGCTTAAAACTTACTTCCTCTAGACGTCCGTACAGCCGAGTCACTGGCAATCTTTAAACAAGGACTAAAGACCTGTGTGTTCCTTTGATATTTGGGCTAATCCTCCCCAAAGCCCGCCAAAAAAAATTTATGTACCTAGTTAAGAACCAGGCGTGTAGTGAGGACAGGTGGTGTAGTGGTTAGCACTGTCGCCTTGCACCTCCAGGGTCTGGGTTCGATTCCCCGGCCAGGCTCGATTCCCGTCTCTGTGTGCATGGAGTTTGCATGTTCTCCCCGTGCTTGGTGGGTTTCCTCCGGGTACTCCGGTTTCCTCCCACAGTTCAAAGATATGCAGGTTAGGCTAAATTGCCCGTAGTGTGTGATTGGGTGTGTGAGTGTGTGTGTGTGTGTGCCCTGCGATGGATTGACACCCTGTCCAGGGTGTACCCCACCTAGTGCCCGAAGTCTCCTGGGATAGACTCCAGGTCCCCCGCGACCCTGAACACAGGATTAAGCGGTATAGAAAATGAATGAATGAATGAATGAATAGTTAAGAGCCCAGTGTAAGGATCTATGCAATGACGGAAACGTCAAAGCATTTTGTCGCTTCGGATAAGAGCGTCTAGTGAATGTAAATGTAAATGCTAAAACATATCCAATTCCAAAACTGCAACTTTGACCTTAACGCCACCATCAATGGCATCACGCTTGTCGTCTTGTAGATCATTAATTAGCCACGCTGTGGCTTGTTTTCATGAGCTTTCCGCCAAACCTGACCATTATCCCTCAAGCCCTATGAGATTGTTTCATTTTTCCTTCTCCTAGTAAAACCCAATATAATCACACAAGTAAAAACGTCACTGTGGCAGAAAACCACCAGCACCTCACTGGAATAATGTACTACAGCACTGACCGGCACTTTAACACCAGAATCATCACAAATATTTCAATATAAACATAAGTGATGTGTTTTTTGCCGGGATTTTCCTTAAACGTACAGCTTTATGCCTAAGCCCTAACCTTGCTTATTCATTGTTTTTAAAACAACCAAATGATTTAAACCCTTGACATTATGATTTGTAAATCTTTTGCTGTTTCATTGTGGTGTCCAAATGATCCAAATGCGGAGTCACTGTGAAAAATGTGAAGGAAGCAAGAAGCAAATTAACTCTGAATATAACTCTTCCATAACACTCTCAGTGGTTCAGCTAACGAGTAGCATATTTCTGATATACTCTGATATACAGCATTTCTAAAGATGTCTGCCAAGTGTAGTTGTCCATAAGCACACCAAAAGGACAAGCCCAAAGGAAATGTCTTCCTCTAAGCAGTGCCTGGTGCTCTCTATTGGTAACCTTCAATACGCTTCCTGAAATCATATTTCATTTATTCGCAGTTAATATTGTAGCATTTGATATTGTTTTATCTTGAATGTTTGGTTAGGCAACACACACACACACAATATCTTTCTCTTATCAGTGTGTTGCAGACGTCTGTAGGCTGATAATTAACTCAACACGTTGACACAGGTGAGCAGCACTGAAAACTGAAGCGCGCGCACACACACACACACACACACACACACACACACACACACACACACACACACACACACACTGGGAGATGAGTGGCAGTTCTGTTTGCTGAAGTTGTTCTTCTCTGTGAATCTTATCTTAACTAGTCAAAGTTCTTAATGCTGCCTTTGTCTTTCTCCCTGTATGTCTGACGGTGATGCATGTTTAACTGAATCCAAGCAAATCATTGATAAATTCTAATTTATCTAATAGGATATTACTTTTAATATTATTTGCATCACTGAAATATAACATACCATCAATCTTCTTCTTCTTCTTTGTCTTTCGGCTGTTCCCTTTCAGGGGTCGCCACAGCCAATCATCTGCCTCCATCTAACCCTATCCTCTGCATCCTCTTCTCTCACACCAACTAACTTCATGTCCTCTCTCACTGCATCCATAAATCTCCTCTTTGGTCTTCCTCTAGACCTCCTGCCTGGCAGTTCCAACCTCAGCATCCTTCTACCAATATATTCACAATCTCTCCTCTGAACATGTCCAAACCACCTCAATCTGGCCTCTCTGACTTTATCTCCAAAACATCTAACATGGGTTGTCCCTCTGATGAACTCATTCTTGATCCTATCCATCCTTATCACTCACTTGCTTATAAAAATTAGAAATTGGACACTATAATTAAAAAATCTAATTCAAGTTTTAAATTCAAATTTTATTTGTCTCATACACAGTCATACACAGTACGATATGCAGTGAAATGCTTACACGACCGCCAGTGACCTTAAAAAACAAAAGCTTAGAAATAAGAAATAAATTTGAATAAAAAGAAATACAATAGAAAATAAATTTAAATAAGATAAAAATAAAAAATATAATGTACAAGTACGGACATTCACAATATAGCAAAATATAGAAAAAAAATTAAATTTATAGAAATTTATAGAAATTTAGTGTAAATAAAGAAAAAAATTAAGTAAAAATGACTGGGTGTGTGCAAATATGCATAAAAAAGTGTCTTATTAAAGTGTCTTTTGCAATGATCCAGAAACGAAAATATAAATATGTAAGTGTAAGTGTGCATGAATGTGTCCATAAGTGTCCATGAATGTTCAGTCAATTTTTCGATGTTAAATATGGAGGTTATTGCTGAAACCGCTTTGAGTTGACAATAAACTACGCAAAATCACATCGCGCACGGTGGTGTAGTGGTTAGCACTGTCGCCTTGCACCTCCAGGGTCTGGGTTCGATTCCCCGGCCAGGCTCGATTCCCGTCTCTGTGTGCATGGAGTTTGCATGTTCTCCCCGTGCTTGGTGGGTTTCCTCCGGGTACTCCGGTTTCCTCCCACAGTCCAAAGATATGCAGGTTAGGCTAATTGGCGTTCCTAAATTGCCCGTAGTGTGTGATTGGGTGTGTGAGTGTGTGTGTGCCCTGCGATGGATTGGCACCCTGTCCAGGGTGTACCCCGCCTAGTGCCCGAAGTCTCCTGGGATAGGCTCCAGGTCCCCCGCGACCCTGAACACAGGATTAAGCGGTATAGAAGATGAATGAATGAATGAAAATCACGTCGCATGACACTGCTGAAACAAACTTCAAATAGAAAAGAAATTATACATTTCTGAAATTTCTGAATATGAAATCTACTGTTTGGTTTTATACAGCAAATATGCAACGCAATACGAAGATCTGATCATTTACCGTGCAACTTCATACGTGCAATGATGAACTCAAATTGTACTCCTTAATGTTTTGGGATTTTAATAGTTTTCATTTTGTCAGTGAATTTTTTTTAGAATTAACATTATTATTATTGAGAAATTTTCATTCGTCAACACATGCATGGGGGGGGGGGTGAGTAGTAGCTAGACGTAGTTAACCCGCTAGACGTCCGATAGGAAGATTGTGAATTCAAATTCCAGCACCTTCAAGCTACCACTGCTCGGCCCTCGAGCAAGACACTTAACGCTCAATGAGATCACTGTGATTAACCGTTTGCTCTGGATCAGTGCGTCTGCCAAATGCTGTAAATGTAAACACGTGTCGCTCTAAGCTGGTTAACCTGACGGGCAATCCTAAGCATTGCAATATCAATTCATTTTATTTCACTCTTGGGTTTGATGTTGCGTAACCAACATAGCCACTCACACTTCACTGTGTCTTCACTGTAATACACGATACAAGAACCCCCTCCAAAAAACACACAGGCCCCTCTATGGGACAGTTCTTATTTTAAATTAATGCACAATGGATCTAAAGAACCTCCACTTACACTTCGTTTTTAAGGGTTTGTCTCTTTCTAGTGCTGTCCCCTTTGTCCCTTTGTGTCCCTCCTGATTCACTAATGAAACAACTTGACGGTTGTTGTGCATTGTGCCAAGCAGCTCTGGTGTACGTGTGTGTGCACAGATGTCCCAAATGCCCCAGGCATTTCTTCTATCTCACAGGAAACCCTCAAATGCTATTGCCTTAATAGTGTGTGTGTGTGTGTGTGTGTGTGTGTGTGTGTGTGTGTGTGTGTGTGTGTGTGTGTGTGTGTGTTCTGCATCTTGAGGTGAGATTAAAAGGTTCATTGACCCAGATCTGTTAGATGGCTAGAGAGAGTGTGTATGTGTGTGTTTGGGGTGGGGGGGTGGGGGGGGGTTAAATCAGCTGTTGGCTTCTCAATGGAAATTTTTGCTCATTAGTGATTTAGTGGATATCATCAAAGATAGAGAGAGAGAGAGAGAGAGATAGAGAGAGAGAGAGAGAGAGAATGACCGGAGGCAGAAAGATGGAAACTAGTAGCTATGCATGTGACATCAGACTGGCTTTGATAATGGACATCGACTCCACTGACCCAGGATAGGATGCATGTGTATTACACTCTCTTTCTCTCTCTCTCACACACACACACACACATCATTTTTACTTTGCATCAAAGTGAAGTTGTCATTGCCATCTGTTTCCTGAATGAACCTTTGTCTATAGTATTTAAACATGAGCTAAATATATAACATGAAACTTACTGTACCATGTGACCATACTACTTACTGTACCATGCTACTACAGATCACAGATCATAATTATAGAAGGCACCATATAGTGCCTTCTATAATTATGATTTTAGTAGCATTGTATATATATATATATATATATATATATATAATGTTCTAAAGATGCCAGTAGTTGCATCATCATTAATATTATCATATGACTGTGATAAGCAAAAAAAAAAAGAAAAAAAAAAAGACAGAATACACTTTACGTTCGAGTAACACGATCATTTTGCAATGCTATTGTAAACCTGTACACTGGAATTAATTTAAGTACCATGCAGAACGATCCCTGTGGACACTCCGGTCATTATTGATCTTACAGTAGGTCACCGCGACTTACAGCTAACCTTTGATACCTTTCAACATGTTAATGCATTTATTTATTTATTTTATATGTTGAAGTATATATATAAAAAAATTTAATATACATCCGTCCAGCACCATAATGAAACTGTCTCTCATGAAGGCCGTCCCAGGAGGACGAGACCAAAACCTCCCTCTGCTGCAGACGAGAAGTTCATTTAGAGTTATCAGCCTGAAAAATGACCAATTAACCCTTAGCACCTCAGATTAGAGGCGTTATGAAGTCTTTACAGAGCAGAAGTAGCAGAAACATCTCAATATCAACTGTTCAATGGAGATTCATGCAGTTTTTGGAACCATCATGGAGTTGTACATGGTAGTATATATATACTGTACTGTATATACTGTACATATATTCTCCTGAGACCCAGACTCATTGCAGTTTCTACTGAATGTTTGTCTCTCTTTATTCATTGTTGATAACTATAAATTTACTCAGTGTCTTCAACCGGGAAGAAGTTTGGCAATAAAATTATATATAGAGATTGATGCAAAATTAGTCACTTAACAGTTCAACTTTTTTTAATTGACACTTAATGCATATGCAGATTGGGTTGTTTCTGTTTAAAGGTATCTTTTATACCTTTAGACACAAACAACCCGATTTGCATATGCATAAAGTCAATCGAGCAAAACAGAGTGATAAAGATGCCATCTTTCATAGACCCTGATAAGAAATCACATATTTTGCAGGTGTCATTAAGACTGAAAAAACAACATTTAGTAAATTATGATCTTATTTAGATGTGTCAGTAGTTAATTACTGTTTAAGTCTTTAATGTGCGTTGTTGTTAAATTAACGCATTAAACCAGACATTGGTTCAGACTGGTTCATCCATATTAACTTAAACACGTCTCCTTTTATACTGAACTAACACACAGTATGACTGCACATCAATCCATTATCACCCAGATGAGGATGGGTTCCCTGTTGAGTTCCTCTCAAGGTTTCTGCCTATTGCCATCTCAGGGAGTTTCCCCTTGCCATCGTCACCCTCGGCTCGTTCATCAGGGGCTCTGTCAGTCATTTTGATTATAATTTATTTCCTCGCATATTTCAAACCTATTTTCCTAATTTTTCATTTTGATTCTGTAAAGCTGCTTGGTGACAATGAACCATAGGTATGAATAAAAGTCCTTTATTGTATCCTGTGACCTAGAATAGTGTTTATTTGGTTGTTTTTTTGATAAATTATAGCATTTACATAATTCCATATCAATTGCTTTGTGGGGAAAATGAGAACAATTTTGCTGCCTTGGTTTTATCAGGTTCTATCTGCATTCTGAGCGGTTTGGAGATATTCTGCTTTAAAGATTTGAACTCCATACAATAGGACTGAGCTGTGATTTTTTATTTTTTTTTCCCGAATAAAAAGTCAGAAACTGCATGTTAATATGTTGTCACAGAATAAGAAAATGTGAATAACTCAATGTAGGCAAAAAAAAAAAAAAAAAAAGTTAGATAGAAACTTATACTTCCATGAGGACTATGTGTATAATTTAAAGCCCAATCTTTTTTTTTTTTTTCATTGTTTAAATTTAGAATGCATGCTAATGCAATTTAAGAATGTCCAGTGCAGTGTAGACTCATAATTCAAAGATCCACACAGCTGCATTGGTCATAAGCTGCATTTGAATTTCCTAAGAAAGGGAACTTGAGCTCAGAGTGATGTCATCTTCACACTCCATGCACTGGAGTTACAAAGTGGGAAAAACATGGATGTCTCTATGTTCATATTTTAGAAAGAATCAAGCTGTATTTATTTCTTCAAAACAATGAAATGAGCTGCTACCTTGTTTGACTTGATATCACGCGCTGAGCTCGGGCTTGAGGAAACCATCGCAAGTTTTCAAGAAGAAGTTTTGAGTTGGGGAATTTTCTTCAGAGCTTATGAGTTTTAATCAAATGTATCAGTATTACTTAGAGTCAGATTCCTGAGCCGATACCAAAAATCCTTGGTGCATCCATGTAGATGAGAATCGTAATCTAAGAATTGATCTTGAGACTTAGATGAACATATGGATGCATTTAAGGAGCATGAAACTAAATGATGACTGATGTAACTAAACATGACAAGGTCATTTGGAATATACTGAGAATGTGATCTAAACTGATACGAATGCCGATATATAAATAGTAGCTGCATTATTTGTATTTCTTTGACCAAAAAAAGGCTTGCAGGACGGTTCACAGTGCATCTGGTTTATTTGTGCTTGACGACAACTGAGTCATATGAGAGGAAGAAACACTGATCATGCTCACTAATAAAAATAACTTGTGGTGCTGCAAAATGCATTCACGCTTACATACTATATATAGTGTCAGCCTGGTCATGATCGTAGCTGATTTATTAGGCTATTAGTTTGTTTATATTTTTGTTTATATTCATTGGATTTTTATTTTATTTTTTTTTTGGTTAACCTATTACGTTACATGCCAAACATTAGCTAAACAAATTAGCTAGCAGCATGTAGCATGTAGCATATCGAGCAATAAAAACATGGACAACTTTACAGCAAGAATCAAGCAGTATTTATTTCTTCAAAACAATTAAATGAGCTGCTACTTTGTTTACTCTTCATTCTCTGTCGGTGCAGCCATGTTGATTTGATATCACTCGCTGAGCTTTGGCTTGAGGAAACCATCCCAAGTGTACAAGCAAAAGTTTTGAGTTGGGGGATTTTCTTTCATTTTTCCAAGTTGGAGATCAGCGGTGTGGCTTATAAGTTTTAATCGAATGCATCAAAATTACTTAGAGTCAGATTTCTGGCTGATACCAAACAATGAATGTAGATGAGAATGGTACTAAAATGCTATAAAATGCGTTTAGTGCACGAAAAATAATTAAATTAGATTTATATAGGGTTTTTAACAAAGATTATTGTCTCAAAGCAACATTACAGATTTAACAAGAAAATCCCAAAAACGAGTATGACATGTGTGAGGAAATCTGTATAAATCAAAATGATCAGATTGTCCCTGATGAGCGAGCCGAAGGCGTCGGTGAGATGGCAATAGGAAGAAACCCTGAGAGGAACCAGACTCAACAGGGAGCCCATCCTCATCTGGGTGATAACGAACAGCAGGGATTGATCTGCACTCATACTGTGTGTTAGGAGGTTTCAAGATTCAAGATTCAAGTCACTGTTCTAATTAGAGCTAAATTAGAGCAGTCCTTACAATGCAACTAAGTTTTACATTTTAAGTACACATAAATATTTAATTACACATAAATACTAATTTAAGTGTATAAGATATAATTAAAATAAAATAAAATAAATACACGCACAACTGCAGTCAAGGCAATAGTAATAAATACGCCAGTTATTTTACAGTGATGTACAGTATATAGGACAGATCCATGTGGGGCTCTGAGTATAGTATTGATATATAAATATTTAAATAAGTTAATACACACATCAGTAGTACACAGTATTGCACAGGTCTTTTACAGCAAGTCACATAACCAGATCAGTATAACCCTAAAGGTGTTTAAGTTAATATGGAGTCCACTTTCGATATTGAAGGCTATCTGAATATAGATAACACTACCATAGTGTTAGGAGCGTCTGAGAAATTGCGATACACACAGCGCTGACATCTCACACCTGATGGGTTTGTCCAGTGTTTCCGGTTTGAGACACACCCACTTGAAGGTTAAATACAGACAGAGAGATATTGGAGCACTATAAACAGACACAGAGAGAGCTTGGGCACATGTAAGGTTGTTGTTAGTTTTTTGACTTGATTTTTTGAGGACCACTATGATTTTGACATTGTTTTGTTTTTTCAAACTATACCGGAGTAAAGGAAACCGGAGTACCCGGAAGAAACCCATGAAGCATGGGGAGAACAACAGGATCAGAATCATATTTTATTCGACAAGGATGTTGACACACACAAGGAATTTGATTCCAGATGTCAAAGTACAGACCAACATTTAACGACACTGTCATTTTTTTTATAGACAAAACACTATACACAGAAAGTGCACAACATTCAGTAACTTTACAGATAGAAGTAAGTGTGCAAGTTAGTGAAAGTAGCCGTGGTGGGTATCACATATAATAAGTAGTGCAAATATCAGTGATGTGTAGTATGATGTATGAAGTTTGTAGGAAGCTTGGTGATGCTAAAACACTATATAGTGCTAGAAGTTTGATTATTGCAAATAGCAGGATTGTACAGAAGGGTGTTAGAATTGTGTAAAAAGTACAGTATGTTGGTTCTTTTTTTTTTTTTTTTACTGTGGATTGCATATAGTCCAGTTCATCTGTTTATGAGGGTGATTGGTGGTGGGAAGAAACTTCTGTACACCAAAACTGCCAGGCACAGAAACAGGCATTTTACACAGACAATCACCATCATAGCCAGGCTCGATTCCCGTCTCTGTGTGCATGGAGTTTGCATGTTCTCACCGTGCTTGGTGGGTTTCATCCGGGTACTCCGGTTTCCTCCCACAGTCCAAAGACATGTAGGTTAGGCTGATTGGCGTTCCCAAATTGCCCGGAGTGTATGTATGTGTGTGTGCCCTGTGATGGACAATTTGGGAACACCAATCAGCCTCATCTGCATGCCTTTGGACTGAAACAACCAAAGCATGGGGAGAACATGCAAACTCCATGCATACAGAGAGGGAAATCGAACCTGGCCGGGAATCAAACCCGGACCCTGGAGGTGCTAACCACTTAGCCACCATGTACTTTATTAACTTTTTTTTTTTTTTTTTTTTACATCATAAGGATTGCTGCTTGGCTTCTTAAATAATAACTAACATAAATATTTTTCTCCAGAATATTCCCTGATCTTTTTTTTCCAGCTTCATGTCCCTGGGTAAGGGCTGATAAATAGAGAGAGGCTTTGTGCACGATGATGGGGTTAAAGACTCCCTGAAAGCTTTTCTTTGGGAGGGAGGCTTTAATTATGCGCGCCGATTGTCGACGGCTCGATTGTGCGCGTCCAGCTGCACGCGGGAAGGTCGCGCGAGAGGCGGAGAAGAGCGCGCGC
Source organism: Channallabes apus (assembly GCA_030522415.1). NCBI lineage: Eukaryota > Metazoa > Chordata > Actinopteri > Siluriformes > Clariidae > Channallabes > Channallabes apus. The sequence continues at coordinate 34,373,407 of CM060116.1, read as the reverse complement.
GGGCGCCCGTGCGTGCGTGCGCGTGTGTGTGTGTGTGTGTGAAGGCGAGCGCGCGGGGCAGACACACTGACGCCGCTCGAGGAATTCTTCCCTCATGTGCTGAAAGAACAAGAGAGAGAGAGAGAGAGAGAGAGCGCGCGCGCTGAGGGGAAATGGGAGGGCTGGGACTCACCTGGTGCACTGTACATTATTATAACTTACTATTTATGCAAGAATTATAAAATGATTAATAACCAACCATCTAAAACTAAAAGAAATAAAATGATTAGTTATTATACCTAATACCCCACATGGGGCATTAGTGTGGCTCAGTGGTAGGTTTCTCGCCTGCCATGTGAACGGCCTGGGTTCAATCCCCAAGCCCCAGCCACTGGATGTAGCGCTGGTCCCAAGCTCGGATAAAATAGGAGGGATGCAGTCAACAACTAACGTCAGGCACGGGTAGATCACTGGTTCCATGTTGGACTATAGTTCAGAAGGTCCCAGGTTCAAATTCCTAGCACCACCAAGGTACCACCGTTGGGCCTCTGAGCAAGGCCCTTAACCCTCAAATGCTCAGATGTATAATAAGATGAAAACGCTAGTCACTCTAAGTGTAAACTCGAAATACTCAATGCAACCTGTTCAGAAATGTAGGGCCACCCCATATAAACTTTTTCAAAAAAGATTATAAACTCTTGAATTTGCCTAATGTACAAGTAGAATTTCCACAAAATAATTCCACAAAATCTTTAAGCGTGCTTCACTTTGTCAGATAGGTTCTATTTAGGTGAGTTCTTGATTCAGAATGTCTGGCAGTAATCAGACCTGGGTGTAGCAAGTGCAAACTCGGCTTTAAAAAAAAATATATGGTTAATCACAGATCATTTATGATTTAGTGAGGGGCAATTCCTGATTCATATAGGGGCAGGTAGGTTTGGACAGATTTTTTTTACCTTAACAAATAAAAGCATCATTTAAAAAAACAGCATTTTGTATTTACTCTGGTTATCTTTGTGTATTATTACAATTTGTTTGATGATCTCAATCATTTAAGTGTAACAAATATGCAAAAACATAAACAATCAGGAAGGCAGCAAATACTTTTTCACGACAATGTAAAATATGATTATACAGACTGGTGTTTCGAAATTATTTGAGTAAACGTAGACAGTATTAGTGTAAAGAAAACTTTAATCTGATTCAATGTATTCTTAGTTTGAGTTAGGAAGTGATTAAAGCAGAATGTGCTTACTGTGTGTACAGAATGTGTAGAGATTATACTGCACGTGAAGTTGTAAAATGACTCATTATTATGAAATATCAAGGGCAGGCTATCACGAAATCTAGACAAAATACTACAGCAGGCCAGATATTTTAGCCTTTCCAAGTCAAGTCAAGTTCCAAGTGTGGTCAAAGGCAAATTATCCATCTTCAGATAACTCTTTCCTCAAATTTATAAGCTGGATGCCATGACAGCTGAAAATAAAATTGTATTAATACTTTAAAATGTTAGGAAGAACTGATGTGAGTGGTGTTCACCTTGTGTTTGGTCCGAATCATGCATTGTTCGTTATATAAAATGTTTTCTTTTTTATTTCAGAAGCAATGTGACTTTAAAACTAACAATAGATGATGGAACAGAACCAGACTGAAAACTTCTTGACATTTTTATCCTTGTGCTCATCCTAAGATGCACTAAAGGAAATCACCTCCGCTTGTAACTACATCAGTTATGATACATTAAGGAACGCTCAGCGTTCTTGAATTCAGCGTATGCACAAGTGCTGCAAAGTCAGAAGTTGAGCATTTGCTCTACATTATAATTTTAACTAAAAGCTTGCCTAAGAACTAAAAAAATTTTGTGCAACCCTGTATTTTTATTCTAATCCTTATTAATAATCCTTGTTATTTTGTGTCTTTATTAAGAACTCGAGCACTGAAGTTAAACTTTCATCCAAGATCTTTTCCACAGTCTGAAGTAAAAAAATAGTAGCTCTAAGTCTAGTAGTCCTTGTGTCATACCATAGTTAATGTTTGTGCTAATGCACTGGTAAGCTTACAAAAACTACTCAGACTGCAGAGTGAAGCAACGTCTTGTGCTTGACATATGTGATGCGTTATAGGGTGTGACTTAAGGATAATCATAGTTGTGTACCTGCTATTATCCCACACTAAACCCCGAAAGGAGGAGGGTGGATCATTCTATTTGTTTAGCACTAGTCACACACTGAACAACCTTCTTTTCACACAAAACTCGTTAAACAACTGTACACTGTAATGTCCAACGTACTAAGTGGGTTAATGGGTGGTTCAGTATGAGCATATTGTGAATATGAGTTCTCGGAAGAGCACAGGAAAGTTTTTATTACAATAATGGTTCATTCCCAAATCTCACTCTTGGTGGAAATGTTCCTTCCTCAAACAATAATTGCCTTATAAGATTTAAATGGTCATAAAGTCATTATATACATGACAGGTAAATGCATTTTTTATTGATGTATGAGACAGATAAAATGTTAATATTACACATGAAGCAAAGAATCACTAATAGCTAATTATCTCAAATAAAAGCTTAGGCAAATAGTCCTATCTCATAAGCAATAATATACATATATTTGACAACTGCTTTCAAATTAAATAAAAATAATGTACATACAGTACTTACCAAAGCATTTGTAACATTGTAATCATGTGACGTTCCTCCCAAAGGAATATTAGAATAAATCTAATAACAGTATTAGATTTATTCTAATCAACCATTACCTAACTTGTGTGTGTAATTAGTCTCAACTCTAATATTAATCTACATAACATAGTGTTGTATAGTTTCCCAAGCCTGTTTTCATTTGATAAATCTAGCAATCACCATCATAGTACTCATGACAATATAATAATTATATAACAAAATATATTTAAAGATTGTCTACACACATTTCTATAATAAGCATTTTTCCTCTTTCCTCATCCTTAGCTATCAGCCAGTTTACAGGAAACGGTCTCACTCAGTGCTAAAACCCTATCCGAATGTTAGCAAGCCCACACCCCAGTCAGGTAAAAAACAGGTTAATTATTCAGCGTAAACATTGCAAGTGCTGCAGGCTAACGCTGTCACAGTGATAGCTTTGTGAGAATGCTGACCAGCATTACTCTTAAATCGCTTATGCAATCTTTAACACACAGGGGCCCAAGGCTGTTCCCTGCACTCAGGGGTGAAATTGGGTTATAACACACTGAAGCAGAACTTTAGCAGCACAGATGATCACTGTTGAGCTCCAGACAAATCATTTGTTGGAAATGTTAATAGTTTTAACGCAATATTCTGAGAATCCATTTCCATCAATATTCATAAAAACCTATATTACTTGTGTTTTGTTGTCTTTGCTGCTGTGATTGTAAACCTAAGCCTAATCGATTTGTTACTTGAATTGAAAGGGTTTTTATATGGGTTATAATCTTATTGAATGTTTTTAAGGATTCAGTAAGCATTCTTAAATGAACTAATCACAAAAACAGGTAGGTCAGTACAGGTAGGTGGACTGGCTCTACTATATTATGAAACTATGTGTGCATAGTGCACAGCTTTATCCTGCAGTACAACTGTTTTTTTGCACAATATTTGCTGCTGCTATTTGCCCAAGAACTTTTTCTTTGCTGTTACTACAACACAAAATGTTCACTGCATTTACCATCTCATGGACAATTATTTGCACAACCTCAACTCAGGTCTGTGTACTTGTTGGCGCCACATTGTCACAGGGTATGGCATCATGTCGTATATGCGTATGGTTGAAATGACAATAAAAGCCTACTTGACTTCCCTTCGATGCCCATGTCCCATCCAGGGTTTAGTCCCTCCTCACACCCCACACAGCCCTGAACAGGAGGACAAATGTCTGGATTAACACTTGAAACTTGTTAAATGAAATACAGAACATCATTTTGAATTAAACTACTGTACTGTTCATGCACATCTTTTAACTGTCCTATAGATGAAAAGTTTTAATGATCTCAGTTAATCAACCTCACACATCATTTGTGTAATACCTAAAGAGATTGCATTGTGCTTTGCCTGGTTGTTTTTAATCTATAAAATATAGACACTAAAGATCCTAAAGATGTACCCTTGATAGTGACTTCTTGATAGTTTACAAGAAAAAAGTAAACTTTGGAACTTTTAGTTCATGTCTGAGCGTGATGGATTCATTTCATTACTTAAATAACTCTAGAAATGAAATAATATGAATAAAGAATGAGTATGATAAAAAAAAAAAAATTTTATATTCTTCATGTACAGTAGACAGTGCACTCGCCTTGTGGGCGGGACCTCTCCGCTGCCCTCTTGAAGGACATCTCGGCTGACCAATGAGAGCTGAAGCTCGAGCCCCTGGCGAGGGTAGAGTACTGGAGCGCGTGAATGGGTGACGTCACGAGGCTGGCGCCAGGCTGTCTGGGAGTCGCGCGCTAGATCAACACAGCTGGAGCGGGCTAGGACACACAGCTGGGCCGCCAGCGCATTCCTGCACAAAAACAGGATTGTGAGAAAAAGGAAAAATGGGAACAGAGGTGGGGCGGGAGGGGCACACACACATACACACACACACACACACACACACACACACTTTGGAGTTTACTAAAAATGCATGAGTTAAAAAGAGAATGGGAGCAGCTTGTCTATGGCTTGGTGATCTCTCTCTCTCACACGAGTTTATTTTGGGATTTTCAGGATGAGGAGTAACACTTTCACAGTGACCCCGCAGTGCTATCTGTCCGTTTGTCGGCTTAGTGTTAAACACTGCTCAACGTTTCACAGGACAGTGCAGATGTCTTCTAAACAAATGCTCTCATAACATCCATATACCCAATTATCTCATAGCAAAAGCTTCGTGTGTGTGTGTGTGTGTGTGTCAGTCTGTCATGGGAGTTCGTTCCTGACGCCAGGGTGTCTGCTGGCCATGAGTGTGTGTCTGTGTGTGTGTGTGGTGTTAACACATACATTGTTGTCTTTAGCAGAAAGACAGATAGATAGATGGACAGACAGTCCTACAAATAGAAAGGTAATAAAAATGTCTTATATATAAAACTATATGGATTTTGATAGACCAATCGGATAGATAAATAGACAGACTCAACACTGACATTTTGTATTTTCCAGGTAATAATGTAACACCAAAAAAGTCAATATGCATAGATAGACAGACAGACAGACAGATAGATAGGTAGATAGATAGATAGATCAACATCGACATTTTGCATGTTTCTCTTACATTAAAACTGTATCCACATTTACATTTATGGCATTTGGCAGACACCCTTAATGACTTTTTTATTTCATTATACCATTGAGCATTGGGACAGCTTTGCTGGCAACTTTGTGATGTTATCTACATGTATTTTGACATTATCTAACACCCAAAAAGCATCAATTAGCATAGATAGATAGATAGATAGATAGATAGATAGATAGATAGATAGATAGATAGATAGATAGATAGATAGATAGATAGAAGACTCAGACATGCTGCATGTCAGTCCCAGTCTGAGTAACTGTCCAGGCCTTGGGTCATCATTTAACTAGAAAACACATCAGCAACAGCAGCAGAAACATATCCAGATGTGCTTGTTCTTCCTAGCTGACATTGAGCTGTTTGGGTTCACTGCCCTAAAATCTCCTCTAGAATTCATCACACAGATTATTTTAGGCCATTTTTTTTTTTTTTTTTTTTGGAGTTTATTAAATCTGTGTTCCGTCCAGAAGGTTTTCCTCATTCCACTACAGGGCTTCTGAGTGACACCTGGAGTCAGCCAATCAGGTGTTAAAGGGACGCATCTATCTGCATGAATCATGTGGATTGGATGAGAGTTTGTTTATTTGGATGAGTAGGCGGGGCTACACAGGGACACGCTGTATATAAGGCGGTGAGACGCGCTGGAGCTGAGAGTGGAACGCGCTGGAGCTGCTGCTGCGCTTTTGGATATCGCCGTCTGGTCGTACACGCCGCTTGGATTTACGCAGAAGAGAAGATGAAGGCCATCAGTCCTGTTCGCTCGGTGAGGAGCTGCTACGAAGCTGTGTGCTGTATTTCGGAGCAGAGTTTGTCCATCGGCAGGAGCCGGAGTCCCAGCGAGGAGCCGGTTGGCGCGCTGAACGACATGAACGACTGCTACTCCAGGCTGAAGGAGCTGGTCCCGAGCATCCCGCAGAACAAATCCGTCAGCCAGATCGAGATCTTGCAGCACGTCATTGATTACATCTTCGATCTCCAGATCGCGCTGGAAAGCCCTTCAGGAGCTCCCGACATGCTCAAGGCACTGAAGGTGAGTCTTCCATCCGCCCTCGTCCTTCCATCCTACATCCTCCATGGACCTGCTGACGTGCTGATTGTGCTAGTAAATTAAACCTTTTTTTAACACCTTTCTGCAGACCTCCGAGATCACGCACAGTCTGGCCAAAGAAAGTGATGGAGCTCTGTGCCATTAGAAAAGCGCGCACCAGGAGGTGTTCCATCATGGGTAGGTTGAACTTTCTGAACCTGGATGCTCAGACACTTCACACTGTCTTCGATAATGTATGTGTTTGGAATGAATTTACTTGGATGGCAAGTGAAATATGGACCATAAAAAGTTGGAAAGTTTAGTTATTCATATTTCTTAGACTTTAATACCAGTCCATTTTTATTTTTTAAAAATGTATTTATTTGCATTTCAGCTGAACAATGACATTATTTTTAATGAGTCAGAAATATAAAGACTGCTTTTTGAGACCTTCTTGAAAACATCCCACATTCTTCCTGTTAGTCATCAAGACAGTCATCATAAAGTTCAACTCTATCTTTAGCACTTTTTTTTTTTTTTTTTTTCTTCAATGACCTCATTTGTTCAGAAATAAGAGCATTGCGTGTGAATTTTACTGCTTTGCTACCGTAAAGACGGGGACATGATCACACGAGAGCAGAAAGATTCCAACTCTTATCAGCTTGGGTTAATGAAAGTTTTCCAGCCGGCGCCAGACTGTCTGCAGTTTGAATGGTGTGTGTGAGAGGGAGTGAGATTAAGGGGGAGGAGAGAAAGGGAGAGCGCTGACTTCACTTTTCTCTTTCCCATCCATGTTGCAGGTGCAGGATAGAAACTTCTCCACTCATGGACAAGAAAGAGGGAGTGAAGGGGCTGAACGAACACACACACAGAGACACAAGGAGTGCGGGCTATTCAGAGTGTGGGAAAGGAACCTGCACCCCACTTGAACCATGCAGTCTTTGGTCACTGGACACTTGAACACACCAAAGCTGGAGATTTCTGAAGTTAGGATGGAAAGCGCTCATTTTCTTTTTTTCTTAATTTTTTTTTTTGTGATTCTACAATCAGGCATTGTGTATTGCTGACTGGGAACATTCCAAGCTATTAGGATGACACACTTAACATTCCCGAGTTATTCTGATTTTCTTTGTCTCTCCAGAAGGAACAGAAGGAACACTGCAGTGTTTTACAGTAGTTTCCAATCGATTTGGTTACAGAGGTCAAATTGTTTATTTTAATTCCATGTAAATACTCTTTCCCCCCCCCCCCTTTTTTTTTTTTTTTTTTTTTTTTTTTTTTTTTTTTTTTTTTTTAAATGAGTTGGATGTGTATGGATGATGGACAGATTATAATGTGAACTCTATAAATATAGAGTGAATTGTAAATGTTTGTGGGGATTCTACATTTCTGCAAACGGTATACATGTATCTGCTGAGTTTTATAAACTCTATTTTTTTTTTTTTTTTTTTTTTTTTGTATACATTCACCTTTTTTTGCATAATGAAATAAATCACTTGGAGAAAACGAGGCTTTGTGTGCATGTCTGTTATTATCTGAGACGATGCTAAAGCTCGGGCTCCTATTGAGAAACCCAGCTGGTCATTGGGAAGCTTGTTCTTTACCAATGAATGAGAATAATGCATTACTGCGGTGACTGACACGGCTGTGGGGACACATTTAGCTCGCTTTAAAATGGTTAAAATCTCACTGGGCTAACTCTTGTGCAAGTGTTCACATGATTATTGTATCAGTTTACTTTGATAAGCTGTGCCAGATGTGTTTTCTTTTAATCTGAATGGAACTGAATAGATGAGGTCCTTATTCATGGAACCAAAAGTGGTAGCTTGGCACTGCTAGGATTCAAGCTTGCATTCTAGACCTGAGCCCTAAACGCTGATTTTTCAGAACATCATGGACTCAAGAATTCAAGATGGCTTCCTTGTCTCGGGACAAAAAAAATGGTGCATCATTTCAAAACCCACATCTAGTGCACTTAAGCCTACAATTAGCACACAGAAGGCCGTCGACTTGAGTCGACATTCAAACTAATTATTGTTTGTTTTTTGGTTTCAAGATGTGGTGTGTTTTAATTCATGTTCATAACATGCATTTGACTAAATACAGACACTACTAGACAACCATTTAAAAATAGCCACAGACACGAGATGGCCTTAACCAGGAAGACTCGAGGAACTCTACAGGAGTGATCAAATGAGATGATGTAACACCATCTAGTGGTCAGTTAATGAATCAGCAGCCTGTGTGTCCCTGTCCTTATTAAACAGTAAATACACAAGATCATCCATGACATTATAACCAGTGACAGGTGAAGTGGACAACATTGATCACCAATTATACACCAGCGAACTCTTGCCCATAACGTTTCACCTTCAAAAGTTTCACATTTCCAACCCTAACCACAACAATAAACCAGTAATAGTAATCTACATAACAGTAATTGAGTCAATAAACTTATTTTAATTAACTGAATAAGGGCATCAGCAGAAACCAATAAATAAAATATTTAGAGCGAACAAATAAAACAGGATATTATAAACTGACTTTTTCCACAGCTTTACCACAGTTATTGTTTAGCACTGTTGCCTTGCACCTCCAGGGTCCTGGGTTTCCTCCGGGTACTCCAGTTTCCTCCCACAGTGCAGAAGCATACAGATTAGGCTAATTGGCGTTCCAAAATTTCCCGTAGTGTGTGAATGAGCATGTGAGTGTGTGTTTGTGTGTGTGTACCCTGCGATGAATTGGCACCCTGTCCAAGGTGTACCCCACCTCGTTCCCCAAATCTCTTTTGTTCATTTATCCATCCATTTTCTATACAGCTTATCCTGTGTAGGGTTGCTGGAGGCCTGGAGTCTATGCCAGGGAAATTGGGTTACAAGCCTGGGTTACGCTGGGGTTACCAACCCATCACTGGACAAATACACACACAATCAAACACCCAATCATATATCATGTGTTTACGTGTTTCCAAGAACACCAGTTACATGGGTCAGCCGATGCCCAAGTCTGAAGCATGAAAGCGATACTGGGAGTGTCATTGAATAAACAAACTTATTTTTTTATCGGTGACACAATCATAGCCATTTCTTGGTTAACTCTATAAATGCACCAAAGTAAATCCCTGATAGCATCATGGTTCCCAAAATACAACAGGACTGTTTTTATATTAAATGAAGGAATGAAAAAGTCAAAAGACTGCAATTACTGTTATTCTTCAGTAGAGGGCGCCAGATATCACTACAGTATTTAATATATTTAGTTAAGTACAGTCTATTTTTGCATTCTTGTGCTTGTAAATGTGTACTAGGTATAGTAATTCACTGGTTCATTATTTTTTAATTAAACACTTGTGTGGGGGGGGGGGGGTACAAGCAGAATACAGTGCATGTCTTTGTCTTTGTATGATGAAACTGGAGTACCTGGAGGAAACCCACAAGGCATGTGGAGATCTGGATGCAGGTTTCCTTCCCCTAACCCAAGGCAACAGTGCTGACCACTGGGCCAATGTGTTCTCTACAATTTGTCAATATGTCTCAAAGTTTTTTGCCATTCATATACACTCACTGGCCACTTCATTAGGTACACTTTGCTATTATTGACGTTGGACCCATGGGAATGTTTTTCCATTTTTCTTGGGGTGAACCAATGCAAATTGTAGCCTCAGGTTCCAGGGCTGCTTTTAGAGATTTTTTTAGTATTGATAGTAACTGATCTACTGAACTACTGATCAGAAGGTCATAGGTTTAAAAGTGCCACTGTTGAGCCCTTGAGCAAGGCCCTTATCCCTTAACAGTTTAGATGGGATCAACGTAAGTTGCTCTGGATACGGGTGCCTGCTGAAGCCCGAAAATGTAAATTATTTACTACTACTGCACATCTGGTCACAGTAGATGAGGCTTATTCTAGTATAAAGTTATGTATGTGATGAGGTGTAACAGCAGCTTACAGAGGTACTTAAACATGTCATTTTTATTTAAGTTTTCCAAGACTGGGTATTCACCAAATGCTTCGTCCACTATAGAAGTGATCACTGATGTGACATGGGTCATTGCGACTGGCTTGAATGGCTGGATGAACATCTGGAAGTTAGATTCGATTTATTTACTTCTGTGAATGCAAGAGGAAAACAGTATGAAGGGAAACTGTGGTGGATCTGCTTATCACATAATAAAAGTATAGAAAAAAATTTATAAATCATCACCAGAAGGTGGTGCTGTCTTACAACACTCCAGAATCAAGGATGATTTGAAGGTCAACATCCATCCGTTGGAGTCTAGGGACCAAACCTGGTCGTGCTCTCTGTTCCATGTCAATCACAGCAGCATTTGTCATCCTTGGATGTCTGTGAGCTTATTAATGTAGAAGTGAAGTGAATGGATAACATTTTAAAAATAGCATTAAAAATAATGAGGTTAGTGGCTTTACAAGTCATAGAGGAACCATGGGTTAGGCTACACCCTTCCTGGTTGGAAGCTGTCATGTGATAAGGAAGAGCTAGTGATGCAAGATATTACACATTCTTTAAAGATCCATTATGTAACTAATTTAATTGTCAGTCATTGGCATACAGATCTTATTCACCATTTGGGAAATATTCATTCATCTTCTATACCGCTTTATCCTGTATTAAGGGTCGCGGGGGACCTGGAGCCTATCCCAGGAGACTCAGGGCACGAGGCAGGGTACACCCTGGACAGCGTGCCAACGCATCACACATACACACACACACACACACTATGGTCAATTTGGGAACGCCAAGTAGCCTAATCTGCATGTCTTTGGACTGTGGGAGGAAACCGGAGTACCCGGAGGAAACCCACCAAGCACGGGGAGAACATGCAAACTCCATGCACACAGAGACGGGAATCGAGCCTGGCCGGGGAATCGAACCCAGACCTTGGAGGTGCAAGGCGACAGTGCTAACCACTACACCACCGCGCCGCCCCTTTGGGAAATATTCCATAAATTGTAAAGAAATATTTCTCAAGGTGTGCTTTAGGAGGACTATTTAGTTAACGTCTCTTATTGAGTTAACGTCTCTGATTTGAAATCTGTCAGTGTTATGGAACGGCTGAATGCTGACGAGCTACAACACCCAGCAGCCCCTGAACAAAATAATGTTCTAGTCACATGTTCACGCTTCCCTTTTATCTGTGTCTTGCTTTCATAGCACCATTATTTAAGGTTTTCTTTCAAGTTGTCAAGTGTCTGTTGTTTGATGTTGTATGTGCTGTATTCTGGCTTAACGTCTTTATACTGCTTGCCTCGTAACCATAGAATTAAGCAAAGTAAACAACTAAAGAGATTATTGAAATGACTGAAATCAGGTTAAGAACTGTCCAATATATTATTAAAACCTGTGACAGTGTTGAAAAAAAAAAAAACAATGAGTGTCTGTAATTAGAGAGGATTTAAACACTTGGCAAAGTTGCATTGTAAAAAAAAAAAAAAAAATCGACAGTAGAAATCAATCGTTTGATGTAGCGATGGGAAAAGGTCATGTGACCTGACGAGTCCAGATTGATCCTATTCCAGAGCGATGGGCGTGTCAGGGTAAGAAGGGAAGGACATGAAGCGATGCTCCATCATGTATAGTGTCCACTGTACGAGCCTCTGGAGACAGTGTTATGATCTGGGGTTGCTTCAGTTGCTCAGGTCTAGACTCAGCAACGTCATGTGGCAATAAAATATTCATGAATATTTAATAAGTCATGAATATATTGAATGTCCAGGTTATCACATCGATGGAGTTTTTCTTCCCTGATGGCTCCAGGACTCACAGAGTGTGACGTAATCAAAAAGGCAAACGAAATGTGTGTTAAACTTTTGTTACACCGTAAATTGTTTGCACTTGAATCTGATTTTTATTACCAATTCGCAGGCAGTTAACAGTATTTTATTAACGATCAGGATAAGTGCAATGTAATTCTGGAATAAATAAGCACACAAAGTTTTGAACAAAAACAGGAAGTTCTGCACCATCTGTGCAAGAAGCTGCTGCTGAAGGTGCAGGACATGAAATCACTTATATAATTTCACTTAAAGGGGTTTACATACATAATACTCCTTTTATGCTTTTCATGAGAATTTGGGAGTTACAGTATATGCAAATCAAGAGGGGAGAAAATAAAGCTGTACGGAGGCGTAGTGGTTAACACTGTGCTCGGTGAGTTTCCTCTGGGGAATCCGGTTTCCTCCCACAGTCCAAACACATGCAGGTTAGGTTAACTGGCGTTCCAGATTGCCTTGTTGTGTGTATGTGTGTGCCCTGTAATGAATTGGCACTCTATCCAGGTTGTACCCTGCTTCATGCCCTTTAGGGATCTAACTGGGATAGGTTTCAGGATCCCTGTGACCCTGTAGGATAAAGCGGTATAGATGATTGAGTGCATGAGTGAGTGAGCGATAATAATGCATTTTTGATAGAAGCCATGATAGTAATCAGGCAAGTTCATTTAACAGGTAAAACACTGGCATTTGCGTGACAGAGAAACAGTAGGGTGTGTTTTATGCACATTAAGGCAAATGGCAGGGTGGGAACTGCAGGAGTTATCTGTGACACTGGGAGGCCCGACACACTGTTTGTGTTTAGGTGAGATAAGAAAATGTTCAGTGTGCATCGTCTTCTCTTCCTTGAAAATAGGACATGAGCTTGGCAAACATACAGCGTATGAACTGATAAACCAAGAACCTTGAATTAAGAGATCTAAACGAAGCTTTGTGGATCAAATAACGCATGAGCATGTTATGCAGATATTTTAAATGAACTATTTCAATATGGTAACCCACAGACTTAACCATTTGAGCCACCACTGCCCTATAATAATACTAATAATAATATGATGATGATGATGATGAGGGTATGAAGACTTGTGTCTAAACCCCACCTAGATCTGATGACGGACGACGTTTAGCAGCCGGTAAATATTTTCTTAGTGAAGATTATACTACAGTAAATTCCAGTCCACTAGTTAGTCACGCAACATTCCAAGAATGCTTTTACTCTCTGAGCATATTATTAGGAACACCTACTCATTTATGCAGTTATGTAATCAGACAACTGTGCCAGCAGTGCAGTGCATAAAACGATGCATATGCAGGCACAAGCAGTGGGCGTATGTTCTGCAAAACAGAACAGTTGAAAAGTAGGAAAAAAATGTAGCCTGATCTGATTAATCTCAATTTCTCAATTTCAGGTTAGAATTTGTACCAGCGGCATGAATCCATGAGTTGAGTTAACCATCCACGCTGGTCGAGGTGTTGGTACGGTGTGGGGAATGTTTTCTTGCCACACAGTTTAACCATGTTATTACCAATTCATCATCTCTTGAATGCCACAGTCATTCTTTCAAAGACATAATTGTATCAATTGAAATCTTGATCCTTAATTGATATGGAGTCTGGCTTAGAACTTGCATGTCTATGCCTGTGCGTGCATGCATATGTGTGTGTTAGAGAATGCGTGACAAGTTAAAACAAGTGGATAAACCCAGAGGCCACAAACTGTAGTAGGGCCTCATTTTTAGCTCAGAAAACAAAACATTATGAACGATGAATGCTTTATTTGTCACACGTACAATACTTTACAGCACAGTGAAAATCTTTTCTTTTCATTTCACAGCGTTTGAGCTGAAATTTGACAGGATCAGCCATGATGTGAGACCCGTGGAGCAGAGAGGGGTGAGAGCCATCGCAACTGGGTGAGGACATTTGGATCAGTAATGCAGAGCTTTAACTGTTTGCTAATTTGAATAGGTAAAAAGATTTTTTCACCTGTCAGGGGTCCAAACCCTCTTCACACTTATAACTAGTCTCACTTAGTATAAAAAAATAACTGTCAAAAAAACAAACAATACAAGGTATATAATACAATACAATATAAGGTATATAACTGAGTAATAACATAAGGGGTGAACTCGCTCTGGAATTCTCTAAACCACATTTTAGTTAGTTATTAAGACTGAAATGATGTGTCTTGTCACACCCAAAGAAAAAACATATCCTATTTGAACCCGGGTACCTACAGTAGGTCAGTAGTTGACAGATCTCGTAGTGTTTGCATATATTCCTTCTGAAGACCTTATAAGATCTTTTGATCTAACATAAAGATCACATGAAGGAATTGAAAGAGAAAAAAAACAGAAATTTTGCAGAGAGCATGGTTTCAGGCGCTTTTTAACTTGTGAGAGTGCGGGCTCATGTCAGTCCCCCTACAATAGTCCTGTGTGGAGTGTTTTATATATACATATATACATCTAAATGACTTCACAAGGATAGGAAGGATGTGAGAGTTTTGTCCTTGTGGGAACAATAGGCTGGTTCAATTTTAGCTATTAAAATAAATAAATGCATAAATAAGGTTTTCTTTAGGTTAATAATTAGATTTGAATAGATTAAATAGAATAGATTTAGATTTACATGTAGTATATCATTAATTATTTGCAAGTGTTTGTTTTTATGTCCACACGTAAGCATGTGTATGTGTGTGTGTGTGTGTGTGTGTGTGTGTGTGTGTGTGTGCAGGTCCTACAGCTGTCTGTTGAGGAACCCAAGAGGATTCCTAAGATCCCTGATAAGATAGCCATGTCGACATGATAAGCATTCCTGAAGTTTTTTCCTTTCTTTCTTTTTTTAATCAAAAGAATTTATTCATCCCACACAAATGTACTGTAATATGTAAACACTAATCTAGGATTATATGTTTTGCACAGTTTGTAATATTGTAGCATTGATATAGGATATGACTTTGATTTAGTAAGAGGTGGGAAAAAAAACATCCCCGATTGAATATGTACTCGGGTTCGATTTATATAGTATGATAAACAATACATTTACAAGACTGTAAGATAATACTGTGAAAAACAGGCTTACACATAAACATAAATACTGCGTGATTTTATTTACTGCTTTCACACTAGATAGTTTTTGTCCATAAGCAAATTTGCTATTTGAAACTGTCGTTTCTTGAAGATGCGACATATGCTGTGTCAGAAATTTTTAAAAACGAAAAAAGAAAAAGTCATCCTCTTAATGCAATAAGGATGGTTTCTTCAACTTCGAGGTCAGTGTGTCATGTCAGGATGTGTGTTCTCTTGCACTGATGACTGTAAACAAAATTTCACTGTTTTACATGAGGTTGTAGTACTGTAGCAACGGTAACTTTAGATAATTTAACATAGATACAGTCAGTTAAATCTTTAACACTAGACATGACAAAAATAAGAGAACATGTCATTTAAGCTTAAGTTCTGCTAACTTATTGAAAATGAAAGAACAGAATTATTCTTTATAGAATATTTCTAGCCCTAATCCACATCCACATGCTTACCTACTAAGGTTCGATTTATAAAGAATGATAAGCAATAAACTTAAGATAAGATCTAATATAATACACCTAGTCATTAGTAAGGTGTGAATTTTTAATAACTGTTTCCACACTGATATACAATTTCTTTCCTTGGAGATGTCATGATATGCGACATATGCTGCGTCTCTTCAACATTCATTCATTCATTCATCTTCTATACCGCTTAATCCTGTGTTCAGGGTCGCGGGGGACCTGGAGCCTATCCCAGGAGACTTCGGGCACTAGGCGGGGTACACCCTGGACAGGGTGCCAATCCATCGCAGGGCACACACACACATACACACACTCACACACCCAATCACACACTACGGGCAATTTTTAGGAACGCCAATTAGCCTAACCTGCATATCTTTGGACTGTGGGAGGAAACCGGAGTACCCGGAGGAAACCCACCAAGCACGGGGAGAACATGCAAACTCCATGCACACAGAGACGGGAATCGAGCCTGGCCGGGGAATCAAACCCTGACCCTGGAGGTGCAAGGCGACAGTGCTAACCACTACACCACCGCGCCGCCTTCCGTCTCTTCAACATCTTTGATCGTAAATAAAATCTTCAAAAGTTCACTGCTTTACATGAGGTTGTAGTAGTAGCGTTAACTTTATATAATTTACATAGATATGACTGCTGTTTTCGAAAGTAAACGCTAAAATCATAAACTTATAATAATAATAGTGGTAGCTGACTAGCTTGTTGGTAACAAAGCACACGCTTTTATGAAATTTTCCACTAGAGATTACTTTCTGGTTCACAATTTTCACATTGAAACGTTACACACTACTAATTTAATAAATCATGAATTTTGTTGGAGATAAAAACTAATATGTTAATACACAGACATGACAAAAATAAGAGATCATGTAATTTCAGCTTAGTTTCTGATAACTTTTTGCAAATTGAAGGATGTGATCTCTTTATCGTTTTTCTAGACTTAATCCACATGCTTGGGAAATATTTACATTTTAAATGCAATGATTATTGTTAGCTTTTACATTAACACAACTCTTTAGTTAAAGATGTTCTTTGTTCCTGTTTGATACAGAGGGGGATAAAAATGTGCACTGGCCCTTTAAGACAGAGCCTGGCGCGGCTTTTCCAACTGCTTTATGCTAATTTATGCGTTGGCGCGCGGACTGCAGCGTGCCGTCGACCAATCAGAGCGCGACTCAAACCGCGGGAGATCCGAATTTCGCGGGACGTAATTTGGCGCTAAAAACTGCGCTCGGTGTCAAAGAGGGAGAGCGAGAGAAGGAGAAAGAGATCAGTGTCGCCTCTGCTGGAGTCCCGAGCTCAGCGCTACGGAGTACGACAACCCGGGGGAAACTAAAAGACAAACCGGAATCTAAAGCTTTAATCGCGGGGTTTTATTTCTGTTTTTTGGAGAAAATCAGCGAAATCTGATCAGTTTAACGGTTTGAATGAAACGTGCATTTGAGATGAATCTCAGTGTTTAAGCTGAAATCCTCCGCTGGAACAAAGGACACAGGGCGAGATTGTGTGTTTAAACATTCCTGACTTTCTGCTTTACTGAAGAAGAAAAAACACACACACACACACACACACATCTGCTGAACTCGCACAGAAGCAAAGCAAAGCGGCTGCACACACTTTAAGGATTTCTACGGTTTGCAGAAAGAGATTTGCTGCAGTTTGTGATCGGTGTGTGTGTGTGTGTGTGTGTGTGTGTGTGTGTGTGTTGAGGATGATCAGGACCCCCAGACGCGTGTCTCCGGCCTCAGCCCGGGCCCCAGGTGTTCTGTCCTGCCCGCAGAAGAAGCTCCTCTCCGGAGTCAGAGCTGACCTGCTGAGCCCGGGACTCGCCAGTCCGCCTGTGAGCTCGGTGCCGCTCGGATACTTCACCCAGCTCGGGAACACACCGGCGGCCGAGCGGAGAGCCGCAGACTGCCTGTACGCCACCCCGCACAGAGCACGAGCGCAGCAGCTGCAGCAACAGCATGGCCGCCAGCCCTCCACCCGGCTCCCGGTAAGACCCGCTTTCACTTTCTCACACAGCCTGGGCTTCGGTACGTGCAGGTCAGCACACTGCAGCACTGAGCACAGGCTCACACACACACACACACACACATCACCATCACTATACTGCCTGCATTGCCTCTGTTCTGCCATCACACACACACACTCTTCACTCAACCACACTACACTGATCTGTTACACATCATAAACATCCTGTAATGTTTTAAAAATTACAAAAGAAAAATTCTTCACCTGTCTGATTATAGAAACGTGAAATAAACACTCAAAGTGGATATTTTCTGTCTGACTAATATGTGTACTATCTGACTAAAAAATGTCTAATCTAATATGGCTGATTAATATGCAGATAATCTCTGATTCATAATTTCATTAACTGACTAATATGGATTAGTCGTATCTCATTAATATGGACATTGTCTGGTCCATACGAGCCGAATATTATGGAAATTATTCAATTAATATACACTTTTCTGTTTTTATGGATAGTATATGATTAATATGTTATTAATATGAACATTGTCTAATTAGTATGGATACTACCTGGTTATTATGGCTAGTTGCTGATGGATATGGATATTTTTTCATTAATATGGACATTATCTGATCTAATATGGATACTACCTGTCTAATATGGGCATTGTCCGATTATTGTGGCAATTATCACATTTGTATGGATATGATGATTATTACATGCATTATCTGATTTGTATGGATTTTATCTGATAAGTGTAGATTTATCAAAGTTTCATGGATATTGTCTGATTATTATAACAATAGTCATAATCTGATCTAATATGGACATTATTGGACCAAATCTGTTTGTTATGCACATGCTTTATATGATACTACCTGATTAATATGGATATAACTTGATTGTCATGGAAGTTATCCAATGAACATGTATATTACCTGGATAGATTGGATTAATATGGGTATTACCTGATTATTATGAACATACTTTATATGGATACTACCTTATTCGTTTGGATATTATGGCATTAATATGGACATATGGATATTACTTGATCAGTATGGATATTTTGGATCGGATTATCGAGAAACCTATCTAATGATCATGTATATTTTCTGGTTAGATTGGATTATGGATACTACCTGCTTAATATATATATTGTCAGATTATCATGGAGTTATCCAATTAACATATTGCATATGTTATCTGATTTTATTTATATATATATATATATATATATATATATATATATATATATATATATATATATATATATATAAAACATATACTACCTGGCTAATATGGGCAATACCCGATGATTAAAGTTATAATGGCATCTAACATGGACATTATCTGACCTAGTCTAATTATTATGGACATGATTGAAATAATATAGAAATTATCTTTATCTAAAGAAATGCCATGAATGCCATGTTATTTATATGGCCATAATCTGAGTAATATGTAAATGACCTCATGAACATGTGATTATGAGGGATATTATCTGATTTTATTTCAATCTTATTTGTTTAATATGGAAATTATCTGTGGTATGTATATTAGGCAAGTTAATTATTTAACATGCATAATACTAATTAGTCAATACTATGCATTAACTGTATCATTACTACTAAAATGATTACCTTTTGATCATACATATGCTATTAAAGGTTTATTATAGAGTGAAATGACAATATAGATATATATCTTTTGGAACATGATATTTAAAAGGTTTTGAGACATGTTTTTACATATATTTAGATATTCAGAATGACATTGGTATCTTATTATTTGTCTCATTATCTCATATATGTTGGCATGGAGTAAGTATATGTCAACAAGATGTGTTAAACTTCTACACACACAACTTGAATTTAAGGAAGACGTTACGGTAGATGTGTGAATGAAGAGCTAATATTTGTCGTTGAGGATCGGACAACATTCTTTTCCTTTAAAATCACAGATTCTCCAAGTGAGGTCTTACGCCGCAAATCAGCAAGTGAATGAAACCCGACCGAGTGTGTGAGTGTATTGGAATATAAAGGGTCTCACGAGTCCTGAGATCCTTCTGAGGTTTATTTAGGCTTAGTCCTGCAAGACATACAGTAGGGGGAAGGGTTGAGAAGTCTGTTTAGTGTGTATACAGTACACCACTGGATCCAACTGTAGGGCTAAGCTTTTTCATCAGATCTCATACATCATTTCCCCGGTTTGTCCTCATCGCATTGGCTATGTGTTAAGAATTCTATGAATAAACTTTAAAGATTTGTCCTAAACATTGCTTAGTTTGCCATAAATCTGCAATGGCGCTTCCACCTGTTCCTGCTCTGACTCCCGCCACACTGCACACACACACACACACGTGTTCGTCAGGTTTGACCTGTTCATGCCAGTTTGGAGATCACGGAAGCTCTAGCGGAAGAAGTGTGTGTGTAGTATAAATCCTGGACACACCAAAGTCCCGACAAGCCATCGCTTGTAATTTTTTTTGTGTCAAATCAGTTGGAGATTCCAATGGCGACATCCAAGAAAGATCGATTGGCTCTGATGAAATTCTGACCGATCCTGTCCACTTGCAGCACTTACTTTTGTTCCTGTTTTCTTGCACCTAAGAGGGTCACAGAAGTTCTATATTACACCTTAAGCCATATGCTACTGACGTAATCTCATTATACATCTGAGCAGTTGAGGGTTAAGGGCCTTGCTCAAGGGCCCAACAGTGGCAACTTGGTGGTTGTGGGGTTTGAACCTGGGATCTTCCGAACCGTAGTCCAATGCCTTAACCACTGAGCTACACCTGGCCCATATATATATACACCATACTTTCAAAAGACGTTACCCCAGCTGGTGGTATAGTGATGGCTGTGGAAAGAACTTTGGAATCCCCCCGTTGATCCAATTGAAATCTAGAGATTGTGACGGACATCATATACAATTTATACCATTTTCGTTCTCAGTAACATGAGAAGCTGCCTTTTTTTGCCTTAACTTCAAGAGATTTTGGGTTCAAGATACATTGGGAGCATCTACACCGAGGTTCTGTTTCCTGATGTGGAACCCCAGCATCACAGCGCACAAGTCAGTGCAGGTTCCAAGTCTGGATATAGTGGGGAGGGTTGTGTCAGGGAGGACTTTCCCGGAGTAAAACCTCTGCCAAATCAAGCACAGGGATCAGGAGAGGCTGGTGAGCGAATGGCTGTTCGGCTGTTACTCAACAATAAAGCAACTATAGACTGATAAAACACACAGCATGTCATGCTTGAGTAAGTAAAGCCTATAAAGACCGGTAGTAAAAAAAAAAGAGGAATAAATCGAAAAATTGATCTTGGTTTTAATAAGAGCTTGACTTGCCATCATCGCCATGCGATATGTTTCCAGTTTTCAGAGAAAACTGAGCTCTTGCTCAGTCGTGGTTTCAGTCTGACAGTGTGATATTAAGTAGGGCTCTTGTTGCTCATGTGTGTAAACTCCTCACGAGCTGAAACATGCTCCTATTAGTAGGCTTCTGTGCTTTGAATCTGGCACCTGTTGGGTCTGACTTTCAACGGCTGTTGGTTTAGAGTTGGGAGCTAAAGTTCTTTGCTTAAAAAAAAATAACTGGACTGATTTTACTGTAATAGCAGCTCAGACAGTCGTTCAAAGCAAGTTTATACATATATATACTACCGTTCAAAAGTTTGGGGTCACCTGCAAATTACTTTGTTTTTTATTTAGTGATTTATTTTCTACATTCTACAACAATACTGTGGATTTCAAAACTATAAAATAACACATCTGGAATTAGGTAATTACGCAACAACAACGAAAAACCCCAGTTAGTTGTTATTGTAAGACACAGAGGTCGGCATTTCTGTAATAGTTCTTGCAAGAACAGTATTGTGTCAAGTGCATTCGCAAAATCCGTCCAGCACCATAATGAAACTGTCTCTCATGAAGGCCGTCCCAGGAGGACGAGACCAAAACCTACCTCTGCTGCAGACGAGAAGTTCATTTAGAGTTATCAGCCTGAAAAATGACCAATTAACAGCAGCTCAGATTAGAGGCGTTATGAAGTCTTTACAGAGCAGAAGTAGCAGAAACATCTCAATATCAACTGTTCAAAGGAGATTCATGCAGTTTTTGGACACCTTCAGCAAAACTTTACAATGTAGAAAGAAATAAACATCAGGAACCATCATGGAGTTAGAAAGTGATCTAAAACTTTTGAACGGTAGTGTATATATATATATTTATACAGCTCAGGAAAAGAAGAGACCACAGCAATTTACTATAGAAAACTTCTGGAACGTCATCAAGAGGAAGTTGGAGGGTCACAAACCATCAAGCAACCATCAATCCCTGTTTGGGATTTATTTGCTTAAAAAGTGGTATAAGTTACCCAACAGCAATGTGAAAAACGTGTGGAGAGCATGAGGAAACGCATGAAAGCTGAAATTGTAAATCAGGGTTATCCCACCGAATACTGATTTTTTTTTTAAATGTTATCTTCATTTGAGTTATTTAAGCTCTGCAAATACTGCATGATCTTGGGTTATTTTGATGTGTTGTGATGATGTCATTTCATTTAAATATACACTGTAAATAACAATACTTGTAAAAAAGTTTTGTAAAAAATTAAAAACTTATATTTTGACTTTAATATAATGAATATTGTCAGCATTTTACAAAAAATGAAACACCGTTCATCTCACCGATATATGAAACTGGGTGCTTGGTGGGTTTCCTCCAGGTCCTCCGGTTTCTTCTCACAATCCAAAGATATGCAGGTCAGGCTAATTGGCGTTCCCAAATTGCCCGTAGTGTGTGAATGAGTGTGTGTGTGTGTGTGTGTGTGTGTGTGTGAGTGAGAAACTTATGTGTGAAGATATCACTGCTGTGCTGATATCCAGCACAACAGCACGGCCTCTTGTGTGATATTGCATTTATACAACAGTTCCACAAACACCATTTGTTATCAACAGATTATGATTTATTTGTTTGTTTAACCAGTTATTTTGCTCCACCAACACGTATCCTTCCAGCGACTTAGTATATCAGCTCCATAAAATGTCAGGGTTCTGGGGTTAAATCCCAAATAGTGTTACATGGAAAGCTAGGGTGTATATTTCTTGTTCCAAGTAGTGCTCTTGATCATGGGTTAGAGAGGGATTTAGGATTCAGCCTTGTGTTAGACATAAATATAACAGCACTGAGGCGATTCAGTCCGACTTAGAATAGAATAGAACTTATTAGAGAGACAGTGTGTTGGTTAAGATGATGTTATGCGATGTGTGTGTTGTCAGGCAGCTGCTCTCTCCTCAGTACTGCGGACCATACAGACCTACTCTCACAAGTTTTAAACCTTTCACAATTAACGACTGGGATGCCGAGTGAAACATACAGTTAAAGGTCGCAGTGCTGTTACCGTCTATTATCATCACTCCTGGGATCAGATTGTTCTGTCTTAACTAATTACTGCTGAATTCAGGTTATTTCTGATGCTGTGAGCAGCCATGTTGATTTGATAACGAAGCTTAGTTCTGGGAATAAAACTGTGCTATTCCATGTCCTGAAAGGCACACTCGCCTTTTACTTTGCTGAGAAAGAATGCACTCTGTTGGGAGTGATGTGCAAAAACAGTACCATCACCAAGTGCAAATAATGTTTTAAAAATATCATCTTGAGTTGATGTTATTGTAAAGCTTTTCTCTAGGGACATATTTCACATTTCTGAGTCTCCAGTGTGAGCATAAATCTGTTCGGACACGGGCGTCTCCTGCACAGAGGAGTTCCTCTAATGGTCTGGCTGAGGCTCTTTCTGTTTGTCTTATTAATCTCGTGAGAGAGAAAGGCTGATCAGGGGACAGCTATTTATAGCTAAAATAAGTGCTAACTTGTTTTGCAGATGTTTCACAACAATAGACGTGACCACATCCACAAACTGGGTAAATAAAGTAGGATATGTCATTAAGAAATACGATAATTCATATATAATAAACTGGTATAAGTATATAAATTGGTATAAGTGGAATGAACCACTACAGGATGTGCTCTTATTATAAAATAACCAGCTCCTGGGTTGGTAGGGTGAGGGGTCGCGATAAACCACCTTATGGGGATTTATTTGCATAAAGCCTCCAAGTGTTTTCTTTCTTACTTAACACATCAAAATGTCGTCCTTAAACATACATGCCATTGAAGTGTCTTCCAGTCCTTCAGTTGTATCACACACTCATAGATGTTGTGTAGGATGTAAAGCGTTCTAACCCAAGTGCAACAGTCAGTAGTTATTTTAATACATGAAGGTCAGCTGTTCTGAAACGGTTCTTGTAAGAACATTATTGTGTTGAGTGTGTTTGTAAAACAGCTCTCAAGAAGACCTTCCCAGGAAATGAAGACCAAAACTGACCTCTGCTGCAGAGGGGACGTTCATTTATGCCTCTTTTCCACTGCATAGTACGGCACAGCACGGTTCAGTACAGCTCACTTCGGTTCGGCTTGGTTCGGCTCGGTTTGCGCTTCCACTGCAGTTTAGTAACGCTTTAGAGTGGGCGGGATTACTCACGTGTCGTTATAGTCGCGGCGCCTCTACTGCCGTGACATCATCGTAAACGCGCCACAAACAAACACACAACAATGGAGCATATCGACGGCATGGTGTTCTTCATTCTCGGCATGTGGATGTTTTTAACAGCGAGACGAAGGAGTTTGTTTCAAAAGAGGCTGATGGCAGCCAAAGAAAATTTTTGGTTAATACAAAAAGGTGCGTCCGATCCTTCTCTGGCTGTTTCTAAATATAGCGGTTCTGTTGTGTCTCGTGTCGCAAGTTCAGTGACGCAGTAATGACGATTTTCTCCGGCCAATCGGTGACCAGCGGAGTTTACACGTCACGTTTTGGTAACGGTTCGGCGCGCTGGGAACCTCGGCTGAGGCGGTACTTAAAAAAAGGACCAGGTACCAGGTACTGTTCCCAGTGGAAAACGCCCCAAAAGTGAGTTGAACTGAACCGTGCCGTGCCGTACTATGTAGTGGAAAAGCGCCATTTAGAGTCACCAGCCTCAGAAATCGCCAATTAACAACTCAGATTAGAGCCGTTATGAAGCTTTACAGACCAGAAGTAGCAGATACACGTCTCAATATCAACTGTTCAAAGGGGATTATTGTGGATTTTGGATGAACGCCTTCAGTATTGTTTAAAAATCAGGTAAGACCATGGAGTTAGAAAGTGTCTCCAAACTTTAGACTGGTAGTGTACGTACTGTATATTACAATAGGTCTCAGTTGTTAGAAATTTTTCCTGTTATGCACACGGACGGTGAAGTAGTTGATCTGGAGTGTGAGTACAATTTAAGTAATCGGGGCTGAATTTCACAACCCTCGTTCCGTGCAAAAATGCATTCTCGTGTGAAGCTTCTGGAAACTAGCCATATTGCTAACCGGAACGAGTCTATACCTTGAACTAGTTCTGGGGAATGAAAGAGTTAAAATGATACTAAACACATAGTGCCTTCGAAAGATATCAACTCAGTGGGACGGCAGAAGCTGAACTTTGGAATGCATTTTTGCATGGAATGAGGGTTGTGGAATTTGGCCTCAATTACTTAAGTTGTGTTTATATTTTGGGTGACGAAATTTGCACCCTGGATGACGGAGCGCTGTAATGTAATGTATTTATATGCACCTCAGTTTTTCCATCTGAAGTAACCCTTTAATATGGAGTTGGTCCCCACTTTGCAGCCGTACCAGCCTTCACTATTCTGGCAAGAATTTCAACGAACTTTTAATTTAAACTATCCCTTTAACAGAAACACCGCCCGAGTTGGTGACGGGACACGTCTATGGGGTTCTTTATTTCTCTTATACACTACATACTTATTTACATCGTTGTTGAATCGACGGCCTCTTTGCAGTAAATACCGATACACAATAATGCTGACCTCCAACACTTCAGATCTCAGAAGTGTGAGAAGTCACTGTCTTTGTCCTCAGTCAACCCCCCCAAAGGCAGGACTTTTATTACCCATCAGTCACCGGTTCGTCCGTTACTCTGCTCCAGCACCTTCCTCAAAGAGCTGCATTTCAAAGAGAATAAAAAGCTGGACTCCACCTTTTTCTCTCCTTCTGCTTCTGTTCCTGTATCACCCAGTATTTCTCTGTAACACATTCACCCCCCCCCCCCCACACACACACTCTCACACACATACACACACACTTCTTTCTCCTTTTGCACTGAAACCTTTGATGGCATCATCAGCAATTCAGGATGACCTTTTGCAATATGAATGAATGTGTGTGTGTATATGTGTGTGTGTGTGTTTGCTCTTGGGTGTGGCACATGCATTATGTGTGTGTGTAGGCGTTCTCAGAGCAGGCTTTTGTTAAGCTACAGTGAGAATAGTATACTTTGGAAAAACACTAGTATACATATCCAGTATATACAGTATATCTTATATAGGTGTGATCATGTGACAAGGTTGTGGGATGGATAAACAAAAATACTGTAGCTTAGGATATAAATTTAAATTTGCCATATTGTTCATAATGTTAATAAGTTTCATGTTTGTACTGCTGAGATAATGCAAATGTATTGACGCGCCCACTCCGCTGTTTGGAATAAAATCTGATCTTCAATGCAAGACCACAAAAATGCATTCACTATGTTAAAACATGTTGAACATATACACCATACGACTCATAACGCTTACTCTGAACACGTCTGTAGAACAAGAGCTGTGAATCATGGGTAGGTAGAGTGTCGATTCAGTTTTTGCCTATTGCGACTTTTTCGATTCGATCCAGTGATGCGGAAATGGCGGTGCTGCTGTTAGCGGCGAAGGAAAAGAGATGGAAAGAGTAATTAATCTTTACGGAGTAAGCGGGTTTTAAATCGGATGTGCGCATTACTGGATCTGTAGCGACAATAGACCGCAAAGGACGATGGTCGCGCCGGGGCTGATGGGAATTGTAGTTCCCGCTACCTCCCGTTCGCTCCATTCGCCTGAGCAAACTTTTCTCAGAAGACCTATAGTTTTACCGTCATGCGACCACGGTATTAATGAAATAAAGTGTTATTGCGGTACGACGGTATTTACAATACAATACAGTATTACAAATGTAATACGTTACATCCCTAATGAAATGTGAATGTGTATGAATCAAAATGATACTTAATGGCTTTGAAGAGTTAAAACCTACTAAAAGGATCTAAAACAATAAAATGTTATGTAACTTGTGTTGTGTTGCCGATTGTTTAAATCTAGTACAAAGTGATGATCATTTTTCTTTTCCTGACAATCTGCTGCTCCAGTCCAGTAGGTGGCGGTATTGTACCAACCGCCCATAAACTCAAAAGAAGAAGAAACCATGTACTTGTAAAGAGCGCGTATTTGCAAGCACTTTGCATTTTCTGAAAACGTTGTGGTATATTTATAAGGAGCGTAGAGCATTGACCATTTGTAGATAATTTGTTTGTGTAAAAAGTTTTTTTTTAAATAAATAAATAATCATTTAATTATTTTTATATTTATTTTGATTTTGAATCCAAAACTGATCCATTGATTCGATCAATGAAACCCATCATGCATAATTGCATAATTAGTTTAATCACATAATAGTTCTGTTGAAGTTACGGTTCTTATCAACCAATTATGGTCAAAATTGAAAATTTTATATACTGTATTTCACGTACTGCCCCCTATTGGCCCCTATATCGGTAACTACAGCATACTTCTAGTTGCAGCTAATTGTTTTTCAGATCAAAATGCTGTGACATAGATTTAAGCGAAAGTTTTTTTTAATTAGTACAATTTTTGCAGATTTATTTTAGCTGCTTGGATGAAGAACTATGTAGACAGAGCTACAGAACATTATATACACATATTCTATAATTAATTCGTTTTGACAACACCAATTAGTTTAATCTGCATGTCTTTGGGAGGAAACCAGAGTACCCGGAGGAAACCCAGCGAGCACGGGGAGAACATGCAAACCATGCACACAGACCCCGAGATGGGAATCGAACCCGAGCTATGGAGGCGCGAGGCCGCATTGCTAATCATTATACTGCTGCTTCGTATTTTATCTACGTGAAATTTTACTATACTTTTAAGATTTAGTGTATAATTGTTGAATTGTATGCAAAATCGTAGCTGACTCAATTGTGACTTTTTATTAAATGGATTGCAAATGATCAGATACCACAGTTTTGGTTAACAGTTTTAAACATAAATCCCAAATTGTGTACAATTTAATGCCTATTATCATGATCATGGGCGTGGGAGTGATGGGTGGTGGGGGGAGGGGGGGGGATCCTACATGTTTTGTTTCTCGTTTTCAGTTTCCTGGTGAGACTTTTCGTTTTCGCTGCACCATAGACCTGTAGAGAAGGGTTGGGGGGGGGGGGGCTTTGGGTGTGGACCTTGTTTGAAGCATGTGTGTAAACGGGGGGACGGGGATTTAAACTAATAGGGAGTCACAGAACCAATAGAACGTGTACAGGTTTTGGAAACATGACGTTCACACTTTTAAAGGACTTGTGGAATGTGTGTGTGTGTGTGTGTGTGTGTGTGTGAATTCTTAGGGATATTAACAAAGCAAACAATTTTACACACAGGGTACAATAGCAAATATGTACTATTATGTATTTTATGGTTACTTCCTGAATCCATGCTGAATTTGGTTATTATATGAGCTGGGCGGAGCAAAGTACTGATTGGCTAAATATAAGCATCACAATTGTGTGATATTGCATAATTAGTCAATACATCCCGACCAATCAGAATGGGGAATTTAGCTCTTAAGCTGTTGGATAAAAAGCGAATATGAAGCAGTAAAACAGTTTCAAAAAGCAACATCATTGTTCAGCTGTGTTTCAGTTCTGGAAATCTAAACCACACTCTCTCATGTGAGAACTGAATTAGGTGCAATTGCAAAGGGCATGTAGGCTTGGGCTGTGACTTGAACATTTCTATCCTTCTTTTCGCAAGATAAAATCGCGTTTCGTCCTTTGTGGCGAGTCACTTCAGAAACACACAAATGCGTTTCGGTTTTCGTCTCGATGGTCCCCAGTTGCATTCGGTTACGCTGCAGAGAAAGACTGCTTACTCATCACAGTGGTTTAGATATGAGGAAAGGATCTGACATTTCCTGTTAGTTACCCATGTGTGTGTGTGTGTGTGTGCGCTTGTGTGTGTGTGTGTGTGTGTGCTGGCATGACCCAAAACTTTAACTTTTACTCCATTCGGTCTAAAGGAACTTCTGCTTTACTTGTTATCCGACCTCTTTTATCCGAACCCAGATTCTTAAAGGATAACTCTTTGTTTTGTTTTGTTGTTGTTTGTTTTATCCATGACATTACAGAATTTGACAAACAGGGAGGTGAAACTGAGTTTTCATGGACACGCTTCCGAGATTAACCCAGGAACGAGTAAAAGTGTGGAAATACAGGAAGTACAGGAAACATGTGTAAACACTTTGGTGCATAGAGATTATACAACACTTAGTTCCCGTCCGAGCAATCTGATTGGACGGGAGCCATATTTCTAAGGTTTCAATTGAGCGGGAGTAGGCCTGGGCGATAAAACGATAACGATATGTTTCGCGATAGGCACGTGATCGATATCAATAAAAAAATGTGTTCGATAGAACATTCGATATTTTTTATTCTTTGTTCAAGCTAGTTTGGTTGCTGTCATGCGCACTCGCTCCGCGACCGGCTCTAGGACCCGGAAGTAGTACGGTCGCGATTCAGGAAGCATAAACGGAGACAAGATGGCGTTGACATTGGCACCCGCCCACTCGCAAAATGCGGGTAAAATTCGGCTGTGGCGGGTAATAACTTTAGTCTCACTAGCCACATTGGCGGGTAGTTTATTCTTTGGTATGACAATTGTTATGTTTGCATCAATATGCACAACTAACAATCTATAATATTACTTGCTTTTTGTGTGAGACAACCAGAGGAAAAGAAACGGTATTCTTCTTTTACTGCATTCAGTGCGCGCGACACATATAGTATACAGCGCGGTATTGCCCCCTGGTGGCCCGACAGTGAATTAACATCAAACTCAAATATATTACAATAATACATTTTTGTTGTAGTTTTCTCTAAAGGCATCTGATATAATAAACGCATTTCACTATTTTATTACACTTTATTAAGCATTTCTTACATTTTCTTTTAATTTTGCACCTTAAATGTTTAGAGATAATTGTTAAGTGTTCATTGTGACTTTAGACTTGTGTTTACATTTTAATTATTTGATTTTCCCACGGTTGTTAACATTTCTGTCTTAATAACTGATGGGACTATGATCATAGGAAGGTTAAGTTTAAAATACAAATGTTTAAATATAATATATTCTTCTCCTGGGCCTTATTTTAAATGGGTCATAAAAAATATCAATAATTATCGATATCGACTGATATGAAACACTGATATCGTGATACAGTTTTCAGCCATATCGCCCAGCCCTAAGCGGGAGCGCCGTCCTGCTGGATAAAACACAGCCGTGATGCACGAGGGCGCTTAGAAATATGTCAAAATGTCATATTTATGGAAATCTACTACACACTCTCTCCTGCTGCGCTCCAGCTGGACAAATCACAATCAGAGTTAAAACACTGCCTTATTCTCTCACACCTAATTACACGATCGAGATGTCTAGATTAGGGGTTCACGAACAAGCCGCCTGGTGCGCATCTGTTCCTCTAGAGCGGAGAAAGAGGAAAAGAAAACAGGATCGAAATACAGAAACTTGGCCTTTCCTTCTTCCACCTGGTCTTCTGTCCAGATGTTCATGACAGGTGGAAAGGTTGTTCAGCTTAGAGACAATGCCAGGCTTCTTCTTCTGACTGACACACACACACACACACACACACACACATGCAAATAGAGCCTCAGATTCAGAGACAGCGACGATCTTATGCAAATGCCTTTAGGATCATCGCCCACACACACACACACACACAATGCACATTGAAACCTTGGCATGTTTTTTTGGCAACATTTGCATGTTGTTTTGTGGTTTCATTAAATTCCTTACACCAGACGCTGGTGCTGTAAAACACTGCGCTGTGTTCAGCCCGCGGTTACTTAAAAGCAAATTATCAAACATCTTTCAGTCCTGAGTTCTCGGACTCTTTTGAGGAAGTCAGTCGTTTCACCAAATCCCGAAGCGTGTCTGGTGTCCTAAGCTCAGACCTGTCTATAACTCGTATTGAAAAGAATAAACATGCTAATCCGTTCGATTCGGCCGCTAATGTTCATCGTGCCGGAGTGTTAAAGTGAACAATGAGAGTCGTCTAGACGCTCGTTAAGGCGTGAGGTCGTTAAGTTCTCGTCTTGAGGCCACTGAGAGCATGCCGAGTGGATGAATAGCGAGCACTTGAGCCGACACTTATGTTCAAGTGAACCGTAAACCTACACCCCCCCCCCCCCCCGCCCATACACACACACATCAGTACACATCAGTACACATCTCACTGGATCTCTATTACCCAGTATAGCTTGCCTTAAACTTTCCAACCTGACAACATCAATGCAACTGGTAGTGTTTTGTTCCTCTTATACCAAAGCAATTTGGATACATTTTGAAGCATCAAAGCATGTGTACTTTTTATCCATTTATTTTTGTGCCTGTGAAGTAAATCAGTTCCTGTTATCACTCATTAAAGCAGGCAAAGATTACAACGGACACTCTGTCCACGTTAAATTACTGTACAGAAAGCTTCGCCATATATTAATGAATCTTTTCTTTCCCAGGCAAAGAGGCGGTTGGATTTGGAGGATCCACTCTATCACCCTGATTTCCGAACACCCAAAGGAAAAGGGAACACGCCCACGGCAAGACTCTCCAGCCCGAGGAGTGAGTGACAGACTGATTGTGCTTAAATACCTGGTGACATGGATGATATAAAGCTTAACGTCTTTATATCAGAAATCAATCTGGTTATGTATTTATAGTAATTCATGAGAATCACATATACATGCATTCCCACATTGACTTCATCATAAATTTCTTATAGATTTTTTTTTATTATTGAATTTATATATGCGACATGGTGGTGTAGTGGTTAGCACTGTCGCCTTGCACCTCCAGGGTCTGGGTTCGATTCCCGGCCAGGCTCGATTCCCGTCTCTGTGTGCATGGAGTTTGCATGTTCTCCCCGTGCTTGGTGGGTTTCCTCCGGGTACTCCGGTTTCCTCCCACAGTCCAAAGATATGCAGGTTAGGCTAATTGGCGTTCCCAAATTGACTATAGTGTGTGAATGTGTGTGTGTGTGCTCTGCGATGGATTGGCACGCTGTCCAGGGTGTACCCCGCCTCGTGCCCTGAGTCTCCTGGGATAGGCTCCAGGCCCCCCGCGACCCTAAATACAGGATAAAGCGGTATAGAAGATGAATGAATGAATTTATATATTTGAGGCGGTAAAATGTTGCAGTTCCTCTATAATCCTACAGGTGGTGTATATCCCACTTATCAAATTCAAATGTTATTTGTCACATACACAGTACGATATGCAGTGAAATTCTTAAACGACCACTCGTGACCTTAAAATGTAAAAACAGTTAACAAGAAATAAATAGAATAAAAAAATAAATAAATAAAAAAAATATATATATATGTCACCCAATGTGCTCAACAGCATGTGAGAAACAATATATTTACCGCATTTCCGTGACCCTATAGTAATAAACAGTGTTCTGTCTCATTAGACCTTCATCAGTAAAGCGTAATGCAAAAAAAACCAGCTATTTCAGTTTATTACCCAATTCTACATTCTATAATAAAAAGTGTGTTTAAGTTTAACTTCTGCATTTGGTGTGGGGTTCATAGATAAAACTGTACATAATGCAGATGAATAATGGATGAATAAACGATTCTTCTCTTTATCCCACAGCACCGAAGTCTCCGGGTGAGCGGACACGCTACGACACCTCCCTCGGGTTGCTCACCAAGAAGTTCGTGGGGCTGCTGAGCGAGTCGGCCGACGGCGTTCTGGACCTGAACTGGGCCACCGAAGTGCTGGAGGTGCAGAAGAGGAGGATCTACGACATCACCAACGTGCTGGAGGGAGTTAAGCTCATCCGCAAGAAATCCAAGAACCACATTCAGTGGCTGTGAGTGTCTTCACCTCATACCACAGAATAAAGACGTAATGTCCTTTAAAAACAATGACATGAGACAACGGGGCAAGAACAAACAGCATACTGTATTTTAAACATCTGCTCCAATCATACAGTGTAATACTTTAGTAAGCAAAGTTATGGCCAATCATTTTTATTTCCCAAAAGAATCTTGACCAATCTCACCCACTGTCATGAAAATTAACGCCAGTTCACTTCGTTCTCGAAGGAAATCTGACCAATACCTTACACTTTTAAAGGAAACCTGTCTAATCCCATCAAATCCCAAGGCAAATATGACCAATTCCATCAAATCCTAAAGAAAATATGATCAATCCCATCCACTCACTGTCTATACAGCTTAATCCGTTTAATGTATTCAGGGTCGCGGGGGGCCTGGAGCCTATAGGGCACGAGGCTGGGTACACCTTGGACAGGGTTGCCAATCCATCGCAGGGCACACACATACTACGGGCAATTTGGGGACGCCAATTAACCTAACCTACATGTCCTTGGACTGTGGGAAGAAACCGGAGTACCTGGAGGAAACCCACCAAGCACGGAGAGAACATGGATGGGATTGGTGCTAACCACTACACCACTGTGCTGCCGAATCCCATCCACTTCCAAAGGAAACATGTCCAGTCCCATCGAATTCAAAAGAAACTGTGATCAGTCCCATCCACTTTTGTCCACTTCCAGGGGAAACGAGTCCAATCCCATCCACTCCACTACTCACACTCATACCGAATATTCAACATTCAATAAGATCTCCAGCCAGATCTCCAGTCCCTCTGGAGTGAAGAACCCGTTTGTTGGTATTAAGGAGTGTGTTTGGTAGAACAGCTACCATATTTAAATGAATTTCTGTCTCTGGATGTGTGCTTCAGGGTGACTGGAGTGTTTGAAGGCTCCGCGAGTGCTTCGGCCCAGACGAACGCTCTCCAGAGTGAACTGGCTGAGCTGGACAGGAAGGAGAACGCTCTGGATGACCTCATCCAGTCCAGCACCAATCAGCTCCGAGACCTGACTGAAAACAGAGACAACCAAAGATATCCTTCCAGTACAGTGTTTAATATTATATGCTGATGGGTTTTTGTACGCGTGTGAGTGAGACAGCAAAGGAGTTTGAACTGTTTATTTGATTTAGATGAATGTGGATGTCATGCAGTTGTTGGTTCTTAACTCGAGGCTACGTTTGGATACGTGACGTATCAGGACATTCGGTCCATATCGAGTCTGCAGGATCAGACGGTGATTGCAGTTAAAGCTCCGTCTGAGACAAAGCTGGAGGTTCCAGAGGCGACTGAGGTGAGTGTCAGACCTTCAACTTACCCTTTCCTTCAGGTGTTCCACTGAATCTTGTCCTAAATCCAGTCCCAGTCTCTCGTTTTCCACGGTCTTTGTCCTTAAATGATTGTAATTCTTTCTCCCACAATAGTGTAGAGTAGAACGGAAGTCCATCAATGAAACATGGTGGAATCGAATGCAAATATCAGTGCTTTATGTGATATGCAAATGAAGAGTTTGACAGCAAAATGAGATAACTCCGCTTTGGGAAATCAAGTAAAAGTAAAGCAAACTGATGCGGATATTCTGTGCATGTTTGAGTCACGATGGTATTAAAACGCATTTATGACAAATTACTAAAGCCAAAATTGTTGTATCGTTGTGAATTTAGTTTAATTTAGCAAAACGCTATATATCCACCGCCATAGTTTTCAGTTTTTTTTTTATTTTGTTGTGTGCAAGGACGCAGTTTAGTAGCAATAATCTGTCGTTTGGAATTCAATTTTAAAAAACTAGCACTGATGATGTCATTGCGATGTCAAAGCATCAGTCTCCGCTGACGATGAGCTCGCTATCATTAGTACAGGTGTGTGCGGTTTCACGTATGTCGTCTGAATCCTCCTGCGGTTCCTCACAGTAGGTCAGAAATCGAAATAACGAAAATGAGGAGCAGAATAAGAAGTTGTAGTTTTGTTTTCTTAATTATGTGCGAGGCGATGTCATGCTACGTGCCGTGTTTCGTCGGAAACCGTTAAGGTTCGAAATTTATATACAGTGGTGTGAAAAACTATTTGCCCCCTTCCTGATTTCTTATTCTTTTGCATGTTTGTCACACTTAAATGTTTCTGCTCATCAAAAACCGTTAACTATTAGTCAAAGATAACATAATTGAACACAAAATGCAGTTTTTAAATAAAGGTTTACGTTATTAAGGGAGAAAAAAAACTCCAAATCTACATGGCCCTGTGTGAAAAAGTGATTGCCCCCCTTGTTAAAAAATAACTTAACTGTGGTTTATCACACCTGAGTTCAATTTCTGTAGTCACCCCCAGGCCTGATTACTGCCACACCTGTTTCAATCAAGAAATCACTTAAATAGGAGCTACCTGACACAGAGAAGTAGACCAAAAGCACCTCAAAAGCTAGACATCATGCCAAGATCCAAAGAAATTCAGGAACAAATGAGAACAAAAATAATTGAGATCTATCAGTCTGGTAAAGGTTATAAAGCCATTTCTAAAGCTTTGGGACTCCAGCGAACCACAGTGAGAGCCATTATCCACAAATGGCAAAAACATGGAACAGTGGTGAACCTTCCCAGGAGTGGCCGGCCGACCAAAATTACCCCAAGAGCGCAGAGACAACTCATCCGAGAGGCCACAAAAGACCCCAGGACAACATCTAAAGAACTGCAGGCCTCACTTGCCTCAATTAAGGTCAGTGTTCACGACTCCACCATAAGAAAGAGACTGGGCAAAAACGGCCTGCATGGCAGATTTCCAAGGCGCAAACCACTTTTAAGCAAAAAGAACATTAAGGCTCGTCTCAATTTTGCTAAAAAACATCTCAATGATTGCCAAGACTTTTGGGAAAATACCTTGTGGACCGACGAGACAAAAGTTGAACTTTTTGGAAGGTGCGTGTCCCGTTACATCTGTCATAAAAGTAACACAGCATTTCAGAAAAAACATCATACCAACAGTAAAATATGGTGGTGGTAGTGTGATGGTCTGGGGTTGTTTTGCTGCTTCAGGACCTGGAAGGCTTGCTGTGATAGATGGAACCATGAATTCTACTGTCTACCAAAAAATCCTGAAGGAGAATGTCCGGCCATCTGTTCGTCAACTCAAGCTGAAGCGATCTTGGGTGCTGCAGCAGGACAATGACCCAAAACACACCAGCAAATCCACCTCTGAATGGCTGAAGAAAAACAAAATGAAGACTTTGGAGTGGCCTAGTCAAAGTCCTGACCTGAATCCTATTGAGATGTTGTGGCATGACCTTAAAAAGGCGGTTCATGCTAGAAAACCCTCAAATAAAGCTGAATTACAACAATTCTGCAAAGATGAGTGGGCCAAAATTCCTCCAGAGCGCTGTAAAAGACTCGTTGCAAGTTATCGCAAACGCTTGATTGCAGTTATTGCTGCTAAGGGTGGCCCAACCAGTTATTAGGTTCAGGGGGCAATTACTTTTTCACACAGGGCCATGTAGGTTTGGATTTTTTTTCTCCCTAAATAATAAAACCCCTCATTTAAAAACTGCATTTTGTGTTTACTTGTGTTATCTTTGACTAATAGTTAAATGTGTTTGATGATCAGAAACATTTTGTGTGACAAACATGCAAAAGAATAAGAAATCAGGAGGGGGGCAAATAGTTTTTCACACCACTGTAGGTTATATGGGGGTTTTCATATTTAGATTTCTTTGCCTTGGATATATTAGTTGGATAGATCTTCCATGTGTCAGAATTCTAATTTTCCAATTTGAAGTAAAATATTATCATGTTTCATTTCAACGTGTTCAAATACGCAATTTAAGCTGCGCAACTACAAGGTGCGAGAAAATGAACAAAACCTCGAGCCCTGGAGGACTCGGATGCACGGATTCAGGAGGTTCTCAGTAATATCCTAAACCACACCCTTTAACAGACGCTGTATTCCTTTAGCGGCGTTTGAGGAAACGTTGGTTTGGCGCCTGAACGTCGAAATTTTAAGATTTGCTGTCATTTTCCCGTGTAATAAAGTACAGGTACAATTTGTCTCAGTACATTTGTATTAGAAATATGGACCAGTTTTTAATGCCTGGTTACTTTTCACCCACCCTACTGTACTGTATACTGTAGTGTCCATGTACTTAATACTATATGTTCCATTCTTCTTCTTCGTTCCCCAGCAGGGGTCTATGCAGATCTACCTGAAGAGTAAAAACGGTGCTATCGAGGTGTATCTCTGTCCGGAGGAGGTGCTCGAGGACGAAAGCCCGGTGAAGGGAAGCTCTGCCAGGAAGGACCACTCGTACGGCATCCCGCACAACACGCCGTCTCATCCGCACAACACGCACAAGCCGCAGCGCAGCCTAGAAGGTAAGAAAACGCTCCAAATAAACACAGAACGCTGGAGGTCCTGATAAAGTGCTCAATTCGATGATATAAAAAAAAAAACATATATATATTTTTTTCTCTCCCAGCTACACCGTCTAAACCCCAGACCCTCAGTAGCGGGAACAGTAGCAGCTCCACCCTGATGGATGTCGAGGGCATTCTGGGGTTCCCGCCCAGCCTGCTGCAGATCACCGAAGACCAACTCCCGTGCACAGCCTTGACCTCTGACCCCTCATTCGTCAGTTTCTCACCTCCTCTTGATCACGACGACTACCTCTGGGGGCTGGAGGACGGAGAGGGGGTTTCGGACTTTTTCTCCAACTACGATCTGGGGGATCTGCTCCAGAGCTGAGGGCGTGTCCTTCAGTCCGGGTCCAAACTGTTTTTAGCTACATGTGTAATAGGACAGTCCTCATTTTCATTTTAAATATGGACTACTACTTTTTATTTTTATTTTCTTTTTTTTTTCCTAGGTGCTCATTAGAAATGTGCCATGTTGGAAAAGTGAGGCATTTTTTTCCCAATTCGACATTTTTTAATTCGACTCTAAAGCTTGAACACGGGGATCTTGTGAGCGATGAGGATCTCAGA
Source organism: Channallabes apus (assembly GCA_030522415.1). Taxonomy (NCBI): domain Eukaryota; kingdom Metazoa; phylum Chordata; class Actinopteri; order Siluriformes; family Clariidae; genus Channallabes; species Channallabes apus. The sequence continues at coordinate 34,335,694 of CM060116.1, read as the reverse complement.
AACCCTCAGAAAAAACCTCCATGCTGATCTTCTGACATGAACTTGAGCTCCCCCTAGAGGAGGCTTTTACATGGTTTTGATTAAGATAAAGTAGCAGAGACTTGATCAGATACGTTTATCTCATGTGTAGTCTTTTAGGACGAAATCTGAATATTTGCATTGAAATCACACCATGTTTCCCAGTCCTCATCCTCTTCATCCTCCTCCTTCTTCTTCACATTTTGATGTGTCTGCTCGAAAAAAACACCCAGGTTAAGCTCACAAGTGCCTCGAAACGCACAAATGTGGTGTCATAGAGCTGGAAAAACATTCAAATGTGAAGTGGAAGTGGGAAAACCATGATCTAGACGGGACAAGATGAACCTAAGCTGAAGAACAGGTTTATTTAGGCTACGGAGACTTAAGTGACTTGCTAGAGCCATAGGTATTTAGGTAACTAGTTACGCTTAATTAGTTTACAGCAATAGATATTTTCTGAAACAAAAAAAAAAAGAGCAAAGATATTTTTGTATCTCGTAATGTAATTTAGCCAAAAAAAAAAAAAAAAAAGAATTATAGGATATTTTCGTTGGTACAAATTCTATAGTGTTTCCTGTAGGTCAGCTGAACATGCCTTGTGGTTATTATTTCAGTTTTTAAATTGAAACTCAGGAATTTTTGTGTTTATGCTTTTTTATGATGTCCAAAGATAAACATTTGTACTGTTTTTTTTTTTATTTATTTATAATAATAATAATTATTATTATTTTTATTTGATTATATGCATTTGGCCACCAGAGGGCAGCAGTAGGCTAGCTCGACTCTAATGGTGCTTCTTGAAAAAAGAGTCTTTGTTTGTCACTGCTGATGAAAGATGTGTACTAAAGGTACAAAATGTTAAAGCGTACCGCTCCAGTCTTGAGAAATGAGAAATCCTGGTATCTTAGTTTATCAGCAGACTCATTTCTGACTGAAGCCAGTATTTCGTCTCTGATAGAAGAAAAAAAAAACATATAAAACTATGACATCGTGCCTGTGGAGTCCAGATGTGGCCTAGAGCTGCGTAATCCAGAATAATCGAGCTCTCCAGCGCTGTTCTTGCTACCTCTCAGATTAGACTGTGAGTGCGTTAACCGCTTCAACACCAAGGATGTACCGTGTTTTGGCAGCTAAGAGTTCATCCGTATGTGACCCTTTTATAGTCGTTTTATATTATTGTTTATATACACAAGTGTGCGTCAGTCTATTGATCAGAATTTTATTCAGATAAACAAGATAATTCCGAGAAACGAGAGACTTTCAGGACGTAATCATCTCATCAGTGCCGCTGTTACGGCTATAAGCTACAGCAAATACTATAAAATGAAATAAGTGGTTAAAATCATATAACAAAGGATATTTGTTGTTGTTGTTGTTTGATTTTTTTTTTTTTTTTTTTTTTCATTTATGGAGTGACTGATTTTTGGCATGCACTTAAACAGTATGTATTGATCATATTACTTTATAACTCCCCTTTATTTTACATTAGAACACTTTCATTGCAAAATAATTTGAAGGGTGTGTTTGTGGTGACATCTAGTAAAAGTTTAGTCTTTTACATATTACTTTAAAAAAAAAAAAAAAAAACAGGGTTGGATTTTAAAATACACCTTGAAAAAGTCTTGAGTCCTCACTAAAGATTTAAAAAATGGTTGTTTATGTGCCAACCTGAGCGGCGACCTCATTTCCCCTCTCGTCTGTTCCATCCGTCGTCATCATCTGCACCTGTTTCTCACTGGTTCATAGTTTTAAGTTGGATGCGTTTTATGCTTAGATACAGCAGGGACTAGACTGATAAACTTGCCAAAAATGCGAGTCAAGAAAGTCCTTCAGGAAGCCTGGAGAGCGATTCCTCAAGACTGCAATAAAAATACAGGAAAGTCTGGCTGTCTGGAAGCAAAACATAAAGAGGGGGGGGGGGTCAAGACTTTTTCACAGTACTTGTGCAGCAGAAGGTATATATACACACGTATAAAAGCTGTTATATGTCAAATCTTAAGCTTTAGTATTTTAAACTGCAGACCAGGTTTGGATTTTATCCATCAAAGTCATTATTATTAATGTTTCCATCATTTCTGTGAACGTTATCGATTCTCCAGTTTTCAAACCGAACCTAAGACGTGTCTCTATATGAATTGAATGTTGAGATATTTGATTTTTTCCCAGGGTTCTCGTTTACTCGTCCCACATGAGGGACTGGCGTCCTGTCCTAACAAACTTGAAAAATGTGTGCATTTGAGCATGTCTCGCTGTGTGTGTGTGTGTGTGTGTGTGTGTGTGTGTGTGTGTGTGAGTGTGAGTTGCATGATGAGGCATAAATAACGAATTTCATTTAGTAAAGAAATTGTTTAGTTGATTTTCTATAGGGTGTGTGTGTGTGTGTGTGTGTGTGTGTAATGTTCATTATATCTGATGTCAGTCGAAGAGAATGATTTTGTATTTATATTGTATTTGACAGAAGATAATTGTCTTAGTGTAACGTGTAAATAAGCATCTGTAAAAAAAAAAAAAAAAAAAGAAAGAAAAAAAAAAAGCTGGGAGCACTTAATGTTTAATGGTGTTTTTAAGACTAAATAAATAAATAAATAAAACCCTGGTGTTTAACGTGATCTTTAAAAAAAATAATAATAATCTACTCCACTGCATCTGATTTATAGAATCTAAATGATTGGAAAGTGGTGATTCGTTTTCTACAGTATGTCTCCAGTGTCCGATCTTTGTAACTCTTCAAGACTGTGGGAGGAAACCAGAGTACCCAGAGGAAACCCACCATGCAAGGGGAGAACACTAGTAAAATGGTGACCTCATCATGGGCACCCAAGGCTCTCCCATGCCCACTGGCACCAAAGGCCGGCCTGTCTAGTCTAATCCCACATAAATGCCAATGCAGGACAAATTACTGGAAAAAAAAGTCAATGCTGGTGACACCAGACCACCCAGTGCACCTCAGTCCACGGTGCCCAGCAGCCAAAGACCCCAAGACTGCGACCTGACCTCCTAATTCCCCAGATCCTAATTTAAACACGTCTGGTCCATGGAGGCCTCACAAGATGATTGTATGTGGTATAAAAGTAATAAAACACTTGGAGTTCATACCGGGCCTCATCACACCACCATGTCCTGTTTCATTCCTTCCACTTCGGGTTAGTGGATCTCTCTAGTCCTGACTTTACTGGCTCTAAATTTCCCAAATATGTTTCGCATCCTTTTCATCACGCGGATATGACACAAATAACGTCTTTATCTGATTCACGCAGGTACACGAACATGTTAATTATGACTCAGTCCTTGGAAACCAAATGTGATCAGCGGAAGTCCGCAAAACCTGACTAGGGTTTTATTATAAGGCCAAAGAATGTGGGTTTTTAAAAGGAGAAAAATCGAATGTCCTTAATAAAAACGAGCTTTTGTTCAAAAATAATAAGAAAAGTTTCTCAGCACGATTCCAGAGCTGCTTTTAAAGGACATTATTACCATATACAGAAAAAAAAAGGAGTGTTCTGTCATTCTGCACAATAAACGCCTCTCGCACAAAAGCCTTCTCAGAGGAGTGGAACTTATTATAACACTAAAGAGGGACACGATCACGAGGGACATCTTTAACAAGCACATATGGGTTTGACAGGTTTGTCAGGTTTCCATAGAATTCCGTCCACATGGTGTCCTCGCACGTCCTGCAGGAAAGAAATCGCCGTCTGTGTTTTATGCAATATTTTGTCAGGGTCTCAAAGAATGATATTTAAGTGTAAAATCTGTAACTTTCTTTCAGCTTCTTCCTTCGAGGCGTCGCCACAGCAGACCATCCCACCTACAGTACACACGGTTTGGCACAGGGTGACCTTCCTGATACACTCCTCCCATTTTCTAACCGGGCGTGAGACCAGCACTGCACTTAGTGGCTGGGTCGTATGGGGACGTGACAACCCACCGCCAGCAGGGCTCGAACCCAGGTCTTCAGATCACTAACCTGCAGCCGTAGACACCTGAGCCAACACTATGTAGATTGCAGTTTTAATCTCAATTTTAATGACTTACAGAAGGTGATTAAATTTCCCTGCTTATAACTGGAATAGTTTATTTTTTGTCATGTAATGCCAAATGTTCTCTTAATGGATTTGGGTGTAATGGTTAGTTTTTTTACTGAGCTCTGGGTATAAAGGACCGAAGGTTTCAAATTTGACCAATAAGTATTAAACACATGGTTTGAATTACAGCGAGCTAAGGGGAGCTCAGTTCCCCTGAAAGGGACGCGAGCCCCCCTCGAAAGCCTCCCCTGAGATGTTTAAGAGGCGCTCTACACAATGTACACTTTTGTGTTATAGGTTCTCTTTGATTTTCAGTAAGTTTCTGAAATAGCAAATCAGAGTCATAAAAATGTCACTTTTTCTGAACATCACACACACACACACTCGGGTAGTTTAGGAACGCCACACAGATATCAGAGGTACGTCGCGGAGACGTCTGCTAAAGATCGTATCATCTGGTGAACATCGCGTTAGTTTTTTTGTAGTCGTATTTTGATCGCCTGTTTGAGCTGTTAAATGATACATCGTCTTTACATCTATACGACGTCTATACGACATCTATACGACGTATCTTTATTATCCGAGATTTGCTGGTATGTGGACGGGAAGCTGCAGCATCAGCAATGACTTGAATGATTTAGGAGGAAATACGTGAATTATTTTTTTTTTTTTATCCAGATATTTTACTAGAACTTATAGCACGTTTAAAGACGAACACTACATTACTTTGTAGATGTGAATGCAGGTTCATGTTCATTTTCCCATATGCCAGATGAAAAAGATGATGTCGCATAGACGTCTCCGCGACGTGTGTGTGCTATCTGGGCAATTAGCCTAATCTGCCTGTCAAGTCAAGTCAAGTCGGCTTTTACTGTCACTTCAACCATATAACGTTTAACACACGATGAAACAAAACAACGTTCCTCCAGGACCAAGGTGCTACATACAACATAAATTAACAAAAAACTAACTAGCTAACTTAGAGACCTAATTAGCTGGTTAGCTGGGACAAGACAGATTGACATTTTAACAAGTTAACAGGGCACTACCTACATTTTTATACAAAAGAGACAACATAAAGGTCACGTGCAAATGTGTAAACAAGAGCAAAAATGTGACGACATGACACATTTGAATACTTTGTGGTAACGAGGTAATGAGTTGAGGTAGTAACAGTAGAAACATTAAACAGTAAACGTTTCTTGTAAGTAGCAGCAAAGATAAAAAATAGTTTTTGAAAATTTACAAGTAATGAATATTATGCAAATATAGCATTTTCAGCGGGTGACGCTGTAACCTGCGCATGCGGAAGGAGCGGATAGCGCTGTCCTCCGAGTGTGTTATGCCGCCCATAATGGAGCATGAGCGACCAATTCGAACAGATGGTTCGGAGGAAACACGTGAAAGTCTTTGGCCCTCCCGACTGAGTGGTAGTAGTAGCCTTAATGTGGGAGCCCCCTAGTGACGGGGAGGAATTGGACACGACTAAATTAGGGAGGAAATTGGGGGGGGGGGGTGGGGGGGAGAGCATTTTCAGGTTGATTTATCAGTCTCAATGTTTTGAGGTAGCTGAGTTCCACTTTCTTTGTGGAAAGAAGCTGTTCTACAGTCTGGATGTGTGTGCCTGAATGCTTCAGTACCATTTTCCAGATGGCAGGAGGGTGAAGAGTGTCCGTGAGGGGTGTGTCTGATCAGCAACAATGCTGGTGGCTTTGCACGTGTAGCATGTGGTGTAGATGTCTTCAATAGAGGGAACCCGCTGTGGTCCAAGATGGCACAATTCCAAAAACAGACCGTCTTTGGACTATTGGAGGAAACCCGAGAACCCGGAGGAAACCCCCCCCCAAGCACTGGGAGAACATGCAAACTCCAGGTGCAAGGCCACAGTGCTAACCGCTACGCCACCGTGTCGCGAACCGAGATAAAAATGAGTCATAATATAAATAAAAACAATAGAAAATCATCAAACATCACATGCCATCATGGCTACAGCAACGGCTAGACGGAGAAAGATTTCATCTAAAGTTCTACAAGAAGGAAATCATCATTGTCTTAATGTTTACACCTCATACCAAATATTCTGGGGGTCTAATAACCCTGATTATAGCACGAAAAATGTTGTAGTGTTTGATACCTGGTTCTTTTTTTGCTACCCAGAAAATGTTTAGGATCTAATGTTATTCAGCTTCGTTTGACTTTTACTTTCTGTGCTTTCGTTCATACCTTCATTTATGTTGTGACGTAAAGTATATGTAGTAATAAAACTTTGATTATTTCATTTGAATTTGGTAGGTTTTTAGAAATGCTGTAAGAATCCTTCTTGCCTCGCTTTTCAGTAAGTCTTTGCCACCATAATTATCTACATTTTCGTTTTTATCAGTAGTACAGTTTTGTATGTAACTTGACCTTGCTTTGTTCTCAAAGCTGTCTAGTGCTTTAGATTTTTTTGCAGTAAGCAGAGACCTCTTCGGTCCATGTTGGCATTTTCTCTTTTACAGTGACGAATATTCTTTATAAGAAACCCGAAGACCGTGAAAGATCTTCTAAACTAGCCATTTTCATTTTCAATTCAATTCAATGTTATTTATATACAGTAGCGGTTTTAACAGTGGTCACTGTCTCAAAGCAGCTTCACAAAATTGAGAAGAAAATTTGAAAAAGAAATTTATGGAAGTGTGTATGTGTGAAAAAAATGTGTCTAGATAATAATGAGATTGTCCCAGATGAACAAGCCAAGGGTGGCGGCGACGGTGGCAAGGAAAAACTCCCTGAGATGGCATTAGGAAGAAACCTTGAGAGGAACCAGACTCAACAGGGAACCCATCCTCATCTGGGTGATAACAGATAGAAATGATATAACATCTTATGTGTTGTGCAGGTGAAAATTCAATATGACAGAAATTATTTAAATTGACATGAAGACCAGTTCAGCATAGGGACGAGTCAGTAGGTGCAGAGGGCAGATGAGGTCTGGATCACTGGAAGCACAGGAGCAGCATGTGTAGCTCCAACCATCATAAAGCTGAATCCAGCTGGAGCTGGTCCTTCTCTGGACGCCTCAGGAACCTCGCAGGGTCGGCCTTTGTCTACTGAAGCTGGCAAAATCTCCCGATGCCTCGGGATGGGTAGAGAAATACAGAACAGATGGGGAGAATTAGCGTAGTTGCCATTCGGTATAGGTGTACTGGAGTATGAGATTATGGGATGAGTTATGTGTATGCCAGATTAAAAAGATGCGTCTTGAGTCTACTTTTGAACTGGGAAACCGTGTCTGCTCCCCGAACACTGTCTGGAAGGCTATTCCAAAGCTTTGGAGCTAAATATGAAAAAGCCCTACCCCCTTTTGTAGATTTTGAAATTCTGGGAACTACCAGAAGTCCGGAGTTTTGTGATCTTAAGGCGCGTGGTGGATTGTAGCGCATCAGAAGACTGGTTAGGTATGTGGGAGCTAAACCATTTAAGGCCTTGTATGTAAGTAATACTATTTTGTAATTTATTCTAAACTGAACAGGTAGCCAGTGCAGGGATGATAATATTGGGGTTATATGATCATAACCCTTCTAACATACCAGATATGATCATTTAGGTATGTTATGATTAACATACCAAACATCTACTGCTTTGTCTCTGACTCATTTCAGCCTGACGTTACGCTGTTCTTCTGGTCTTTGTCTTCGTGAGATGTAGCAGGAACAGGGTCTAGACGCAGGTGCTACTTGTCAAGTCGGGTCTTTGGACATTTCTGTGCAGGAAGGAATGATGCAACGATACAGTACGCAAAAGTCTAAGCAGATTTACTTAAAATAAACAGTAAAGTAAACAACCATCACAGGTACGACATGTTAGCAATCAGTGCTTAGCATATTTCTGGATAGAATCCCTGGGTCATGACCTTTTTCCAAAGACAATGCTGTCTTGGAATTAAAATAACAAACACTGCCTCTTTAACTTTACGGTAGTTTAGCAGAAACTCAGACAGTTTTTAATTATCCTGGGTTGGGATTACTCAACAAGTTTAAACACATTACCCGACACCCATAGATTTTCGGATAAACAACAGCTCTGGGTTCGACAGTTACACCCAGGCTGCTTTGGCGACGTTAAGTCATTTACAAAGTGTGCAGCATAACGTGTCTTTATTTTTATTTTCAAACGTATTCAAATTCAAATTCTTCTTTTTTTTAGAGTCAGAGTCCCTCCGTCACTGGTGTCGCAGCATTCTGCATTTACGCATGGGAAAAAGAAATCTGATACACTCTTTACCTCGAACTAAAGAAAGAATGAGTGTGTGAGTGACAGTGAGAGTCCTCGTGAAAAGGCAGAGGCAAGTGACTCATGCTCGTTCCGTCACGTCGCTGGAGTTTCATTACAGCTTCTGAGTGCTTGGTGTCGTCTACCTTACACACACATTCGGCTTTACGTGTCATTTTGAAAACTTTTTTCACGTCTGAAATGCTTGACTTTTTACCATTAACAAAAAATACATGAATATATAGTTTTTATCTTTTTTTAAATCATCTTGGCATCTCTAGAAGTGAACAACGGCAGGATAACTGATAATAAACAAAGCTCAGATGAGAATCTCTCGAGTCACCAGCATTATCTTCTCACATGTACTTACTGTAACAGTAGGCATACCTGTCAAAAGGTAACGTTGCCATAACAACCACCGTCTCAGACAGAACTTATTCAGAACGCTCAACACGGTTTAAAAAGGTTAAGTCGTCATGTTTTTCAAATCATGTTCCTAAAAATAAAAACATTCTTGAAGCATGTGATATTTATACTGAGTCCAGAGTGTACCAAGTTCCCTGGGATATGTTCCAGCCCTTATGGTGTGACTCTACACTCTATACGCCCTGGGTTGGGATAACTGTCACACTATAAAGACTATCCAAGGGAACCTGGATAAAGCGATATATCAGATGAATGAATGAATGATTTCCATATGTTGGTACGATGGTGTAGGGTTAGCCCTGTTGCCTTGCACCTCCATGTCCCGGGTTCGATTCTAAGCCTCGGGGTCTGTGTGCATGGAGATTACATTTTCTCCCCGTGCTGGGTGGGTTTCCTCTGGGTACACCGGTTTCCTCCCACAGTTCAAAGGTATGCAAATTAGGCTAATTCGTGTTCTCAAATTGCCCGTAGTACAACAAAGATACAACAAAATCCTAATTTCCTCATAAAATTGCAGTTGTAGCTGAGACAATATTTTAAGCAAAGGCTCATCACACCAATTATTGACCTTTATTTTATATATTTACATTTAGGCATTTGGCAGACACTCTTATCCAGAGCGACTTACATTTTTATCTCATTACACATCTGAGCAGTTGAGGGTTAAGGGCGTTGCTCAAGGGTCCAACAGTGGCAACTTGGTGGTTGAGGGGTTTGAACCTGGGATCTTCCGAACCGTAGTCCAATGCCTTAACCACTGAGCTACCCCTACTATATTACTATTACTATATATATATATATTATATTTTACTATATATATATATTACTCTTTACTGCTTATTATAGTGTTTTGTTAAATATAGAAACTTTTTTGCATGTGCAAGACTTTTGCACACTGAATGCAAAATACATGCACGTAGACCCCAAGGTGAGAATCGAACCCGGACGCTGAAGGTGCAAGGCGACAGTGCTAACCACCAAGCCACTGTGCCGTCGTTCAAAAAAATAAAATCCTTCTTCATGTGATAACTCATATTAGACGCATGTTATAGCGGTGTCCATTGTGCCCCCACCCTTACCAACCACAACCAAAAACAACTGTTTTTCTTTATTTAATGTACGTTATCAAGTCATTTTATCATCATGAAGCTCAAATAGAGCACGCTGCGAGCTGGCCAGAAAAAGCCTGGATGGTTTTTTCCCTCTAATATTCATCAGGTCCTCTGTACACATGCCAAGTTTCCCTGCCAAATTGTGAAATTTGGAGAAAAGACAGAAAGTGAACAGGGCAGCTCACTTGCACTGCTATTCAAACAGTGCATTCACATAAATCCCCCCACACACACATGCTTTTTTTTTTTCTTGTGCACACTCTCTCTGTAATGGCTCCAAGCTCACACACACACACACACCCTCACACACACTTTCTCTTCCTTTCATCCATTCTTTTTCACTCTTTGTTACACTTCCCAGTAAAACCACACACACACACACACACACACACACACACACACACACACACACACACACACATTCTTGTAATTATTACACTCTGGGGACAGTAGTACCACCCATGTATTGTGGGGACACCACTTTCCCAAGGTCCTACAGAGGTGAAAAAAATCAAGCAGATATAATTTAAGTCCGGGAACGCAAATATCACCTCAAATTTTTTATTTGAATCACAAAGTTTCTGTGCTTGATTTTTTAACACCTTATAGGACGTCTAGATGTTTGCAGGTGCATATATACATATATAGATACAGACACACACACACAGCTGTTCCCTTTTACTCTAATAGTAATCATATATAATATCCTCAGTAAATACGTATTTCCTTTCAATAGCACCTTCCTCAATGACAACCCCCAATCATTTACACAAAGAGACCTAAAAAGCTGCAAATCTATTAAGCACTTTATATTTATTTATTTATTATTATTATTTTTTTTTTATGAAGAATCTTTTAGGCCCAAAACCTACAAAGTGTTCATGATGAAACACAAAAACACAACATTCTAGTATCATTTATTACCTAAACTAATTAATACAACTATGAAAAATGCTGCAAAGCATAAAAGGTAATAAATTTAATGGCAAGCATCGGTAATGAACACATGCACACACACTCGTGCACATACACAAACGCAAACCATACTGGTCAGTGTGTATTAAAACCACAGCATGCATTTTCCATGCAGAGGAAGAAATGAGGCCTCACGGTTCATAGAGAACAAGAGGTGGGAGAGAGAGAGAGAGAGAGAGAGAGAGAGAGAGAGAGAGAGAGAGAGAAAACAGGCATAATTGCTTGCAGAACTCTTTCGGATAGAGTCAGAGCTCAAATTTGGCCCATATGGTCTCTCTCTCTCTCTCTCTCTCTCTTTGTGTGTGTGTGTATTTTTCCAAGGTCACTTTGACTTAAAAGAACAGACCTTGATTCTCGAACTTTCCTTTTATTGTTATTTATATATTTTTCGTGGTTTGGATCTGTGCACCCCAGGCAATGGATTATACTGTATAGTGTGTGGCAAAAAAAAACTGCTAGTGAGGTTGCTGATGTAGGGGTTTATAATGGTGGGAGCTGTGTCAGGAGTGATGGTGGGAGGGCGGAGGTACTCCGGTTACTGCATTTTAAAACGACATCAATCCTGCTTGTCTTGTTCACCAAAATATAAAAATTAGCTTGAGGTTGTGTAGACAATGACTGGAGGTTTGCAAATACGTGAGATACTACTGGGTGGCATGGTGGCGTAGTGGTTAGTGCTGTCGCCTTATACCTCCAGCGCCCGGGTTCAGTTTCCACTGGGTTTGCCGGTTTCCTCCCACAGTCCGAAGACATCCAGATTAGGCTAATTGGCGTTCCCAAATTGCCTGTAGCGTCTGAATTACGGTCGCAAAATGGTCCAATATTCATTAGTGGTAAAACAAAAACTTAAAAATTATTTGAGACTTGCGGAAAAATGGTTATAAAGTGCTGACACTAAAGACTCAAATCTCCTAACAAAAAAAACTTCCCCATATCAATGATTAGATGTTGTTTCTTTTCTAACATCAAAGCACATTTCCATTATTCTTAGATGTAGTGTTATTCCTAGAGTGAATAACACAGCTGCTAAGGATGAGCAGTTCCATTTTGAAGAAATGATCCACAGTGGCACACCAAAGAGAAAGAGGGAAAAAAATCTGGTTATTTAACCCAAGCACATCCTGTTCAGGTGGTTGTCTGTGTTTTATGTAAGACAAACACAACAGGGTGTGGAACGATCGGACTCGCTTCACAAAAACAGTGGAAAAGTACAAAGGGCTCTTATTAAAGTGTTTGTGACTTCCTTTAGTTCCTTTAGTTCCTAAGAAATTTATATTTTATTGGTATTAGTAATATGAGTAGTACAAATTACTACTAATATTAATATTATTAGTAACACTACTATTTCTCTGGGTTTGGTAAATGACACCACACATGGTAAATCTCTTCATGGTTTCCCTTTGAATACTTTCACTGTATTTGGAACATGATGTAGGTATTACAGACCTTATGTAGCAACAGCTTGCAGGGCATATGTATGTATGCTTTAAATTATACGCTATATACAGTATATATATATATGTGTGTGTGTGTGTGTGTTTGTGTGTGTGGACCATAATCATGCCATTTCAACCTAGTCTTTCATATTACACTCTGATGGTTTAATGATTAGTAATGTACAGCTGTCTCTGGAAAAAAACAATGCCACAGATCAAGCTTGACTGGTTGAAGACACTTATAGAAGGGGCATAGCAGATGCGTTCTCAAAAAAATGCTTAACCCTAGTAAAATATTAAAAGCTAATTATCTAAGATAAATTGGGTGTGTGAGTGTGTGTATGTGTGTGTGCCCTGCGATGGATTGGCACCCTGTCCAGGGTGTACCCCGCCTAGTGCCCGAAGTCTCCTGGGATAGGCTCCAGGTCCCCCGCGACCCTGAACACAGGATTAAGCGGTATAGAAGATGAATGAATGAATGAATATCTAAGATAATTGCCCAAATATTTTATGTTAAACTACAGCATTTGTGACCGTCCCAATTCACTACTACTGCGCTTTAAACCGGTAAAATGTATAAGGATTGTGTGCTTTTTGCGTTAATTTGCTAAATCTCCTATAGAAAACACCCTTTTTCTTGAAACATGCATATATGAGATGTTAGATTGATTGATTGAAAAGTCACCATGCACACCATGTGTCACCATGCACACAGACCAGGCGGGAATCGTACCCACGACATTCGAGACCACTGTGCTAGTCACTATGCCGCTGATATCTAATCTTATTATTTAATTGGACAAGAACAGGATGAGTGATCTGAAAGTTTTCAAGTTATCCTTGGAGATGACAGGCTTACCCTCACACTCTTCATATATACTGCTTTATCCTGTATACAGGGTTGCTTGGGGGGCCTGGAGCCTATCTCTGGAGACTTATTGGGGCACACCTTTAACAGGGTGCCACACACACTATGGGTAATTTGGGAATGCCAATTAAGGTTAATCTGCATGTCTGTGGACTGAGAGAGGAAACCCACCAAGTAAACTAAACACACACACAGGTGGGATTCAAACCCGGAACCTGGAGGTGCAAGGAAACGATGCTAACCACCGTGCTGCCTAGGCGATAATCTTCAATTTCAAATTGCCAATGCCTTTAATATATACAATATGTATACTGGCTTATGGTTGTTTACAGCACTAAGGGGTCCAAAAAAAATCTCAGGAACACTCTTTTTGATTTCAGGAAAACTTTTATAAACCGTTTTATTATATTGAGGAAACTCAGTAGGAAGGTATGCACACACACACACACACACAATAGGCTTTTGTGGCCTGTGCTCAGCTCGGACAACCCAAACATTCCCACGTGACGCTACAACGATTAGCTCACGAGCACGAGCTCCAACAGGAGAGGCTAAAGAAAACACACACACACAGAGAGAGAGAGAGAGGAGACGTCAGTAGCGCGCGCGCCTCTCCTTCTCCATGCACCGTGGTGTTGTTGGTGTTTTCCCGCGGATTATTGCCGGAGTTTTTATTCCTGGAAATACTTTATTCATGCGACACTTGGTTTTCGAACAGGCTCGTGCGTGCGCGCGCCTCGCGTCTTTGATTTAACTCTTGTTTTTCCAAGCAAAAGAAAATTTTTTTTTTGTTTGTTTTTAAACTTTTGCTTTGGAGCAGCCATGCGGGAGAAAGTGAGCATCTCGGACTTCGTGTCGTTAGCGAATGAGGACATGTCGTCACCGTCCACGTCGTGCTTCCAGGCGAAAATGAGCGAGTGCCGGAGCACGGTCACGGGGCTCGAGGAGGTGAGTGAGTGAGTGAGTGAGAGAGAGAGAGCGCGCGCGCACACCCTCACGCGGACGACCCGCTCTGGCGCGCGCTTACCTGCAACACCTGGAGCGCGAGCGAGCCGTAGCTAATGAACAGCAGATGTTTGATAATTTCTAACCAACTTAAGTTAGTTTTGAATAAAGGTTAAAACCTATTAAAAAATAATAATAATAATAAAAAAAGGGACTGGAGGTTAGAAGTGGATTCGAACCCACGTCCATGACCTGATTATTTAGACTATTGTAAGGTCTTTGGAGTTTCCAGATTGATTTTCCTTTATTGTCATTGTACAAGTGCAACGAAATTGGGGCATAAAATAAACTTTACTAAAAATAAATATGGAATATATATATATGCACACAGTATATATTTTATATATATGCATGTTCATAGTGCCACAAATTCTTGAAAACATAGATAATGATCACTATTGAAACATATGATCGTGAGTTAATAATATACTTCGTTCCATGAGTTAGGAATAGAAAAGAAAGTTAAAGCTTTTTTTAAGAGCAAAAAAAAAAAAAAAAAAAACTACAGTACTTTAAAATCTAATTGCATTTAGACATACAGTAGATCTCTATAAAATTGAATTTGCCTAGAATGACATACATATATTTTTTTAAACAATGTGTGTTACACGCGCACACACACACACACACACACACACACACACACACACACACACACACACACACACACACCTGTGTACAGGTTTCCTCATGTAAACCTGAAAAGAAACCTGTACTCTTAAGTTACACCAAAAATGAAACCTACAGTATTTGGAATTGTTGTATTATTAACATTATAAGATATTATCCTTTTCTGTTTTAACGAAATACTTGCATAATGCAGCATGAATTTACATCCTGCGACTGTTTGCCTAGTTGATAAAGTATTTCATTATGTTTCCTTCAAGAATTTAACATAGCATTAGTATATTTCATTGGTTCACTTTTCACGTTTGTCTGGATCTTTTGGAAGGAACAGAAGGATGGAAATTTCCCTCAGGATCAATAAAGTATCTGTCTATCTACACTATATTTGGCCAAAGCTGTTATTTATTGAATTGAGGTGTTTATCCCCAGTGAAGGTCGATCTTAATGCTTCAGCATACCGAGACATCTTGGACAATGCTGTGCTTTTTATTAACTTTGCGGCGACCGTTTGTTGAAGACCCTTTTCTATTCCATCATGACTGAGCCCCAGTGCACAAAGCAATGACTGTAAAGACATGGTTTGATGAGGTCGGTGTGGAAGATCATGACCTCAACTCCATCGAGCACCTTTGGGATGAACTGGAACGGAGATTGCGAGCCGGACCTTCTCGTCCAACACCGGTTCCTGACCTAGAACTCATCTAGCTGGTGTGCATGTCGACAAAGTAACCAATCGCTCATGAGTGTAGTCTAGTTTACTAAAAGCTCTGCAGTTAAAACACGACAGGATCTCATGCCACTGATAAATAATCACCCATCGGGTTATGTGATTCAGTCCCTTATCGCCCCAGCGTTGATGATTATTGTCCACCAATTTCCCCCTTAATATCCTGCAACACATTTCCAGTGTTTTTCTTAAGTTGTTCTTTTTTATTTATTTATTTATTTACTTATTTGCAGGTTGTTTTTGTTTGAAATGTTGGTAAACAATAAACAACCTTTAAAAGAAACATAAAGCATCATCAGTGCAGCTTCACATGTTATGGAAAAAGATCAGTGTGTAAACGTGTGCAGCGTTCTCCTCAGCACAGAGAAATGGTGTGTGTAGTGTGTTTATAACATGCATATGTAACAAATAGTGTGTGTGTGTGTGTGTGTGTGTGTTACTGCTGTGTTTTTCTTCTCATGACAGATGTTTGGGTTTGGAGGAGCACGTGGTGTTTCTATATTCTGACTGTTTATACATTGTATGTTTGATCCCATGGGACTCATGGTGTGTGTGTGTGTGTGTGTGTGTGTGTGTGTGTGGTTGGTTGCGTGTGTGTGTGTGTCTAGGGATTATTTCACTCCGATCTCTCATCACTTCAGTTCCTGATGGCGAGGCTGTGGAATGTGTACTGAGATCACCTGTGCTGTACTGACTCAATGAATGCTCTGTGTGTGTGTGTGTGTGTGTGTGTGTGTGTGTGAGAGAGAGAGAAGGTCAGTTGTTGGCTTTGAAGTGTGTGTGTGTGTGTGTGTGTGTGAGAGAGAGAGAGAGAAAAGGTCCGTTGAACAATCTCTGGTGTCTGTCTGTGTGTAAGATCAGTTGTTCTCCCTGTTGTGTGTGTGTGTGTGTGTGTGTGTGTGTGTGTGTGTGTGTGTGAAGCCTGAAAGTGTTCAGGTTAGAGAGAAGTCGAGTTTGTTTTTGTTTAAATCCGATTAAAGCCTTTGAGCCTTTTGAGTCTCTCAGCAGAGGAAGTTTGGAGGAACTGTACATATGTGTATACACACACACACACACACACACATATGTGCAGTATGAGTTTGGTTGTTTATTACAGTATGCCAGTAATTTCTTGCACAAAATCTGAACCTGTTAACAGACGCGGTGTTCCTATACTTTTGCTCATGGCGGCCCACTGTGCCGTCCCGCGCGAGTGACGATACGTGTAGATACGACCAAGCGTACACACACCAGTCCAGTGAAACCTCTCCGGCGGTGTGTTTGCGAGCGTGTACTGTAATGCAGACGTGTGGAAGTGCTGATGTGGCGACGTGAACCTCGAGCACGGTGTTTGTGGTTCTGTGTTTGTGGTTCTGTGTTTGTGGTTTCGTGTTTCTCCAACATAAGAAGATGGAAAAATACAACTTGTCAACTTGTGCAGAGAGAAAAGCGAGCGGCCGATGATGGTGTTTATCGCCATGATGAAGTATGTGGCCGATATTGTTTGGTGAACATTCCAGAATAAAAATGTTAATGATGATGTGTTCTTCAAATAAATCGGACACGTTCAGTCGTGGCGTATTCCTGTGTGGTGTTGTTGTTGTTGTTGTTGTTGTTATGGGAAATTAATCACCTTTTGGGGTAAGGATGTTGTAGCATCAGCTTTGGCTGAGTCTACTGATTTATAGTGGCTTGTTACGTGACAGTTGGGGTGTGTGTGTGTGTGTGGTCCAGATGTGAGAAATGCACTTCAGGTCGTTTGCCTCTAGCAAACTACACTGTATTAGTGCTGAGTTAACACACTGCGTTTGCTTTAAGCACATGACTTGAGACGTGGAAGCTCGTTTTTGTATGAACGAAAAAGTCATTTAAAGGTCCCGTAAGGTCCTGTATATACAAACCGGATTCCAAAAAAGTTGGGACACTAAACAAATTGTGAGTAAAAACTGAATGCAATGATGTGGAGATGGCAAATGTCAATATTTTATTCAGAATAGAACATAGATGACGGATCAAAAGTTTAATCCGAGAAAATGTATCATTTTAAAGGAAAAATATGTTGATTCCAAATTTCACGGTGTCAACAAATCCCAAAAAAGTTGGGACAAGTAGCAATAAGAGGCTGGAAAAAGTACATTTGAGCATAACGAAGAGCTGGAAGACCAATTAACAGTAATTAGGTTAATTGGCAACATGATTGGGTATAAAAAGAGCTTCTCAGAGTGGCAGTGTCTCTCAGAAGCCAAGATGGGTAGAGGATCACCAATTCCCACAATGTTGCGCAGAAAGATAGTGGAGCAATATCAGAAAGGTGTTACCCAGCGAAAAATTGCAAAGACTTTGCAGTTATCATCATCAACTGTGCATAATATCATCCGAAGATTCAGAGAATCTGGAACAATCTCTGTGCGTAAGGGTCAAGGGCGTAAAACCATACTGGATGCCCGTGATCTCCGGGCCCTTAAACGACACTGCACCACAAACAGGAATGCTACTGTAAAGGAAATCACAGAATGGGCTCAGGAATACTTCCAGAAATCATCGTCAGTGAACACAATCCACTGTGCCATCCGCCGTCGCCAGCTGAAACTCTACAGTGCAAAGAAGAAGCCATTTCTAAGCAAGATCCACAAGCACAGGCGTTTTCATTGGGCCAGGGATCATTTAAAATGGAGTGTGGCAAAATGGAAGACTGTTCTGTGGTCAGACGAGTCACGATTCGAAGTTCTTGTTGGAAATGTGGGACGCCATGTCATCCGGACCAAAGAGGACAAGGACAACCCAAGTTGTTATCAACGCTCAGTTCAGAAGCCTGCATCTCTGATGGTATGGGGTTGCATGAGTGCGTGTGGCATGGGCAGCTTGCATGTCTGGAAAGGCACCATCAATGCAGAAAAATATATTCAGGTTCTAGAACAACATATGCTCCCATCCAGACGTCATCTCTTTCAGGGAAGACCCTGCATTTTTCAACAAGATAATGCCAGACCACATTCTGCATCAATCACAACATCATGGCTGCGTAGGAGAAGGATCCGGGTACTGAAATGGCCAGTCTGCAGTCCAGATCTTTCCCCTATAGAGAACATTTGGCGCATCATAAAGAGGAAGGTGCGACAAAGAAGGCCCAAGACGATTGAACAGTTAGAGGCCTGTATTAGACAAGAATGGGAGAGCATTCCTATTTCTAAACTTGAGAAACTGGTCTCCTCGGTCCCCAGACGTCTGTTGAGTGTTGTAAGAAGAAGGGGAGATGCCACACAGTGGTGAAAATGGCCTCGTCCCAACTTTTTTGGGATTTGTTGACAACATGACATTTTGATTCACCATATTTTTCCCTTAAAATGATACATTTTCTCAGTTTAAACTTTTGTTCCGTGATTTATGTTCTAATCTGAATAAAATATTGACATTTGCCATCTCCACATCATTGCATTCAGTTTTTATTCACAATTTGTTTAGTGTCCCAACTTTTTTGGAATCCGGTTTGTATATGATTACTTTTTAAGAAATAAAACAGCTAAGGTCCTGCAAAGTGTGTGTGTGTGTTAATGCTCCTGCATCTCAAATGCACTTTATTTTACTCGTCCTACAAATGTCCATGTCAATGAGCTACTGCTGAGTCGAGCTGAACAATGGGTGGGGGGAGGGGGGGTATCTTCTTATATGAGGTCATAATAGGGAAAAAGTCCGACAAGTAAAACACAATACTTTCAAGTACATTCAGAACATTGGAAACCCTGACTATTAAACCCTGACGCTTCCATCCATTCGTTTTTTTATAACAAAATTTCCCATCCACAGGACCAACCGAAGCGTCTCATCAGCTTCTTTGTCCATGTTCACTGTGGTTTGTTTTTGTCTGAACGCTAGTTGGTGCTCCAGTATAATCGGTCCGCCGAAACTCATCCAGTGAGAAACGTTCCGCGGTGCAAAAATAAGTGCGATTAAAATGCGTTAAATTTAACGCGTTATTTTTGTGTAATTAATTAATCTAAATTAATGCGTTAAAGTCCCGGCCCTAATTATAATGTGTAATATACTGTATATTACTATACATACCATATTGTTATATATTGTAATTAGGCTACTTGTGCAGTTCTACTCAGATGCTACCTGCCTTTCCTTTTTCAATCCATATGATGCAACAGGTTTTGCCCTTGAATGTGAAAGAATTTGTGTGTAGGGAAATAAAATGGGTGTGATGGTGAGTTTTTTTTTTTCCCAATACTTTCAGCCCCATGGTGTAGATTGTCACTGGTTCTCTTTAAGAATCATGAGGATACACAGTTTTGCATTCAGTAGTAGGTATGTCTTCAGGATTACGCTACTTGCACTCATGACGTCCGTCCGCTTTGAGGTAATAAGGCTCGCTGAGTTCCGGTTTGTCGGCCATCGTTTTGGAGTTTGGAGGAAATGTTCAGGAAAAAAAGTGTGTTTATAGATTTCAGAGACAGCAGAAGGTATAAAACGTACACTGTTGTGTTCCGCTGTGTACATCTTCTGCGAAGTTCAACGGAACTTTAAGTTTTCACAGTTTTCCTTCAGATGTGGACCTTAGAAAACGGTGGCATGTGAACTTCATACGCCGAGACGATTTTTGTCCTACCAGCAATTTTAAGGTTTGCAGTAAACATTTTTAGCAGTGATCAGATTATTGAACCGCAAACACCAGAGGCACGAAAAAAGTTAGTAACTGGCGCTGTACTAGTGCTTTTAGCCTGGAATGATAACGCCGTTAGATGCTAAGGTCTGAGAGTAACGCAATTTCTATTCTCTGTATGTCCTGGACATGTGGCAGAATTGACAATAAAGTTGACTTTGACTTTAATATGTTCTTATATTATATATATATATATATATATATATATATATATCGATAGATAGCTACGTGTAGAACGTAGCCCTATTGAAAAGGACGCAGAAGTAGACGTGCAAGTAGCGCATTGGGGTAGTAAAAATGTGCACAGCACTAGGAAGTCAAGGCCTCGGTCAGCCTGCCATGTCTCTGTTACTGATTAGCATAAACCCAGATAAGCTTGTTTGGAAGGAAAGACACAGCGAAAGGTTCAAAGTTAACGCTCACCGCGGTAAAGAGAAATGTTCTGTTGAATGCAGTAGATTCCTAGCAGTGTAACCTTCTGGCACAAACCTCTGACTAGAGTCAGTATCTAATCTAATTTAACTCCAATAATGAAGTCTGTCTATTTACACTACATATATAAACAAAACGTGATATTTCTGTTTTTATACCACTTATTATTATTATTATTATTATTTGTTTAGTGTAGAAAATGACCATAAAACACCCAGACTGCATGCAGGTCTGTTATTGATGTAAACACCACCCAGACAAAACACAGGGTACGTTATGGGTGTACGTCTCTAACCATGTGTATGACCAGGAAGCTGTGTATGACCAAGTAGAGTGTGTTTACGCCGATGGTACCAGCATATCGTGGGTGGTTTTTAATTCTTTGGATATAAACCTGCATGCCCAGATTGCTCCATTTACACAATGACAAACACACCAGCTGGGACATGTTCGTTTTTTCTTACACACACACACATCCTCAGACTTTAATATAGCATCAAACCGGGACTTGTGATAGAATTTATGGCGAATGAAGGCGTAAAACCGATATTTACAGAAGACTTCAAACAGTACGGTCGTGATGAGACTCTTGGCCGCAGTTCAACATCTGTACGGCGCAAACGAAGGCATTAATGAAGATCCCGGCTGAGCTTCTCATTGCTTCACCTAAATTTGACATGAAGTCTACTTGTTTGCATTTAAAATAGGGGGAACAAAATCTGTATTTAAAAATAAAAAAAGTTTAGTGTTGTGTGTCCTCTGGGCTCTCCCCGAAAAACATACCAGCAGGTGAATTGGGCTAATTTAGCCTAGCGAAGTTGTAAATGTGTGTGTGCATGCTGTCTTTAGATGGACAGGTTTTGTTCTGGGTCCAAATTCCACCAGGAGAAAGTGTTTACTTGAGCAAGTGATTAAATTTATATAAGGGTGATCAATGTCACAATTTATATTTGTCTTGGATACACGTTTCACAAGCAGGTGCTGTATCCATTAGGGGCGCAATTTCGCACATTTCTCTCAATTATTATTATTATTTGATAGGGAGGAAGTGGAACGTAAGCAGGCCGAGTCAATCCGGTGTTTATGGAGGGAATTTCAGTGACCTGAACCTTCAAATAAATTATCAGTAGCATGTAAGGATCCTCTCTAGTACGTAGAGCTAAGCTAAGGTTAGCACACAGCTGGATCGTCAAGGTCACCACTATCACCAAGTAAATATTTTTAATCTGTTAAAAACTTAACAGCAATTAATTAACGATTGGTTGAGCAATAATACAAATATATGACTGAAATTGGAGCCAGGGATAGTTTCGGGTTAAGGCATTAAACTGCTGATGGCAGTACCAGGTTCAAACCTCCTCCAAATTTCCACTTGTTGTTTGGTCCTTGAGCAAGGCCCTTAACCCTCAACTGCTCAGATGTATAATGAGATAAAATGTAAATCACTTTGGATAAGAGATTGACAATGAGATGATGAATTAGAATTGGTGGTGTATCATTATTTCCTACCAGTAGCAGAAATTTATAGTTTCATCCATCTGTGCTACTTTTTCAATATATATTGTAATAAATTTTTTTGAATAATTATTGTAGCACTGCAAAAATATATTATTATTCAAAATTTTTTTTTATCTGAGATGTTTCCTGACATGCTGGTAGCACTTTGTGACAATGTATTTAATGATATCGGAATATAATCCCTGTCTCTTTTACAGTGGTAGCGGATCTTGACACGTCGATTTAACGACTCCCGTTAATCCACTGCACGTCGACTGTTAATTTAACTATGCAAATTATATACAATGTGCAATAAAACAGACATACGGTAGAAAAACTTTCATTAATAAACATAATCTAACAAGCCGCTGACGTGAAGTAGTAGCATAGATTTATGGGTGGGGAGCTAAAGCAGCGAAACATGACGATTTTGATCTGTGCGTGCGTGATAAGTGTTGGAAGCAGGGAATGGTGGGTAGGACAAATTTATAGAAGAACAGAACTATTTTTAGAACTGCTGTTTGAGAAAAAGAGACTACACCTTCTCAACAAACAGGTAGGAGGATTTTACAGCACTGTGGTTTAACTATGTGGGAGAGAAGCAACAGGTTCACATAAAACAGGTCTGGGAAAAAATTTTTAGTATTGAATTTTCCACAAAATGCAGTAAACCACATGACGTAAAGTGGTGTAATATGACACTTATGAAATATACAATTAAAATTAAATTTGAAGACTTGGTCAAGAAACTTGATCTTTGAAACATATAACATTGAATGAGAATATGTTGGTCTGTACAACAATATATACAGTGGTCCCTCGGCATACGAATGACCCGTATAATGAATTTTGAGTTTAACTGAGATTACTGATTACCGAGAGAAGACACAACACCATGGCTCTCAAGAATGTTAGCAAGGACGGTAGCAAGAAGAAAAAGGAGCCGCTTTCAGTGTGATTTTTAAAGCAGCAGGTGCCAAGAGGAATCATAAATTCAGGTTAAGTGAGGTTTAATGTTTGTTTATTTCATATTTTACTTCATTTACATGCCTTTTCTAAATGTTTTTATTGTTTTTATATGGACAAATATGATTATAGTATTTTATATTGGTTATATTTTGGGTAACTGGCACGGATTATCTGCATTTACATTACAGCGATACCTCGCATAAGAATTTAATCCGTTCCGGAGGCGAGTATTTGAGTTAAAATTGCAAAACGCGTTTTACCAGCGGAAATAATGTAAACGCAGATAATCCGATACAGCCACCTAAAATATCAATATGTACCAATATTACTCATTTCCAACACAGTAATCATATTTTTGCATATAAAAACAATCAAGAACTTGCCTCATAAACAGATTAAATTTGTCCACCGCGGTTCCTCAGTCAAGCCGTTAACTAGGACTGTGCGATATATCGAAAAATTATTTATAATGGTATAATGGTATACGCAATATCTGTATCGCAAAGAGTTGGGATAAATTCAATTAAATTTATGTGCCAAGCATTTGTGTGTCCAAATTTGACCAATCAGATGGGCCCTTACTATCTTTATACCCGCCTCCCAAGTAGGTGATATAATGCTAATATCGCAAGAAATATCGTTATCGCAATATTCAACAATACCGTTAACGTCCAGTCTGCCGTTCAGTGTTTCGTTACTCCAGTTATGGCGTATTGTGATGTCATGTATTATGATATAGATCTTTATATATGTTCACCTCATGCTTTATTGCTGCTCGTGTGAGTTTGGTGTTTGTGGTTTTATTTTTTTGTGGTTTTGTTTGGAGCAGATTAAATAAGCGTTTACGTGGAACATGTCATCTCGTTGGGTGTAACTTTGTGACTCTCTCTCTCTCTCTCTCTCTCGGAGCTGGATTTTACCAGACGGTTC
This sequence comes from Channallabes apus, assembly GCA_030522415.1. NCBI lineage: Eukaryota > Metazoa > Chordata > Actinopteri > Siluriformes > Clariidae > Channallabes > Channallabes apus. The sequence goes on along the minus strand of CM060116.1, from coordinate 34,311,754 downwards.
TCTACAAGCCTGTTTTTGATTCACCTGTCTATACGAGATTTTGAAAGCGTTACTTGACGACATTACGTCTGAGTCAGCGGACTCACCTGTCTGCACCGCAAAGTTATTATGGGTGTTTCCCTGAATGCAGTTAGATGATGGACAGCAACTTCTTTAATTAATAGTGTTGAAATATAAGGTTGATGGAGAAAGCATGGTTCGAGATGTAAGTAATGCGTCTCAGTGAAAAGCCAACAGAAAATATTGCAGCGGTCAACACCTTCGTTTTTAAACGCGAAATAAGGTTTTTAGTTTGATTTGTGTGTTTTGTTATCTAGTGAACGGAAACTTTGTTTTGTCATGTACAGTATAGCGTGTACGGTATGGATGAGAATTTAGGTACGTGAGGATACCTGATCATGATACTTGTACATGGTTCTTTCTCCAAAAGCTGTCGTATATTTTTAAGCAATTTTTAAGTGTGTACGGTATGCAAGTTAACCGTACTAATTTAAAAAAGTATTAAAACATATTAAGATCTTCGTTTCCCTTTGCAGCTATAACAGCTTCCACTCTTCATGGAAGGCCATCCGCAAGATGTTGGGAGTGTTTCTGTGGGAATTCTTGTCCATTCATTCTGTCGAGTGTTTATGAGGTCAGGTACTGATGTTTGACGAGAAGACTCGGCTCTTCACAATCTCCAGTTCCAGTTTATCCTAAAGGTGCTCGATGGAGTTGGTCAGGGCTCTGTACTCGGTCCGGTCGAGTTCTTCCACACTGAACTCCATCGAACCATGTCTTTATAGTCCTTGCTTTGTGCACTGGGGCGAAGTCATGTTGGAATAGAAAAGGACCCTCAACAAACTGTTGCCACAAAGTTGCATAGAAGCATTACATTGGCCTAGATGTCTTGGTATGATGAAGCATTAAGATCGCCCTTCACTGGGGATAAGGGGCCTGATTGATTGAAACACCTAAATTCAATAAATAACAGGTTCGGCCAAATATATTGGTCTATATATTGTATGTATGTATATTAACTGAAACGAATGTTTTTAATGCTATACTTTAGCACTGATCTTTATGTTCTTGTGTTCCAGACTCTGGAGCAGGACCAGGGCTCTCTGCAGAGGATGAAGAAGATGGTGAAGGGGATCCACAGCTCGGGCCTCAGTGAGTGTTTGACTTCATTCTTTCTCTCACAAATCTCTCAACACACAGTTCCTCCTTTAATCATCACGTCCTGTTACGGAGGGAAGCGCTCATCTCTGGCTGTTCAGAGTGAAGAATGTTTATGAACGGGAAGTTTGAAGTAACTGGAATGAAAAAAGATTGTACAAAACTATTGATCACGTCCCATACTCGTCCGGTTTACTGTCGTGCCACAAAACACTATGTGTAGGTGAACCGGTACAAAAGCACACAAGAAACACTTGTTAGTCGAGGGATTAGTTCCGTGAATAGTCAGTTTGCCACGCCCGGTATTCCGCTCCAGCGCTGTGAGCTCGTGCATCGTTATCGTGCTCGTATTACGTCAAGAATAAAACAGGACAGGAAATGCTGAAACCTGTGTTAATCATCATTAATTCAGTTCAATCCTGAAGTGTTTTAATAGTTGGTAACTTCCTGTGATTCAAGAGAAATAAACGAGTTATAATTTATTGGTTTATACGATTCAATAAGTTTTTGTGCCTCGCATTTTTTTTGTATGCAGACGGAAGGGATGGATATACCTTTCTTTTGAGTGTGTTATGTTGCATGAACAGCTGCATGTTTGCAAAACCCTAACCCTAACCCTAACCCCCCCCTTCCACCCCCCCCCTGCCCTGATCGGTAGTTGTTGCCTTGGCTCCAGCTAAATTAGGAGAGAAAATCAATGCCATAATCTTTTGTCGCTCCAAGAGATTTCCGCATGCTCGGGCTGTTCAAGGAGTTCCTGGGAAGCCGGCGTTTCAGACATGAATCAAAAAAGCTGTCAGATTTAACCAGGGGAAATTTTCATCAACTTTACCTTGATGGTGTCCAAGCACTAGTGAAACACTAGTCCTGCTTTGATCTGCTTTGAATGTAGTGATTTGAATGAAATGCTTCATGCTAGTGTCCGGTTCTGCATGCAGACTTCATGACTTTACGACCATACGAACGCATGACTTCTCTCCAACCTGATGGTCTTGGCACCTTCTTGATGCTCTCTCCCTCCTCTTTCTCCGTCTCCTAGACATGACTCGCTGTAAAAATCTGAAAACTTCCTGCTCCATCTGCCAGCTATGTAAACTCTCCCAATCCGGGAACCTCGTTCAGAACAAACATCCATATCTCTCCGTCCCTGTCTCTTTCTCTCCCTGGACTTGACCTGAACGTGTGGTGATGTGTGCGTGTGTGTGTGTGTTTCTGAGAAATGGAAGATTAACAGCCCTATTTGGGAAGCAGATACATACTGTATGAGTCAGTGCTACAGTTTGGCTTGTAGACCCCCCTACACTACCTCCCTCTTCTTTATTTCTTCCCCCCTCATTCCCTCTTCTCTCTAACTAAACTCATGTGGTTCATTCCGGTAACAGCGCTGTAGCCAGGGAGGCCCCGGTTTCCTGGCCTCATTGGGTCCAATCCCCCCTCAGGGTATCTGATGAAACTCTGAGTCACCCCTTCTTTCTTTCTTTTTCTTTTCCCAAACCCCTTTCTCTCTCTCTCGCTCTCTCTGTTTGAACCCCATTAATCATTCACAGCACCAGGAGAGAAGGGAGCATGACCCTGTGAAAGGTTCGTTCATCTTTCCACTTAGACCAGTTTGTTGGGGTGTACAGTAACTGAGATTTATACCTCGGCACAGAGGTCAGGGTATAACTTTTCCCTAAAAACACGCCATAAGTCAAACCGTATGACTTATTTAAAGAAAATGAACCATTTCATAACATATGAACCATGATCTCCTGTCGATGTTTGATCCTTGTTGCCACGGTGGCGATGTGACGTAACACCATGTGATTGTCTGTAACAAGAGCTGAACTTTTCACACGTGGCTGAAAGTTTCCTGTCCTGCACCTACAACAACAACAACAGTACAGAAAGCGTTCCGAGCATTTTTACGCCAGTGCCATGTCAGATCTGTGCTATTTTAATTGCTTGGCTTATTGTAGCTCCGATGGTTTTGTTTGTCTGTCCATTAGCGGGGCAGTGCTTATACCGATAGATCACGACAACCTTTCTTAATAATATTTTCTGCATGGCTGGAATGGATTATCTACAGGCAGTGGTTAAGGCATTGGACCAGTGATCAGAAGGTCACAGGTCAAGCTGCCACTGTGGGCCCCTTGAGCAAGGCCCTTAACCCTCAACTGCTCAGATGTATGAAGAGATAAAATGTAAGTTGCAATATGAAATTTACATTTAGGCATTTGGCAGGCGCTCTTATCCAGAGCGACTTACATTTTTATCTCATTACACATCTGAGCAGTTGAGGGTTAAGGGCCTTGCTCAAGGGCCCAACAGTGGCAACTTGGTGGTTGTGGGGTTTGAACCTGGGATCTTCCGAACCGTAGTCCAATGCCTTAACCACTGAGCCACTGAGCTACCCCTGACCCCACTTTAAGAACTCCGGAACGGATTAAATGGGTAAACCGAGGTACCGCTGTATATAGGAGTTTGTCGGTCTTCACTCCACCATTTGCTGCTTGTCAGAAATTCTGCTGCTAGACTTCTCACATCAAGGTTGAGAGACGATATGTCCCCAGTCTTGGCGTCTCTACATTGGCTTCCAGTCAAAAATGTTACTGTTTCTTTTTAAGTCTCTACATGTTTTGTTCCACAAGGACGTTGGTGGCTCAGTGGTAGGTTTTCTCGCCAGCCATGCAGAAGGCTCATGTTCGAATCCCAGCCAATGCCTCGAACCCCCAGCCATTGGGTGGGTGCAGTGCCGGTTCCAACCCCGGATGAAATGGAAGGGTCGTGTCCGGAAGGGCAAGTTGTGCCAAGTAGATCCAGTGCAGATCAGATGATCCACTGTGGCGACCCCTTGACGGGAGCAGCTGAAACACTACCAACACTAACACCAGCATGGTTTGGCTCCAGTGCATCAGTAACATGTTCGATTCCTGTACATCAGGCAGGGCGTTACTTATCAGCTCCAACTCTTGACCAAGAGTTGGTCAAACAGAGGAAAAGTGAAATTAGTAGGTCAACCTCCAGCTGTGTGTCAGAAACAAGTTTAGCATGGGTGGAATTCTGCACGCAATGAACTCTGGAATGTTTCAGCTCCTGGTTTAGGCTTGTTTTTCACATGTTGCAACAAAATACCCTTCAGGTTAATGTGGCAAGTAATGAGAAAGCTGAGCTGAACTGGATACAGATGATATTAATAATAATAATAATAATAATACAGAGTGGGATGAACATGCAAACTCAATGCAATAGACCCTGAGGCGGGGAATCGAACCCAGACCCTGTTGGTGCGAGGTAGCAGTGCCGCCTCAGCTTTACTTTGCTTTCTTTTCTTGCATAAGAACTTTGACTTTTGCCAGAAACCCGATCAGCTCTTGATGTTAATGATTAATCGTTAATCGATTCATTGACATTAAGAAAAATGTGTGTACTTGATAATGTTTGTTTTGCATGTAGCAAATTACTAAAACGCTTGTATTTGAAGTTAGTTTGTAGTGTTTAAAAGCTGCGTTTGGTTTTTAAGTGAGAACTAATGTTGTGTTAATGTTTAATTATCCTTTTTTTTTTTAAAGCTTTGAAATTGTAACAAAATTGGGGGTAAAATGTTATATAGTATATAAGGGCTGCACGATATATTCGTTATTATCGTTATCGTGATAATGGTATACACAATATCTGTATCGCAAAGAATTGCGATAAATGAAATCGATGAGTGTATGGTTACACGTAAATAAAAAGTCATGTTTGAAAGTAATTCATATTGTGTTGGCAGGTTTATAGTAACAGCAAACCAGAAGTCAGAATATCTGCTGAGGGGTTTAAATCATTCATAGTGTTTTGAAGTCTAAATATTTGCAACTTCCTTGACATATAGTTTCTTTTTAACTAGGAAGAATGTGCAAAGTTTACAACCCTACAAAACAACCCACGGGTCATGTTCACACTCCCTCCTATTTAATACTGGTTTATAAAGTAGCTGATTTCTACCCTCTCAAGCACAACACTTCCTTTTCTTTATATCTTTTAAACTGGTCTAAACATCCCTTTGATCATTATATAACATCGCCTGAGTAGCTTCAGAACCCATCAGTCTGGTGTCAGTGATGCTTGTGTGGTATGAACGTCCTTACAGCAGCACATGCGACTGATGATAACCTCCTGGCGGTGGTTTATGGAACGTGGCACACATGGTTGTTCAGCGTAGCTGCTTCTGCAATGACGTGGCGTTCTTGTGTATCTTATCACTTCCGTGTGTGTGATGACTTCTGGTGGGAGACTGGGATGTTCATCACACACTGGGGAAGAGTGGAGGCAAGTGTTGGTTCTCTTGTTGCCATCTTAAAAAAAAAAAGAAATGTAGCTGTTGTTGTTATTATAATAATATTATAATTGCAATAATAAACAAAGCAAGATCCTTTACAGAAATATAAAAGAAAACAAGGATATGTGAGTTTTCAGGGCTGCAGTTTCACTGAAATACGTTTTAATACATGCAACTATTTCATCTTTTATAAAGTGGTATAATACAGCGGTTAGCACCGTCGACTCGCACCACCAGGGTCGAGGGTTCGATTCCCGTCTCAGAGTCTGTGTGCATGGAGTTTGCATGTTCTCCCCGTGCTTGGTGGGTTTCCTCCAGGTACTCCGGTTTCCTCCCACAGTCCAAAGACATGCAGATTGGGCTCCCTGGGTGTCTATGTTGTACCCCACCTCATGTCCTAAGTCTCCTGGGATAGGCTTCAGGCCCCCCCGCGTCCCCGTATACAAGATAAAGCGATATAGATGAATGAATTGATATTTGCTGCTTGTTACTTCTAGAAAACAAGGACACTATTGGGATATTTTAGAGAGTTTTCAGATGTAGTATTTTGGACTTTCTTGGTAAAAATTAAGACTTTTAAAATGAGAAAAAAAATGACCTGATTATCCCATCAGATCGACTGTAAGTCCCATCGCTCGGGTGGATCAGTTCATCAGTTTAGTAAACTAACTTATTTCTGTAAATGTTAGCCACAACTAACCTCCAGCAGTTCACCAAAATAATCTAGAATGTTTTTTTGTTTTGTCTTATCACATGTTTGATGTTCGTTTTCTTATTTAGATCACGTGGAGTGTAACGAGCAGTACATCGAGATTTTGGAGAACCTGGGAAACAGTCATCTGTCGCAGGACAATAACGAGTTCTCCACAGGGTTCCTGAACCTGGCGGTGTTCACGCGGGAGGTCACGGTGCTCCTCAAAACACTGGTGAGACCACAACTCTATAAATGACATTCACGCCATGTGTGTCATAAAAACAATCATAAAAACAAAAAAAGCATTGAATTTGAAGCCGTACTATATGGTACTATACAGATTTGTATACTGGAAGGTCTTCAGTTTATTTATGCTTTTTGCTTTAAACCCCCCATTTATTTATTTATTTATTTATTTTTATATATAATTTAATTGTTGGCATTAATTGTGGTATAAGAGGAATAAATCACTTTAAGATACAGCAGTACCTCGGCAGAGGAATTTACTCCGTTCTGGAGGTGAGTTCCTCATTTGAAATTTCATATAGTAAAACACATGTTCTCATAGGAAATAATGTAAATGCGGATAATCCGTTCCAGCCACACAAAATATTACCAATAATCCCAATTTCCAACACTATAATCATATTTTTTTGCATATAAAAACAATTAAAACATTTAGAAAAGACGTGTAAATTAAGTAAAATATGAAATAAATAGGCTTTAAACCTCACTTAACCTTAATTTATGATTTCTCTCGGCACCTGCTGCTTTATAAAACCAAACTGAAAGCGGCGCCTTTTTCTTCTTGCTAACAACACATGGGAACACATGGTGCTACGTCTTCACTAAATCTTGCACAAAGTGAAAAAAAAAAACACAAAAAATATGTATACAGTGGAACCTCGGATTACGAGTATAATTCGTTCCGGAAGCGGCTCGTATTCCAAAACACTCGTAAACCAAAGCAAATTTCCTTATAGGAAATAATGGAAATTCAAATTATTCGTTCTACAGACCAAAAATATAAATACATAAAAATAATTCATATTAACGATCGAGTTATAAACTTCCTGCCTTTAAACCAATCACAGCGCTCCGAGTTCTAGTTTCGGTGTTCTGTGCGTTTGTGTGTGTGTGTGTGAGACATCTTCATTTATTTACGAATGAATAATGATTTGTCTCCATTTGCACTGTAAGAGTGCTCTAAGAGAACAGGGAAGGACAGCTGTGTGTGTGTATGTGTGTGTGTGTGTGTGTGTGGCAGCTGCAGCCAAGGCCCTCTCTAACCGGAGTGGTCCGGATCCCTTAATTCATCCCAGACCTGTATGTACGTGTGTGTGTGTTTGTACAGTCCGACCGCTAAGCTGTCAATCATAAAACCACCAGGGATGCTGAGCTCATGCAGAAACCGGACTCAGAAAATAAACTTCTTTTTGTTTTTGCTCCAGGACGTGTCCTCTGATGACTCCGGCTGTCTCACTGCCTCCGTGATGCGTTTCCTTTATATGAGTTTCGTTCCCCTGCAGCTTTTTAGATCAGAATCGATAACGCTCTTCATTTATGGCCTGTTTAAGGTTTAAGGTTTGTAAACACGCGGGTCACGCGGACGATATAAACTCTTCTACTTCGACACGGATGACATCATTCTGCTTAGAGATTCCAACAGTTTACGTAAACTTTGATCTGACAAGATTCCCGTGTGCGTTATATCAGATGGTTTAATCTAAAAGTAGAATGTACCTTTTTTTTCCCCCCATGTGAAATAGTTAATCTACCAGGAATATAAGAGACGCAGAAGTGGAAGTAGGTTGGGTTTGCGGTTAGGTTCGGCTTCCCATCGTTTCCAACGAATCCCAGCTTCTGATTAGTGATGGGCCGCAAACCTATTGCTGTCTTGGTTGTGTGAAATGTGAGCCAAGTGGCGCTCCTTCTTTAGCCAGAAACCCAGTGGATGAACGTCTGAAGTTTACACCCCCCCCCCCCCCCCCCGTCTCGTTCCCATTGCAACGGATCGCGACCAGAACGTGTATTAATGCATGCAGGTTTATTCCTATTGGGCGCAAAGATTAAATCGATATTATCACCGATAATCGTGATAAATCAATAATCCTGCTCTAATGCTGGTTTTAAATTATATTCCACCAGGAAAGTTCATTAAACGACGTTTTCATTTTTATTATCTTGATTGATTGTCACCATTTTATGAGCAAAGTTGTCCATTTGTATAAATTCTTTGTTAATTAATCAGAAATAGTTTTATGTACAGTAGTTTTTCCTAATACGTTTCTCAAATCCGGCTCCTCACCGAGGTTTAACGCGTCTCTGATAGTCATCATCTACTTCATGACCAGAAGAAACACGCACACACTCTGTGCACTCATTAACTCAATTTTGCATTAAGGGGATTTTCTCATGCATTCTTTCCAAAGCAAGATTTACACAAATCCCTCTGCCAGGTCGAGACTTTTGCTTGATTTCGAGCCACACGTTCTCCTCCCTTTCAGCTCCGCAGGGAAACCAAGAAATATGGAGCAGCACCTGGAAGGAAAACGCTGACTTTATATCTTATGCTGAGAGTTTACAGTAAAGTTGGACAGGATGTGTTAGAGGATATAATTATTATTATAGTGTTGTGTGAAATTTTATTTATTTATTTAATTTCTTTTTATTATTTTTTTATTTTATTTTGGTTCAAACTTGTTATATATGTTTGTTTTATGAGTTCATTATTAAATCAGAACAAAATCTTATTTCCAGTAAATAAAGCAGAATATTATGCGAAGGAGGACTTTTCAGACAAACAAAAAGAAAGACTCTGGGTTTTGCTGCATGAAAAAGAATCAGGTGTGTGTAATAATGAAGTCATAAATGAACATGTATAACAAATTTGTACCAAAAAAAAAAAAAAAAAAGGACCTCAGAAAACCCGTGTCTGGTTCTGCAGGAAGTTCAGTAAAACTAAGCAGCACATTTTCTTATAAAACTGTGAAACCCGAGACTATATTTTAAGCAAAAGGTCGTCTCGTCAATTATTGGCTTTGATCAATAATTACTGATTATTGCTCTGTATAGTAGAACCGGGAATAACTAGTCACCACCGATAGGATGTTATTATGATACATCGATGCCACTTAAATTAATATTTTATTTATTTATTTATTTATTTTACAATTTTAAGACATTTAAACCTTTAATTTCTGCCAGAACTGAAAGTTTTATACCTTTTGCTTTATTCAGCAGCTTCACAACTGGATTGAACCTGATCGATCGATTAAAGAAAGCGAACTTCAAATACAAGAGTTTAGAATTCTAAACAAAAGTCTTGAGCGTGTGTTAATCAGGGTCGAGCAGCTTCTAGAAAGCGTGTTTCAAGACTAATTATCGCTCATAGTGTTGAGGCTGGTGTAAGTGTGTGTAAACAGTGTTTGAGGTTAATACGCTCGCAGTGTTTGGAGAAAAGGGCAGATTGGATGCTTTTTAACCCAAACAACTTTTGATAACGTAACACCATAAAAACATTGATTGGCCAGATTGACCAGTGTATCTCTATTATAAATGTTAAAAACTCAACAACAACAAAAATTTATTTTGGAGTCAATGTAGTGATGTATAAAGTGAAAATGCGGTTTATAACATATATAGTATTTTTAAAAGTAAAGACCTTTTTTAAGATGTTATTTGCATGTGCTTTGACCTTTGAACAGTTGTGTGTGTATTTGATGATCGATGCATCTCGGATTATGCGTCCGTCTCTCTGCGTGTCTGCAGGTGCAGAATCTGCATAGCATCCTGTCCTTCCCTCTGGAGAACATCCTGAAGAGTGAGCTGAGAGACGGCAGACTGGTGAGTGTCCCCGAGATTGTTAAAGGATCAATTAAAGTCTGCATTAAAGGTGCAGTAATTAAGGTGCAGTTATCGATATTAAAGGTGCGGTAGGTCAGTCGCCGATATTAAAGGTGCGGTTGGTCAGTCGCCGATATTAAAGGTGCGGTTGGTCAGTCGCCGATATTAAAGGTGCGGTTGGTCAGTCGTCGATATTAAAGGTGCGGTTGGTCAGTCGCCGATATTAAAGGTGCGGTAGGTCAGTCGCCGATATTAAAGGTGCGGTTGGTCAGTCGCCGAAATTAAATGTGCGGTTGGTCAGTCGCCGATATTAAAGGTGCGGTTGGTCAGTCGCCGAAATTAAATGTGCGGTTGGTCAGTCGCCGATATTAAAGGTGCGGTTGGTCAGTCGCCGATATTAAAGGTGCGGTAGGTCAGTCGCCGATATTAAAGGTGCGGTTGGTCAGTCGCCGATATTAAAGGTGCGGTTGGTCAGTCGCCGATATTAAAGGTGCGGTTGGTCAGTCGCCGATATTAAAGGTGCGGTTGGTCAGTCGCCGATATTAAAGGTGCGGTAGGTCAGTCGCCGATATTAAAGGTGCGGTTGGTCAGTCGCCGATATTAAAGGTGCGGTTGGTCAGTCGCCGATATTAAAGGTGCGGTAGGTCAGTTGCCGATATTAAAGGTGCGGTTGGTCAGTCGCCGAAATTAAAGGTGCGGTTGGTCAGTCGCCGAAATTAAAGGTGCGGTTGGTCAGTCGCCGATATTAAAGGTGCGGTTGGTCAGTCGCCGATATTAAAGGTGCGGTTGGTCAGTCGCCGATATTAAAGGTGCGGTTGGTCAGTCGCCGATATTAAAGGTGCGGTAGGTCAGTCGCCGATATTAAAGGTGCGGTTGGTCAGTCGCCGATATTAAAGGTGCGGTTGGTCAGTCGCCGAAATTAAATGTGCGGTTGGTCAGTCGCCGATATTAAAGGTGCGGTTGGTCAGTCGCCGATATTAAAGGTGCGGTTGGTCAGTCGCCGATATTAAAGGTGCGGTAGGTCAGTCGCCGATATTAAAGGTGCGGTTGGTCAGTCGCCGATATTAAAGGTGCGGTTGGTCAGTCGCCGATATTAAAGGTGCGGTTGGTCAGTCGCCGATATTAAAGGTGCGGTTGGTCAGTCGCCGATATTAACGGTGCGGTTGGTCAGTCGCCGATATTATTCTGATGTTTTTCCTCTTATCATGTGAGTTAATGTTCCTCTCTGGCGTCTCGATGATGCTCGGGTTTATGTTTATAACGGACTCCATTGTTTCTTCAATGTTTTCGTAAAAGCAGAGGAAGTCAGCATCAGTCAAACCAAACTGTGTAATGAGACTCTTTAAATACTTGATTGTTTTCTAAAGGCTTTATCCAATACATTAATCCAAGAGTGGTTTCAAAAGCCATTATATATGTTCTGTATAAATTTTTTTCTTTTAACTTGAAACAGACAGCAAATGTAAGCGCACCATCTCTTTTATTCTTGTAGAGAAAAACAGATTTTCAATTTGCATAAGTGAATTACAAACACGGGGGCGACATGGAGAGTTTGACTATTATAATAGTTTAACTATTATTAATCATTTTATCCTTACTTCATGCCATTTCTCTTTGTCTTTCCTTTCGTCTGTTTCAGGACCTGAAGAAGCAGATGGAGCGAGGCTGGAAGGATTATGACGTTAAAATGTGAGAATGCACACCTCTACCTTTAATTTATGGAGGAATGAATAAGCGAAGGCGAAGAGACTAGAGTTCTTTATGTCTCTCAGGGGGAAGCTGGAGAGGGAGCGGCAGAAGCAGTACGGTCTGATACGCCTGGACTCGGACATACTGGAGGACATGGAGAGAGAGAGGAGGACTTTCCAGCTGCAGATGTGTGAGGTGGTTAAAGTTCACAGAAAGAGCTTAGATCATGTTCTCTGTGTGTGGTTTGGAGATGTTTTTTCCCTTTTGTGTGAGGATTAGAGGAACTTTTAGCTTTAAATGCACTGCTGAACCAGGATAAAGCGATTAAATTAAAATAAAGAGTTGAAGGAGAGGGGAATTCTGTTCTTCTTGTTCTGCAGAGACTCCTCTTTTCCCCCTCTCTGGCCGCAGACCTCCAGATGTTCTTCAGTTCTGGCTTTACTGCAGCAGATGGATATTTATTTCAGTGTAAACAGCCTCTGACACGGCACTTTGCTAAAATGGTTGTGTTAGATCTTTGTGTTGGTTTCCTCGTGAGATCGGTCCGCCATCCTGGAGCACGGATTAAACAGGCTGAAAGAAAATAGGAGGTGCAGACAAGTTCTTATCTTCTCTGTCTCTCTCCCTGTCTCACTGCAGTATTTACTGAAGGTGCAGGAGATGAAGATACGACAGGGTCCTGATCTGCTCCAGAGTCTTATCAAGTATTTCCAAGCACAGCTCAAGTACGTTTTTATAGCACTACACCCCTGGTCATGTAACTTACTCTTATTATGTTTACCCTCCAGAATGATTATTTTCTACCGTTATTTTAAGGCGAGGCTCATTTTTAATATGTCGGGTTGATTTTTGAGTGAAAATAAAAACAATCTGCTTTGAGACTTGACATCGGGCTTTACATTCAAAGTTAATTATGCTCTTTTTTTTGTTTTTGTTTTTGATGAGTTCTTTGTCAGTTAGTGACAGCTGTTATCGGCTCTGGATGGAAGTATGTGATAGATTTTTTGTTTGTTTATTTTTTTTAAAAGGTGAAAATACAAACAAAATCAGCTTTCATACACATTTAATTGTCTAAAAAGTTTAAATACTTTTAAAGAAAGAAAAAAAAGCATTTTTACAGCAGTTCTAAAGTAGTGTGATGCAATACCATGACATCATCAAACAGCAATGAGTCATCCAGTGTTTTGTTTATAAACAAAACACTTTGTTTATACAGTACAGTACCAGTCACAAGTTTGGGTTTATTTTCGACATTCTATCACGATAATGGAGATTTCAAAATCATGAAATAATACACATGATGTTGGGTAATTAAGCAAAAAAAAAAAAAAAAACCTTACTGTTTTAAGACATGAAGGTCAGCAATTCTGGAACAGTTCTCGCTAGAACAGTATCGTCAAGTGCCATCAAGTCCCATGATGAAACTGGCTCCAACAAACAGCACCTCAGATTAGAGCCGTTATGAAGCTTTACAGGTCATAAGTAGCGGATATACATCTCAATATCAACTGTTCAAAGGAGATTAGTGCATATGTTGGATGCTTTCAGTATTGCGTTACCGTGTAGAAAATGATAGATAATAAATAAGCATCATCAGGAAAGACCAGTTATAAGGTGTGTCCAAACTTTGGACTGGTATATAAAGTATGTAAACCTATAAAGGTTTGTAGTATACGAGGACAGAAATGTAAATGTGTATGTTTGAGATCTTTTTTTTCTTTTCTTTCAGTTTTTTTCAGGATGGATTGAAAGCCGCTGAAAATCTCAGTCCATTTGTGGAAAAGCTAGCAGCCTCTGTTCACACGGTAATGTGTGTGTGTGTGTGTGTGTGTGTGTGTGTGGACGTGTATACCTGGCCAGTACATGAAGATGGCACAGATTATATATTCTTTTGCCTTTATGGAAGGATTTTGGTAATGTTCTCTACATAACTGTACATGTTAATTCTGTAACACGAGCTCTCGAGTTTAATTTTGATCGTGACTGCAGCCGCAATAACCCTCGTCTCAGATTACCGTGTAATGACTCCTTAGTCAGAATCAGACGTTAAACTTAATCACCCAGCACTGGTTTGGCCTCAACACAAGGAACAAAGATGAACTGGAATTTTGCTGTATACACTGCAGGCAGTGACGTGTGTGTGCATGTGTGTGTGTTGTTGTCTTGTTTATTTTTTTTTTTTTTTTCCCCCACAAGAGCAAGTAGGCTGAATTATTGAAATGTTTTTTGTCTAATTAAAAGAGAATTTCAAGAGAAGTATGTATGTACTGTATGTATCTGAGACAGCTTAGCTTCCCGCTTCCTGACCTTGAAAAGCTCATCATCAAGACTACAGTTATGCCTCAACTTATAACTTCAAAGCGAGTTTTAGAAAACATGACTGTGGAAGATTTTCAAGCAGGCTGGCTGTTTTTATTTTAGAATTCTTTATTTCAAGGAGCATCCAAGAATAAGTGACCGTGCAATTTCAGCAGTTTGAAGAACATTCCAGAATAAACCATCACAGAAATCTCTAGAAAATAATTTTCTAGAGTAGATAGCTTCAGAAAGAATTCAAGACTAAGTGACTGAAAGGTTTATCAATGATGCGGATATTCTAGAGCTCAGAACTTCAGAACAACATTTAGTCAGGCATGACTGGGAAAGTGGTTTCTAGCAATGCTCAGATTATTTTAGAATTTTTAATTTCAAAAAGAATTCTAGAAGTGACTTTGAGTGTGTTTATCAAGTTTTTGTTTGTTTACATTAAAGAATCATAAGTGATTATTCAACGCTATTTTTCAACAGTGCATTTATTCCAGAGTTCCCCAGTTTAACAATAATTCTAGAATATTCATGAATTCTGGACCTTAGAAATTCAACAACACTAATTCCTCATAATCCAACAGATGATTCTCGAGGTAATGAACTTAAAATGGTGTTTCTCAACACTGTTATTCTTCTAGAATTCTGCAATTTAAAGAGTTTTCCAGAAAAGTTACCTTGAAAAGTTCTTTACCAAAACAACTCATAACGTTTTTTAAAGAACTGAATTTTAAAGCTCCAGCACAGAGTTTTACAATTCCTAACTCTCTGGTGTAGGTGACCTTAAAAATGTGTTTATTAACACTGCGTTTCTTTTTTTTTTTTCAAGATTTTTAAAACTTGTTTACTTTAAAGAATCATAAGTGATTAGTTCCTCAGTTTAACAATAATTCTAGAATATTCTTGAATTCTAGACCTCAAAAGTTAGTCACCACTGGTTCTATAAATCATAACCTTAAAGATGATTCTAGAAGTGCAAATGCTGGTTAAGCATTAACAATATATACATTTTTCAAAATATGTACTAGAATTACTAGAAAGGTGCTGGGCTAACACCAGGACCACCAAGTTGCCACTGTTGGGCCCTTGAGCAAGGCCCCTAACCCTCAACTGCTCTGATGTGTAATGTCATAAAAATGTAAGTCTGTTTGGAAAAGGGTGTCAACTAAATGTCGTAAATGTAAATTTGGCATCACATTTTGAGACCACAGATTTGATGTAATTGAATTTATTTGGGTTAAATCATTATTAAACATTAAGCCTTTTTTTTTATGATTTTGGTACAATGTTAGCGGCCCTAGTAGGCAGACTTTTGGGACACCGTGTAGAGTTTGTTTTATCAACATTGAAGGTCTTCTAGTCTTAAGAACTTCAAAAGAAATTTCAGAAAGAGTTACTCTGACAACATAGTGGGCATTTCAGTTTTAGAACTTCTGAGGGAACTCGGTGAAGAGCAGTGAAATTCTAGAATTGCCCAACATTACAGTGTAAATCATTAACCCCCGGATTCATTCGGTTTGTTCGTTAACATTGTGTCTGCCTGCCTAAGCCTCTATAATATTACATAATATTGGACAAACACCCTATTAAAGAAATTCCTGGTCCACTTCCCAGCGCCTGATGTTTTTTTTTTTTTCATATGAAAGTAGGGCATGTTACAGCAAATCTGTTGCTTTGCATTAAAACTGGTTTGGGTGAAGCTCATAAAAATACATTCTCACGTAGCGACTTGCAGACTTTCGATTCAGGTTGGAAAAAGTCTAACCACTGATTTGAGTGTAAGATGTGGTGATGATATTACACTGTTATTAGGAATCGTATTCGAGGTAAAAGACAGATCAGGAAGACATTTTAACCTTCCCTGTCATCACACAAAGCAGAATGTAATTAATGCAGTCTTGTGCTAGATGCTGGTCGCTCAGTGTAGACCTCAGCTTTCAGTGGAAGATTCCTTGTAGGTTGTGACTTAACAGGAGTGTTTGTTTTATACACATTTGTTAATTGAGTGGTTTTGGGTTTGGGTACATGGAGTGAAACTCTAACCAGCAGTTTGTCCTGCAGTCCGAGATTTCATTAAGCTCATTTCATGTTTTTGTGAAAACCTCATGTGTAGGTTCGTCAGGAAGAGGATGAGCATGTGAAGCAGCTCTCTCAGCTCCGTGACTGTCTCAGGAGTCAGCTTCAAGTGGAGGGTAAAGAGGTAACTACAACTCACTGTACGCTAGGGTTAGGGCTTGATGTGAATGTGAAAACGCCTTTGATATATTTTACAGATCAGGATACCATAATGATGATGATGATGATGATGATGATGGTTGGGATGTGCTTTTTCCATTTCAGGATTATCTAAACAGGAAGAACTCCGGTCACGGTTACAGCATCCACCAGCCACAAGGCAACAAGAAATACGGCACCGAGAAATCAGGCTTCCTGCTCAAGAAGAGCGACGGGTGAGTCAGGACCGCCGGCTGTGCCGCAATCTGAACCGGTTTGGATACAATAATCAGTATTAAACCCTATTTAGGCACTTGGGTGATTTCAATTTCTTTCATGGTTTATGGTAAAGGATTGAGACAGAACATCAACCAAAAATCCAAATGTTATGAATTTAGTTGCATTTCAATGAGGGAAATAAGTATTTGATCCACAAGCAAAACATGACTTAGTCCTTGGTAGAGAAACCCTCACTGGACAGCACAGTGTGAAGACGTTTCTTGTAGTTGGTTACCAGGTTTGCTCACATCCTGGGATGCATTTTGATCCACTGTTGTTTACAGATTTTCCCTAAATGTTTAAGGTTTCTTGCCAGTTGCTTGTCAGCTCGAAGTTACAGCTCTCTCCGTGAATTTTCTACTGGATTAAGGTCTGGAGACCGGCTAGACCACTCCATGACCTTAATGTGCTTCTTCTTGAGCCACTCCTTAGTTGCCTTGGCGGTATGTTTGAGGTCATTTTCATTCTGGAAGACCCATCCACAACCCATCTTCAGGAGGTTCTCATCCAAAATCTTACACCACATGGCCTCATCCATTGGCCCCTCAGTGCAGCAAAGTCAATCTATACCTTTAGCAGAGAAACAGCCCCAAAGCATAATGTTTCCACCTCCGTGCTGGACTGTAGGGACTGTGGTGTTCTTAGTGTCATAGTCAGCATTTTGCTTCTGCAAAAACATCAAGTCGAGTTGATGATAAAGAGCTCAATTTTGGTCTCATCTGACCACAGCAGTTTATCCCAATCTTTCTCTGTTCATTGGCGAACCTCAGACGAGACTTGTCTGTACATGTGTCTTCTTGAGGAGGGGAAGCCTTGCTGTGCTGAAGGATTTCAATGCATGCAGACGTATTGTTGTAACCAATGGTTTGTTTGGTGTCTGGGCTCCCAACTGCCTTGAGATCATTCACAAGCTCCTCCCGTGTAGTCCTGGGCTGCTCCCTCATTGTTCTCATGATTATTCTTTACTCCATGAGGTGAAATCTTGATGATGATGATGATGATGATAATTGTTGGCTCAGTCCTCGACCAGGGGAAGACGTGGGCTGCGGACGGAAGTGGATTGTGTTTGAATGTGTGTGTGTTAGTGTGTACTTGTATAATTCAGATGTTGTTCATCAAGTCTGGTTTGAAGATTTCGAAGACTCCAAGATTACACATTAAGATAACAAATGCACACACACACACACTGATGTACAGATCGTATCTCACGGTCAGACTCGATAATGAATGAGTTGGTGTGTTAGTCAGCTTAAAAACAAGCCAGAAAAAGCCTCGAGTTCCTGTCTCACCACGTCCGCGGGTTTTATCATGTTACTGAGCTCACGCGTTTCCCCCACGTCCATGTGGGTTTCCTTTGGATTTCTGGATTCCTCCCGCCGCACGCATTCGATAAATTAAATGGAATGAGGTAACAGCCTCAGCAGCGACCTCATTTCCCCTCTCGTCTGTTCCAACCACTCAGCGTTCAGCATCTGTCATCATCTGTACCCGTTCCTCACTGGTTCATGCTTTAAGTTAGATGCTTTTTATGCTTGAATGATTCATAGGTCACTGTGTGGCTTAACAAACAAAAAACATCCCTTTGAAAAGGCTCAGGTACAGAGAAAGAAGTGAGAACGAGAGATGAATGAGGAAGCCTTAAGCCTACATTAAACATACAAGAACGTCTGGAGCTTTGGAAGGAAAAATATGAAGAATAAGAGACGGCTCAAGACTTTGTGTGTTTAGAGCCGCGCTTTTTAGGACGAGCGTCTTGTTTGTGTTAAGCGACGTGAAGGTAGGAAATGGCAGTTGAAAACTTCCTTTGATTTCTTCCCAAGAAAATCCAGTCCAGATGCAGAGAGAAAATAAACAGTGACTCATCAGGAGAAGTTGCTTTCTTCCAGAACACGGTCAGGGCTTTTATAAAAATCCATCTTTTGATGATGGGGGACGACAGCCATGAGGTTCTGGCCCGAGATCTGAGCCGCGTTTCGGGTCCGGTGAAGTTCAGAGCCGGCGGACGATTCGGTGATCTCAGTGTTCCATGATGTTTTTATGTTGCAGGATCAGGAAGGTGTGGCAGAAGAGGAAATGTGGAGTCAAGTACGGCTGTCTGACCATCTCTCACAGCACGGTAACGTTCTAACATCAAACACACACACACATCCTTTATAGTCACGGATGCTGTAGGTAAACTACATTCGGGTTGTATTTGCTCTGTGTCTCGCTCAGATTAACAGACCTCCGGCCAAACTCAACCTCCTCACGTGTCAGGTTCGGCCCAACCCCGATGAGAAGAGGACGTTCTCCCTCGTGACACGTACGTCCAACAATCTTGTGACGATTTACTCTCCTGGTGTCCTCAATGTAGGAGAGAATTTGGAACGTTTTTCATTTTCAATCAAACATAATATTTCAAAAACCTATAGATTTTCATTTGATGTCCTTATTATAATCTCTTGTTTTATGAAATTTTAGACAATTATAAGCCTTTAAACGTATATAATCATGACTTGTATGCAGCTTTCTTTGTTTTCTAATTCTTCTTCACCCCTCCAACCCCATTCCGAGACGGAGCCCATGATTGAGTAGTGTGTGTGTGTGTGTCTAAATATAGAAGAGAGTGTGTGTGTTAATGAAAAGCAGTTGCTGCAAAGGGCTTGTCCTGGCTTGTTATTTCTCCCTACATTCTCTGTGCTGGTTTTTTTTTTCTTTTCTCCTCCCACATTGCTTCCTTGATAGGCTCACTGGTCTCACACCCATTTCTCTCTCTTTCTTTCTCTTTCTTTCTTTCTCACAGATAATCGCACGTATCATTTCCAAGCAGAGGATGAACAAGAATGTATGATGTATGTATAGATTGCATTCCTTCAAACCTCCTAGGTGTTGAAACACACACGTACTGTATACACATGGACACACTCATGATTCGAGTTTTTGAGTCTTTTGTCCTGAATGTCTTGTGGTATCTTTTATATAGTCCACCATCATTTAAATCTATACACATCTGACTTCAGTGACATTAGATAAGGGATCGTCTATGGGGAAAGTGTTAAATGCTGAATTTAAGATCAACTAGTGTTCCTTTCTCTGTGTTTAGTTGGGTGTCGGTACTCCAGAACAGTAAAGAGGCGGCTCTGAACACGGCTCTCGGTGGAGATCAGCTGCAGTACCCGGGCAGCGGGTTGCAGGATCTGGCGCGGTCCATCATTTCAGGCCTGAGGAATCTTCCAGGCAACGACGCTTGCTGCGACTGCGGCGCTCCGGGTACAAACACTCATTCATAATATAATTAATCCTAATTGTTTGTTTGATTCGTCTTGTAATGTCTGCACACACACAGACTGTATATACAGGTAGTCCCCGACTTACGGACATTCGAGTCCGCAGATACGAACAGACCGCAGTTCTACTTCCGGGTCAGTCACGGAAGTAACTCGCGTGTATTGTACAAAAAATAAACACTGCATTGCGTCAGATACCAATATTTACAATTATATACAAGATTTGAAGTGTATAAGTGAATGTATAAAATGTCTAAAGTCTGGTATATTGTGTGTGTGCGGGAGAAATGAGTCGCCCTCACCGGTTTCAATGAATCAGTCCGTGAGCACGATGATAGAAAAGGTCTGTCCTGCAAAGCTGTACTGATAGTGGATAATCTTTTTTTTTTTCCGGAAAATTTTCAATAAAACAGAGTTCACAGTCCAATACAGTGGAAAACAGCTGTGAGACAAAATGGCATCCGGGATTCCCCTCGCGATTTAAGGGACAACATTTGCATTTCACAGATTCATTTCCTTAGGCGCTTTTATGGCAGTGTGGGAAAAGGGGACAGAGGTTTATTTCAGTGAACTGGTATGCTTTACGTTGTGTATTTGTGTCAAAGGTGTACAAGACCAACTTTGTCGGACTTAAGAACAAATCCCACTTACGAACGCACTTCCAGGAAAGGGACTCAAACATGGAGTTTGCACTCTCCTTATGCTTGGTGTGTTTACTTTAGGTACCCTGGAGTCCAAAGACATGCAGATTAGGCTGATTGATATTTCCAAATTGCCCCTAGTGTACGATTGTGTGTGTGCTTATTCTTTGCAATGTTTTGGCACCCCATCCAGAGTGCACCCTGTTTTGAGCACTGATGGGCCTGAAAATCTTATCTTCACAGGATAAACGGTATAGATAACAGCTGCATGAGCATATACTAATTACTAAAACATCTGGTCTCTCCTGCAGAACCCACCTGGCTCTCCTCTAACCTGGGCATCCTCACCTGTATCGAATGTTCGGGAATCCACAGAGAACTCGGCGTGCACTACTCACGCATACAGTCGCTCACGCTCGACATGCTCAGTACATCTGAGCTACTGGTAAAAATCACACACTTTCTCTTATATCTTCCGTAACCAAGTCTCATATTAATTCTAAAGTTTTATGTGCTGATGTAACGCAGAAATGTAGTGAAGTTTAAAGTAAGTAAATGCACCTAGTAACCGATGTTTGAGGAAGGAGTCTCCAGTTTTAGTGGGCAAAATAGACAAATCCCTTAACTTGAGTAAAAGTAGAGTTTCTGTAAGTAAAATACTACTTAAGTAATTTCATTAACAATGCTATTTGATTAAATTTACTTACATATAAAAAAGTACTGAGCGTGTATTTGCTCCCTGTAGCATTACAGTTACAGCAAAAGTCTTTCTCGCTTTCTGCTTCCTGAATGTAGATGTACGTACTGTTACCTTCTTACTTCTGATTATGCCATGGAACAAAAGTAAATCATGCAGTTATGCTAATCGTCAGTATGTTTACCGCCTTAATTAGCACCACTGTTTGTTATGTAATGCATAAATGTAGCGAAGTAGAAAGTACAGATATTTGTTATAGAATGTAGTTGAAATCAAAGTAAAACGTATACACTAAAGAAACTACTCAAGTAATGTTTGTGGAAGGAGTCTCCAGTGTCAGTGGGCAAAATAGACAAATTCTTAACTTGAGTACAAGTAAAGTTACCCTAGATAACATATTACTTAAGTAAAAGTCTTCGATTTATAATTGTACTTGATTAAAAGTAGAAAAGTACCTTTTTAAATTGACTCAAGTTTATAAAAATACTAAGCTTGTATTAGCTCCCTGTATTTAAGTTATAATAAAAGTCTCTCCTTAAAAGTGACCTTAAAAGTAAGTCCACTTAGTTAACTTTCACCTCTGACAGTGTGCTTTGACACGGTCCACTGGTACTGGAAAATAATCAACATCAGGGTGGTAACTTCATGTTGGGTCGCATCACACCATCACACCCACTCTTCCAGTTCTCTCAAGTATCTTGTCTGGATCTGGACTATTGATAACTCTCACTGGGTCAAACTCCGCTCTGTACACAAACATCATCATCATCATCATCATCAATCTGAATTTAGGGTTTGCACCGTGTGAACGCCGTGTCATTGCTGCTCGTTTTTCCCACAGCTTGCAGTGAGCATCGGGAACACCAAGTTTAACGACGTCATGGAGGCCAACCTTCGCGACGACTCGCTCAAACCCGTACCGCAGAGCGACATGTGAGTGTTACAACACACACACCGCACCATATGTTTTAAGTTATATGTGGAAATACTGAATGATTTTGTACGTAATTATGCAGACATGATAAACATGTATAACATAATTGGTGCAGCATGTAATATGGTGCCTAAGACTTTTGCACAATCTTATATATGTATATAATATTGTTTAATACATGCATGTATGTTTAATATATTGTATAGAAATCTCACATTTCATAAATGTCCTAACAATCTGATTGCGTGTGCATGTGTGTTAGGAACGCGAGGAAGGAGTTCATCACGGCGAAGTACGTGGAAAGACGCTACGTGTTCCCCAAAGAGCACTCGGAGCCCCTGCGCGTCTACGATGCGGTGAAATCGAGAGACCTGAGCTCCATCCTGCAGCTGTACGCCGAAGGAGAAGATCTGTCCAAACCCACAGCTGTACCTGACCAACAGGTCTCTCTCTCTCTCTCACACACACACACACACACACACACACACACACACACACACACACACACACGTGCATGCATATTTGGCAGTGCACACACTCCTCAGATTAAAGCTCTTCTGCATGCACGAGTTTCACTCCCTTTGATCCTCATGCAATATAAAAAATAAAATAATAATCTGGGCTTTTAAACTGCGATAGCTCTGATCAGGATCAAGGCGTTACTGAAGATGAATAAATGCACGGTTCCGTCGGCGTGGCCTTTTCATCACTCCAGCCTCCAAGCAGGAACACTAACTCGTTCAGCGTTAGATGTGTGTTGTGATTATAGTCGTAATGGATGTAAGTTAGAATGATGGAGATGAAGCCATGGAGCGTTTATGCTGATTAACATTGAGGGTGTGTGTGTTTATCCCGTATCCCATTTACATATCCCATGTAAATATTCCAGTGGGATGCAAATTACTGTTCTGTTGTCAGTTTTTGTATAAAAATAAGTACATAAAGGAATTAATAAAAAAATATATATATATTTTTAAACACTGCTTTTGAGACTTTTAGATGTTCAGTGTTGTGTGTCTGTGTGTGTGTGTGTGTGTGTGTGTGTGTGTGTGTGTGTGTGTGTGTGCTCTCTGATGTCTAGGCTCCAGGCCCCCTGCGACTCTGTGTACAGGATAAAGCGGCATAGATGATGAGACTTTGACTGTTGTGCGTGTGTGTGTGTGTGTGTGTTTAACTTGTGGTTAATGTCTCATCTGCTCCTCTCTCTCTCTCTCTCTCTCTGCCTTTTTACTCAAGTCATTCATTACAGTCAGACGTCACGATGTTGTAACGTTCCTTCCTGTTATGATCTCTCTCTTTGTTTCCTGTAATTCCGTTCTTCCTCCTCGTCTTTCATCTGTAATCGGATCTGCTCCGCCTCCCCGGCGATGATCCGTATATCATCTGGATTTGAATCTATTATTGCGGATCTGATTTAAGAAGCAGGATTTTCACACAGACGTTCTTTTGACTTCACTAATCTCCATCTTCCTTTATTTTTTATTTTTTGGTTTATTGGCCTGTTTCTGTCTTTAATATGTTTTTGTTGCGTCTTTTTTCTTTTTTAGGATTTGAAAGAGACGGCTCTTCACCTGGCTGTGCGTTTGGCCGAGAAGAGCTCTCTGGCCCTGGTCGATTTCCTTACACAGAACTGGTGAGAGTGTGTGAGTGAGCGTGCGAGATTGAGTGTGTGTGTGTGCGCACGAGAGGGTGCGTGTGGAATCTGGGAGTGTTGAGGTTGGCGGGTTGTTAAGATAAAATGTTTGCAATTTACTTTAAGACATAAAGTGTGTGTGTGTGTGTGTGTGTGTTACAGTGGCTGTTTGGAGAAGAAGACGATGGAAGGAAACACAGCTCTTCATTACTGTGCGATGTACAATAAACCAGAATGTCTCAAACTGCTCCTTAAGGGGAAGGCTACTTTACACACAGGTATACATCATCATCATTTATACACACACACACACACACACTCACAACCTTTTACTCTTTGTGAAACAGAGCTCCAGGGGAAACACAGGGAACATTTCTGGGTTTAAATGAAGAGCTCAGGCCATCTGGAGGACTTTTAATGATTAAACTCTCCAGGCTGAAGTTGAGTGAAGACACCAGCATGAATAACTTGATGTTAATTCGCCGGGACGTGAACCATCCGTGTTCAGGTTTCATTCATCTCTTGTTGCGTAAGGCTGCGTCTCTGTTGCTTTGAAGCTCCTAAATTAGTTCTTATGCAGCTGGTTAAAGGGGGTTCGTCTTGTTGGCGATCGTACTGTCACATGTTCTACACCTGCCCCTCATGAAGAACTGGAAAATTCTCGTAAAAAACTATTTGGATTTGATGATCAAGTAAATATCCCAAATTGTTGGCTATTACCTGGAACAAGCACAAACAAACAACAAACACAAAGCGACGGTGAGATTCAAACCCTTAACCCTGGAGATGCAAGGCAACAGTGATAACCACTAATAAACCACTTATTTTTCTATATTTTTCATATATTGTATATTTTGTATTGTACTGTTATTTGTTTCATCTTAGTTAAATGTAACTTCTATTTTCTTTTCATAGTTATTTCCTATTAATAATCTTTTATTTTAAGGTCACAGGCGGTCGTCGAAGCATTTCACTGCATATCGTACTGTGTATCACTGTGAACGTGACAAATAGAATTTGAATTTGATATTTTATGTAAGTAATTAATGTGGTAGAAAACGGGACACTTCCCCAAAAAAGTCACCCCAAGCTGGAAGTAACAGGAATGAAGGTAAAGAAGGGCATTAATAGGGGAAAAAGAAGCTACAGTGGAACCTCGGATTACGAGCATAATTTGTTTCCGGAGGCGGACTCGTAGTCCAAAACACTCGTAAACCAAAGCACATTTTCCCATAAGAAATAATGGAAATTCAAATTATTCGTTCCACAGCCCAAAAAAATAAATACATAAAAAATAATTAACACAAAATATAAAGTAAAAATAAAACAAATTAACCTGCACTTTACCTTAAAAAAAAAAAAAGTAAAAAAAAAAAAAAAATCCCGACAGATAAGTGGTTCCATTTATGTGCACAGGCGCTGTGTGTGTTTTTCTCTCTCTTGCGCTGCAGAGTGTGTGTGTGTTATATGTGCACGCGCATAATTTGACACTGTGCTGGTTGTTTGTGAGTGAAGCAAGAGGGAGAATGTGAACCAGCACGATGTAAAATTACGCGTGCACACACAACACACACACACACACACACACACACACTCAAACACTGACACACATTAAAGGCGAGCGAGAAAGTGTGTGTGTGTGTGTGTGTGTGTGTGTGTGTGTGTGTGTGTGTGTGTGTGTGTGTGTGTGTGTGAACCAGCACGGTGTCAAATTACGCACTGACACACAACACACACCCTGTAGCGCAAGAGAAAGAAACACATACACAAACACACACGGATGGTGATTATACCAGTAAGAGACGAGCACTAAGACCCAGCAGGGGAGTCGATTACCCACAGCACAAGAGAGAGAGAAACCGTTGTATCAGTTATGATCACGTGACGCTTGGCATCAAATGAAGGAGCGCATGCGTGATCCATGATACTCGGTGCTCGTAAACCAAGACAATGCTCATTTTCCAAGTCAAATCTGTGCAAAAACTTTATTTTTTGTTTGTTTTGGCTTTCGTACAAAATACTTGGTAAATTTGGTAGGAACAGAATGAAACTTTTATCACAGATTGAGAATTCTGTGAGAAACGACAATCCTCATTTTGTGAAGCATGGTGGTGGCAGCAGCACCTTGTTAGGGATGCTACAAAGCACAAGGGACTTGGAAACTGGGCAGAGTGAAGGGCAAGATGGATGGAATAATGTACAAGGCAATCCATCTTATTAGAGCAAATCAGCACATATTCAACACAAACAGTAGAGAATAAATAAACAACAGGCTTGATTTCTTTACTGCTGAGGTGAGGAGGAGACACGAGGGAACGACTCAG
>CM060116.1:34205775-34273275 GCA_030522415.1 Channallabes apus | reverse complement strand
TCTCCCATGATTCGGTCCCGCATGTAGTCATTTCACTAGACGCTGAAAAAGCATTTGACAGGGTGGAGTGGAAATATTTATTTTCTGCATTGGAAAGATTTGGTTTCGGCACACAGTTTCTCTCATTGATTAAATTATTATACTTCTCCCCTAAGGCGTCAGTAATAACAAATAGAATACGTTCAAAACCATTTCCCCTATCGAGGGGTACAAGGCAAGGATGCCCTCTTAGCCCTTTACTCTTTGCTTTAGCCATTGAGCCCCTATCCATAGCGTTAAGATGCTCACAGCATTTCAAAGGTATCAACAGTAGGGGCATAGAGAACAGAGTATCCTTATATGCCGATGACATGCTGTTGTACATTTCAGATCCGATGGTAGGTATTCCAAATGTAGTTAAGATACTAAATCAATTTGGAAATTTCTCAGGTTATAAGGTAAACTATTCAAAAAGTGTCTGTTTTCCAACAAACAATAAGGGCCTCCAAATTTCAAAAAAGGACATACCTTTTGAATTGTCTTTATTTGGTTTTAAATACTTGGGGATACATATTACACAGGGATTCACTGACCTTTACAAAGAGAACTTTGCCCCTTTAATTGAAAAACTAAAACTAGACCTCAAAAAATGGAACCTGTTGTTTCTTTCCCTTGCAGGAAGGATCAACTGCGTAAAAATGAACATCTTACCAAGATTTCTTTACTTGTTCCAATGTATCCCAATTTTTCTATCTAAATCTTTCTTTCAGAATTTAGACAAACTGATCTCATCATTTATATGGGGTGGAAAAACACCTAGAATTCGGAAGGAATTTCTCCAAAGACCAAAAACTCAAGGTGGATTAGCACTTCCTAATTTCAGGTATTACTATTGGGCCGCAAATATCTCAAAAGTACTTTATTGGCTTGGGAACCATGGGGATGTCTGGTGTATTTCAGAGTCGAACTCTTGTACTTCCTCATCTCTACCTGCTTTAGCTTTATCCAAATTGCCCCTTCGTATATCACCTTACACTCAATGCCCAGTTGTGGTAAATACCCTCAAGATTTGGTTCCAATTTAGACAATCTTTTGGTTTCAAAGACTTTTCCATAGCTAGCCCTATATGCAAAAATCATTCATTTCTTCCCGGTCAATTGGACTCGGTCTTCAGTCAGTGGCAACAGGCAGGCCTTGTTAAATTCAGTGATCTCTTTATTGATGATGTTTTCGCTCCATTCTCCACTCTCTCATCAAAATACACGTTACCAAGAACACACTTGTTTAGATATTTTCAAATTCGACACCTAATCCAAAACTATTGTCCCACATATCCCGTCATTCCTCCTAGTACAAGATTGGATACAGTTTTAAATATTCCTTTACATTTGAAGGGAGTAATTTCTAATGTATATAACACTTTAATGTCAATAAAAAATATTAATCTAGATAAAATTCATGCAGAATGGTCAAAAGACTTGGGAGTGGACATAGCAGAGGAAACCTGGAACGAGGCATTATCAAGAATAAATGGAACAACCTCCTGTACCCGTTTAGGTTTAATTCAATTCAAGGTCCTCCACAGACTTTATTACAGCAAGGTTAGACTTTCCAAAATATACACCAATGTAAGTGACATATGCGAGCGTTGCCATTTTGCTAAAGCAGATCTGGCTCATATGTTTTGGGCATGCCCCAGACTGTCTGATTACTGGACAACTATATTTAAGACTCTGTCCAAGGCATATAATAAAGATATCAACCCTAGTTTTGAAATGGCTATTTTTGGAGTACTTGAGCAAGGCACAGTCATGTCCAATAATCTCCAAGACGCTTGTGCCTTTGCGTGCCTTTTGGCTCGGAGAAGAATACTGCTTGATTGGAAGTCAAATAAACCACCTTTAGTTTCACTATGGCTTAGTGATATGATGCTGTTTTTAAGATTGGAAAAAATTAAATATTCTCTTAGAGGATCCTCTAAACGTTTTTATACAATATGGAATCCAATGATCTTATACTTTGAAAAAGGCAGAACACTTCCCCCAAACTAAAACTAAAATTAAAATTAAAATTAACAGGTAAATTAAAAGGTATATGTCTAAAAGGTTAAGGTATCCAAACTCAATGGGCATTCATTGTTGTTAAGTATTTCTTCACTGTACTATCAAACTTTGTGATTATGTTTGTTTTTTTTTTTTTTTTTTTTTTTTTTGTAAGGGAGGGGGGGTTGTTCATGGGGGAAAAGTAAAAAAATAAGTGGAGTTATGTCAAATCCTTGTAAGTTTATTGTTGCCATGTTCTTCCTCCAATAAAAACAGTAAAAAAAAAAAAAAAAAAAAAGATTTAATTTCACACTGTAACTTGAACTTCACCGTAACTTCTACAGTATATTATAAACTTTGCAATTAATTTGTACTGACCAGAGATCAACTATGGACTGTTATAAAACTGCTATTAATGATTTATCGTATAGCCATCTGTTTATTATTAATCTTATTGTCTGTCCCAGTGTAAGAGCTGTTACAGTGGAAATTATAGTACTGTGCAAGTCTTGACCCCCCCCCATCCCCCCCCCCCCCCCCCGACACACACCCCTAATTAATATTAATTTTAATAATTAATATTACACTTAAAGAAAATGGCATTAGCATTTTATATAACATATTTTGTGTAGGCGGTGCGGTGGTGTAGTGGTTAGCACTGTCGCCTTGCACCTCCAGGGTCTGGGTTCGATTCCCCGGCCAGGCTCGATTCCCGTCTCTGTGTGCATGGAGTTTGCATGTTCTCCCCGTGCTTGGTGGGTTTCCTCCGGGTACTCCGGTTTCCTCCCACAGTCCAAAGATATTCAGGTTAGGCTAATCGGCGTTCCCAAATTGCCCGTAGTGTGTGATTGGGTGTGTGAGTGTGTGTATGTGTGTGTGCCCTGCGATGGATTGGCACCCTGTCCAGGGTGTACCCCGCCTAGTGCCCGAAGTCTCCTGGGATAGGCTCCAGGTCCCCCGCGACCCTGAACACAGGATTAAGCGGTATAGAAAATGAATGAATGAATATTTTGTGTAAAAAAGTTTTTTTTAACTTTTATGCTTGAATGATACGTGGGTCACTGTGTGGCTTAACAAACAAAAAAAAACAGGGACTGGATTTCTCAAGACTACATTAGAAATAAAAAAGTCTGACGATTTGGAGTGTTTAAGAAGTGTTTAAGCGCAGTACTTCTGTACAGTACTGTAATGATTTATTAGAACGATCACATTGAATATAATCCTGTGATTTGCGTCGGGGTCGTCACTTGGATCGGATTCCAGAATTCTGCAGCATCGACGTATGAACGGTTGTAATTCTGTCTCTTGTTTGTTTTATTTCTTTTTTTTTTTTTTTTTTTTCAGGTTGGACATGTCGAGGGAAAACCATCCAAAAGCGGCTCCTTTCCAGTCAACTTCGTTAAGAAACTTGGAGAATGAAACTTCCGGCACTTGAGACGAGCGACCGCGATGCTTCACCTGTTCATCTGCAGTGAAGTGGGTTTAAGAGGGAATGACTGTATCGCTTGTTCCTCCGACTGTTCAGTACATCAGTACATCAGTCCTGGCACGTTAGAGACGTTTTATTGCCGCGTGGAGCCGGACAGAGACAGTGAGAGTGAGAGAGAGAGAGGCTGATGTGCGAAGCAGCACTTAGTAAACACATAGACACTCATAAAGGTAACCGGAGGCGCTCGGAACGGAGAGACGGCAGATGATTATCGACGCATTAAAGGGAAAATAAATGCAGTGCATCTCCTGATAGTTTCCTGATGCCAAGTTCCCAGGTTTCATTGTGACGGACGGCAACGAAACTCGATCCTCACTGACTGACTCTCAGCCCAGCGAAGGAGAGACGGGAAAGGAAAGGAGGAGGTATTGCGTTCCCTGTTTGACTCGTCTATTCTACTGAATCAGCATTATTCTCACTTTGTGACTTCATCGGTTTGGACACACAGCCTTTGGCTTTAACGTGAAGAAGATTTGGCGTGAGCGGCTCTGCTGATGAGCTCCAGATCTTGACTGTGACACGATGTGCGGACGTTTTCCGAAATGGCTTAAACCTGGAAATTGTAGTTGCGGTAATTGTAATACAGATCGTACCGCAAACTTTTCCTAATTATTTACTACCACTCGAGGAATAGGTTGCTATTCCAAATGGTTTCATGTCCTTTTCATGACTGTTCTGCTTTTATTTAGTTTCATGCTCGCTCACTAAGTCTAGCGGCCTCAAGTCATCACCTGGCGTATTTTATTCCCCGTCGTTGTTTCAAGTTCAACCTTTTTAACAGCGTATGAGAAAATCACAATATTCGCACTAATGCCAAGCTCATTACTCTGTACGATGCACTTACAGGAGCTAAAGATGTGTAAATAATAATAAGTGTGTAGCTGCTTCGTGGTGCATCGTTGTAATGTAATTTATTTTTAAAAAGACAAAAAAACTAGACGTGATCGTTTTAGCGCACTTTCATACTCATTCTGCTTGTTTAAATTGGAATCCGAGTCAAACTAGTAGTTTTGTTGAAGCTGACGCTGAATAAATGATTATATCATTATATAAATATGAGTTTGAAACATTGTGTGTTTATTCTCTGTTTGTTTATTAATCTGAACATCTGGAGCTCATGGCATTACTGCAGCGCTACAAGTCTCTGTCCTTATCCAGAGCAACATACATCCTTATCTCATTATACATCTGAGCAGTTGAGGGTTAAGGGCACAACCTGCTGGTCAGGGGATTTGAACCTTCCGAACCGTAGTCCAATGCCTTAACCTCTGAGCTACCTCTGATCGGCCACTATTCGCCTCTTTAAGTGCAATTAATTGTCAGTTGCAGCTGTTTGTCAGTTGCTGATTGGTTTTCCGAGGCAGTTCCATTCCAAACCAGTTCTTTCAGTTTAATCAGCCAAAGCCCTCAGAGAAACTGGTTCCATGTCTGCACCAACACTTTACTGGGTTAGAACATCATTTTAGAACCAACACTAGCACCAGACATGAACTAGTACCTGGTTTATTTTGATGGAAAAGGGGGACAACATTTATGCATTCACAAGTACCGCATTTGAGAGACACCCTTATCAAGCGTGACTTACTGTACATTGTTCTCTCATTTTACATCTGAGCAGTTAAGGACCTTGTTCAAGACCTCACAGTGGCAACAGATAGCGATCACTGTGTTCACTTTACATCCGTCTAATGTTTTTTCCCCTCACAGAGGTGGAAAAAAAGCAGCAGGGTTCCATTTAAAAAGACTAAACCCCGCACGTTAATGTTGTCCGTCCAGACTAAGAGCTCTGTCCACGGGAGACGGGACGGTCTGATTGATGCAAAGCCGAGGATCATCTTCCCGTATCAGAGTGAGTCTGAGAGCATGTCTAAGAGCACAGGATGATATTGCACAGAAGTAATGTGTGGAAATAATTAGATTTCTGCATTCGGGTGTAAAACATAGATGGGTTTATTATACGTGGACTTGATTTTTATTTTATTTTTTTCACATCAGTCAAAAATCAAGCTGTTCTAAGGACAAGTCGTAATATATGCTTACTGTATTATGTTTGAAGTTGGATCAGTAAAAAAAAAAATAAACGTCACAGATGTGTGGATTAGCAGCTGCTTTCATACAGATTGTGTGTTTACAGATCCTGTGTGTGTAATCGAGGCCAGAAGGATCAGGGCCAGCATTCAGTTTCAGGGCTGAGTATCTTACATAATTCCAGGTGTTACATCACTGCATGGAGGGTAAACACACACGTACACCAGTGATTTGCTAGAGATCTGCACTGTAAAATGTAATAATGCAATGTGTATCAGTTGATTTATTGTTAGTAAAACTTTCTAGTGCTATCAATGAATTCTAAAATGTTTTTGCTTGAACGAAAAAATTTGTCACTGGGACTTATGGTGAAATTTCTGGTGAATAAAGGCATAAAAGTGAATAACATTTACAGAAGACTTCTGGCACAGTACAGTAATGAGACTCTCAGCTGACGATCCCGGCCGAGGTGGCTTGAAGGCCACTGCAGTCGTTCACGTGAACATTCAGCGAATGGACCGCCTAATTGGCATGGGAGTTGTTGCCCCCCCCCCCCCCTCCAATCAGTCCTGGCCTCCCTCCAAGTCATTTCCACATTTGGGACATTTAAAGGAGTTCCTGGGAGGCCAGCGTTTCAAATGTGAAGCAGGCAGTCCGATCATGGCTTTGGAGTACTAAGAAAACTTTCTACCTTGAAGGTATCAAAGTATTATTGAAACACTTTGATAAGTGTAGCAGGAAATTATATAGAGAAATAAAGGGAGTGTTTACTCTCATAACTGTGCCGGTTTGACTTGAACATCCATTATACTGTACTTTTCTTTCTAACGATTTATGAATCAAATAAATATAATTAGAGTTATCATATTTTATTTGTACACTGATGCAACTTTCCCTTCAAACACCCACCTTCCCGTGCAATATATTTATTTTCCTTTCTGACTTGTTTCAAGGAATTTATATCATGTTATATAACAAAATAATAAGTGTGTAGGAGTGACCCTTCTGTAATGGTGTAGCTTTAAGGCTTGTATACATAGTGCTAATCTCATTTAATGCATTATGACATTTGACAGTAGGAGCTTATGCCTCACTACAGCAGTGTTTTAGAATAAATCACTGAGATTATAAGAGATCTGCTAAACTGTTCATGCTTTTAAAAAGTGAAATCGCTTGGTTTTTTGATCTTGGACAATGCATTGAGAATTGAATATACAATACAATGAAAAAAGTATTTGGACACCTGATCAACACACCCTTATGTGCTTTTTCAGCATAGTTGTGCCACAAATTTAGTGTCTAGAATGCCTTTGTAGTGGAAAGCATTCCCAGAAGAGTGATATAGTGTAGACTACATATTACATAAGTGTAGACTACATCTGGAATGGGGTGTTCGTCAGGGACATACGAAATGTGGCAGTTGAAAAGCATAATGTGGTCTTAGTTTGCATAAAAAAATTCTAAGTTACAAGTTGTTTAATCACGTTAAGCCGCTCGTCCTAGAGAACTATTTCTTTCCTTCTTTGGGCAAGTTTCAAAAATATACTAATAATGTGGATTAATCTTACAGTATTCGCTATAATGAGATGTAATGTAATGTGTTTTTTTTTTTCTAGTTGGAAAGTCACATTTTTATGTCCACTATCTCAAAACTGCTCTAAACTCAGATAGAATCTTATAATAGAATTATCTTCTAATAAGCTTGAGGACTCAGCTGGCTGTGCATTGAATGATGCAATTCACCATGAACAACCGTTTCTTCTTGCATTTATGACGTTTCCTGATCCTGGTTCGTGAGCTGGTAGGCAAAGCTAGAGAGAGCATGATGTTTAGTTTGTGTTCAAGAGCAAGTATAATCTTAGTGGAGTAGCTTCTCTGTAATCTACGAACACGAGTGATGACCATGTTGCATGTACATGCCAGCTGACCACAGACTGGACTAATTTGGATGCTCTTATCCAGAACGAGTTACATACGTGCTTTAATGTTTCCATCAATAAATATATCCTTACGCTGGTTTACTGACTCCTGTCTTTTCTACAGGGTGAGTGAAGATGAAATGGGTATAGAACCCTATAGTGCACCACACCATTTTGGTCATACCATGTATGACATGTACGTGTGGTTAGACCAGCATTTTCCAGGACGTTGACTGGAATGACGCAAACCTCATGAATGGCCTCCAAGAAAACCAGATCCATGTGATTTTTTTTTTCCCCTCCTGGGCTACACAAAGGAGGTGGAAGGTAAAGTTATAAAGCATGGCATTTTCCTTAACGCTACATTCATAGCTAGTGGACCATGATGTTCTCATTTCTTGTCTCACATTAAATGTTTTCTCAGTCACTCGATAACAATGAGATTTTTTACTTTGTTTTAAATTCCAAAAAAATATATTAATGGATTTATATTAATAGTCTTTATATCAAAAAGTACATTTTAATATATTAGTATCTAAAGTACCACAACATGCTCTCGTTTATGAGGCTCAACTTTTTTTTTGGAACCATAATTGTTCTCCTTTGCTTTCTGGTTTCTTACATGTTAAATTTTTATGGGTCTTCTTAAGTGACAGAACATCTATTTATAATGGTGATCATGTAAGGGATAAAAGGAACTAATGTCTTCCATGACATTACATGCAACATTCAAAATGCACACCATGTCTCATGAAGACAAAAGAAATAAGATGAATGAAACAATGGATGATGTGCTGTTATGTGAAACTAATCAACACCCCCAAGTTTCTGATCAGCCCACCATTTCTTTCATTATTTCCTAAAAAAACATTTTCCGCCATTATGTTTAAATCCTTATTTATGCCTTGTTGCATCTCACAGAATGACTGACGTGCATTTTCATTCATGTACATATTTAATAGCTTGTCCGGGACACAAGGGTTATATATATAATCAGAACACATCTGGAGGACTTTCTCTTCATCACCTGACCTACAGTATCAAATTCTGCCGATGATTTGTTCTGAGGTTAAATCCAATGACATTGCTAAGGTCAGTTCTACAAGCCAACACTCACTATTCTCAATTAACTAGTCTCGTTGTTGTATTTGACATCTTTAAAGCAGTGTAAATGTGAACACAAAAAGCACAATATAAATGCAATTTTGGACACAGCAAGGTTTATATATGGTCATGAAAAACAGTATATCCGTATTTTATTATTATTTCTCAGGATCGTACATAAGCAGCAATGTCCTACATTATTGTAATTATACGCACTGTGTTGAGAATAAAGAAAAGGCCTGACTATTACATTGTAAAGCTTACAGTGTGGTTTAAATACAATCATTTAAAAAGTGTGTGTGTGGGGGGGGGGGGGGGAAGCATCAAAGCAGCAATACATTCAACAAGAAAGCCTGGAAGCAAAAACTTATAGAAGATAAGCCAGATTATAAACCTGATCAAGTTTTAAAAATGTTACTCGAGTCACTGATAAAGCATATTTACTGAAGTAAGAGTAAGAGTAGGGATTGCTGATGATTTCAGATTTGGGGGTATTTACTGTAAGAATTGACACAGGTTTAGAACACAGGTTTAAGACGAAGGTTTAGGACATTGGGACATACAGTAAGTACATTCATGCTGCAGAGTGGGCTGATGTTCTGAGGTCTTTGGGTGAAAAACTGTTCTCTTTTACACCAGAACTCAGTCCAGGTGCAGTGCAACAAGACAAGAGACAAAGCTGAGGCTTCATCTACATATTCATACATTTATATACAACTATACTGACCGAGTAAGGCATTGGATGAGTAACTGCCATTATACACATGTAGACACAGATACAGAAATAGGGAGATATGGCTCCCTGTTCTCAATATAGAATTAATAAATAAGTTAAAGAATGGTTCTGAGAAGTTTCTGAGGGATTTTTTCTTCTAAGAATATCTGCCGGTAAATTTTTGAGACCTGAAAACAAATATCCTTAAAGAAATTATGAAGCCTTGAAATTATGCATCAGACAGACCAGGTTTAGTCATTTTAACATCTGGACACCATCATAAAAATAGATATTACTTGTTCAAATATTACAGGTTTTGCTTTCAAATATACAAATTATATAAATAAAGTCCCGTCAAAAGTCCAAATATGTACCATACAATTGTACTAAATGTACATAACATTTATGTTTCCAAGTGCTAATATTACAAAATATGTACCCCTGAGGGTAAAAGATCAATGATAAATGTTTGTACCCTGGATTTGTACAGTTTACTGTCTGTGTGCGTGTACATGTACAACAATGTGACATTACACTACACTCACGGGCTGTTTTTGTAGTATAAGTGGAGTAATAATGCATATAAATGGGTAGCCTCCATTGTAGGCAATTTTTTTTTAGTTTGTGGTTCAAACATTTATTAAGCAGCATATGTCTGAGCTGAGCAGCTTACGTTTGTTTAAAAGCTGATATTATATTCTACATGAAAGTAGTCCTAGACTACTGTATACGACCAAATATATGTGGACCTTTGATCAAATGAGACTCAAAAGGGCCACTTTTCTGGAAAGACTTGTCACTAGCTTTTGGAACATGACTGTGGGCATTTGTGTAAATTCATTTACAAGAGCATGAGTGAGGTCTTGGACGTAGTTCCACACTCCCTCTCTCACTTATTCTCTATATCGCCTATCCTGTACAGGGTCATGGGAGGCCTGGAGTCTATCCAGGGGCCCCGGGGCACCTGGCGGGGTACACCCTCAAGCATGTACACACTCAAACACTCACTCTCACACTACGTGCAATATGGAAACACTAATTAGCTTAATTTGCATGTCTTTGTACAGTGGGAGGAAACTGGAGTTCCTGGAGGAAACCCACCAAGGACGGGGAGAACATACAAACTTCATGCACACAGACGTGAGGCTGGACTTGAACCTGGAGGTGCGAGGCGACTGTTTGCCACCCAGTATTTGGCCAAACCAAATGAGTTCAGGTGTTTCCTTACTCACAGCTCCTTACTCCCAGTGAAGGGCAATCCTAATGCTTTATCATACCAAGACATCTTGGACAATGCTCTGCTTCCAGTACAGGTAATCTATTCCAACATGACTGTGCCCCAGTGTACAAAGCAAGGACTATAAAGACATGGTTTGATGAGTTTGGTGTGGAAGAACTTGACTGGCCCGCACAGAGCTCTGACCTCAACCCCACTGAACTGGAACTGGAGATTGCGAGCCAACATCAGTGTCTGACCTCATAAATGCTCTACAGATGAGGAATGGGTACGAATTTCCAACATCTTGTGGACAGCCTATTTGGATACAATGTCATTGCAGGTTTGGCCAAAAAACTTTTGTCCATACAGTGTGTGTATATAGTGTCATTTGGATGATGGTCAAGTGTCCACAAACCCTTTGGGGATATAGTGCACGTTAGAGAGATAGAGAGATGTACAGTATTTAAACCTCTATAAACAGGGGAGGTTTGTATTCGGTGATAATTATATAAAAGCGAAGCATAGAGTCCATTTTTAACCTGTTGAATCAAAATTAAGACTCAGTATTAAAATTAAATATTAATATTTATCCAGTTATTAGCCCTTTTTTTTATTTAGAATTATGAGAATGAGCGAAAGTTGTTCTACATAGCATACTGTATAACGGACGCTTTGAGCATATTGATGGGAAGAAAAGCCCTTATTCATTCTATACACAGCTGTTGGAGTTCTGTATGATGTCCAATGCCAGATAAATGGGTTAAAAGTGTTATTTTTGTTCAATGGTAGGCCTAATTTTATTTATTTATTTTTTACCTCTTTGTAATATTGTTAGTTTCATTATAGAACATAGTGTATGTGAATATAATTATATTAAATGTACTTATGTTTTACAGTAACCTAGGTACAATGACATATTTATTTAATTATTTGAGTCTAAGTTTTTTTTTTGTTCTGAAATCCAACATGGCGCTGAGTGAACCTCGACAATCAAACCCGAGTGACGTAAGGTCACGGCGCTGCAGCAACGCGGGCTCGGCACTGCGCATGCGTGGGAGCGCTGAGCTAACGGAGGCCGGTTTGTGCAAGTTGGAGGCGGAAGGTTCTGGAAATCCTGTCGGCTCGCGCTGCAAATTCGTTTACAATCGTGGCTGCGTTGTTTATAAAGACATAATGCTATTTATTATTATTATTATCATTCTTATTTATAATTATTATTATTATTATAATCTCACAGTCCGGAAAGCGGATTGTTTGCGTGACTGTGTGTGTGAGTGTGAGTGTGTGTGCTGAAGCAGTTCATGTGAGGGGGGGGGGGGGGCAGTTATCAGAGGATCCTTCTGAGGAAAAAACTAAAATAAAATATCTTTTAAATAAAATCACACAGCATATTTCTTATTAATCGGCTTATCTATGATGAAAAGTGCACCTTTAGTGTTTGCAAGGAGAATCCAGGAAGCATTTCTCTATATACACAGGCACAAGTGGATTTCTACACAAAGGAGGATCACATAGAGGAGTGCAGATCATTTTCATATTAATCCAACTCCCATAAAGGTTATTCTGCTCATTAAACAGTGTGAAAGTAGAGAGCGAGAATACACTAAAGAACAGAATCTGCCGCTTGCCACTAATTTAAATCCCTCCTGAGCTTCATATTGTACCTTAATTCCCTCACAAGTGCACTACATCTGCTAACGCACAGAAAGAGACCAAAAACGGTATACAGTAGGACCGGGATCTAACGTCTGGCTCATTTTGATTGTAATGAAAGACACTGCTCAGAAGACAACAGATGTAGTTAGAAATGCAGCATTGGTGCTTTGAGTGAGTTCATATCGACCCTGTTGAACCAGCCAACACGTAAATACACCCGGAGAGCATCAGCTCGATTATGATCTTTCGTGTTTTATGTCTTATACAGTACCTGAATGTTTAAACCCTAAACACAGACAAAAGAAACATAGGCTGTACATAGGTCCTTGTGCGACTAACTAAAAGTAGAACCTTCTAGAAATCCAGCCTAAGATAAAGCAGCAGTATAAATATCTATTAATCGATGTTAGGCTTGGAGGTTCTGTTGGTAATACCGTACATTCTGAAGCAAACTAACAAAGAAGAGTTTCTAGGCAGCAGAGACGGTACAGGAGGCCACGTGTGGGCTGACGAGAGCTCTTTCCCCTGTGTCCCCTGTGTCCCCTGTGTTGTATATGGAGCGTCCATATACAGTACAGTAGCAACCGTCACTAATGATGCAAAACGTGACTCAGGGACACGTCAACTCTACAAGCTGTAGGCAATGTGTTTCATAGAAAGAAGCAGGAGTTGGAGTTTTGAGAGCTTGTATAAATAACCTCAACTCCTCGTGCTGTTTGACAGCACCTCTGAGACGCTCTCTGTACAATAACAAAGACTATTAAAATTAAACTACACACACTCTGCCATCTTCACACACTCACAACTACAAAGATGGTGAAGCATCTCCAACACATACATACATACATACATACACACAGCTCTATGAGCAGTAGTGTGGTGTTTCGCATGGCAGCGAAGCTTCAGCGTGTCACATCAAAGCAGCAGGACTCATAAGGGTTCTCCTCCCTGTTCTTCGAAGAGATACCGTGTTGACAAATGTTTCAAGGAAGTTCTTCTTGCCCACTGCTATTTGAGTTTGACGGGCCATGGTAGACACGTCCTGAGTCCCAACATAGACGAAAAGATGATGGTGGGCCGATGCCGCTTGAAGCGCAGCCCCTTCTTCAGCCTCTGAGAGTTTTCTGAAACGTAAAGCTCGCTCTGCTGAGCAGTGGCTGCCACTCGTGCCACCAGCTCACCATGCTCGGCTGCTTCACGCTCCGAGCAAACGAACGTCTCACGCAGTTCTTCCAGGCGCCGCTCCATTTCCTGGATGACACGCCGCCGTTCCTCGACCTCCAGCAGACGCCGTCGAGCCGCCTCAAACTCCATGCTTGAGCTCGGGGTCACCAGTTTGGACGATGGCGCCGTGGCAGGGGCAGACGGCGTCTCGGAACCAGGCTGGGCACGACGGAAGTCACCCATAGAGATGGATCTCCGGGTCGGTTCTGGAACCAGGGCATATAAGGACGAGGAAGATGGTGGAGCTTTACAGGATGGAGTGCTGTCAGTGCTCTCATCTTCCTCCTGCTGCTTCTTCATTGTGGTTGATTATTTTCTCAATACCAAAGCTAGTGAAGCCTCTGAGGTTTTTTTCGCCACTGCAGCGAGAGACGGAGTGAAAGAGATGAGGAGCGGTGAGATGTTTGCAGAGAGATGCTCCATTCATTAATAACAGCAGCAGAGCAGCTTCCCTGCACTGAATCAGCCTGCTCTGATATCATTGGACGCAGCTGATGAGGCAACTGCTTCTGATTCGACAGCAACGCTAGCTCTCCCTCCCCTACCCGCTCCCTGTTCTCCATCAAACAGTATGCATTCTCTCCATCTCACTCTCCTTCTCACTTCCCCATCGTAAAAGCCTCCTACCTTAGAGACTGCCTGGGTTTGTTCTGCCTTTTCTCAAGAGGTTA
Organism: Channallabes apus; assembly: GCA_030522415.1. NCBI lineage: Eukaryota > Metazoa > Chordata > Actinopteri > Siluriformes > Clariidae > Channallabes > Channallabes apus. Next base: position 34,259,229 of record CM060116.1, on the reverse strand, counting down.
TGATGCAAATTGATTCTTTTTTGTCTTTTCACATACATGTTTTCTTTGCAACAGAATCATCATTTCACCATCAGCATTATCACAACCCTGTATTAATCATTCTCTCTCATCTCCCCGTTCTCCTCCTCAGCGTGGGTCAGAAATAGCCCAGCGAGTGCTGGACCACTTTCAAACGTAACATTTGGTGATGTGGCTCAACTCTCTTGTTGCTAAGAAACGGAGACTGGCACTGATAAATGATGCAGTAGGAGGCACATGGACTTTTAATCTTTATAGTGGATCTGAACATAGGGAAAAAAACTGCAATAAATAATCGCATAGCTTATATTAGGTTTTGGTAGATTATCTTCTTTAAATTAAATTTAGGAACGCCAATTAGCCTAACCTGCATATCTTTGGACTGTGGGAGGAAACCGGAGTACCCGGAGGAAACCCACCAAGCACGGGGAGAACATGCAAACTCCATGCACACCGAGACGGGAATCGAACCCAGACCCTGGAGGTGCAAGGCGACAGTGCTAACCACTACACCACCGTGCCGCCGTTTTGTACTCAATGTGTACCAATTTTTTTAAACCAAATTTACCAAAAAGTAGAACTAACGTCCACAAGAAAGATAAGCAGTTTCTCTGATTGTTTATTTTGTCTGTGCCGTTTTCTTTAATACAGGAAAAAGGATCACGAGCACCATTTTTGTTCCTCTACTTGCCTTATCCTACTAAAGTAACAGTGGACAAACAAAGAAGCAGATAAAAAAAAATCCATGAACGTGTCATCTTTAATTTATTACTTTCCAGAATAATGGCTATAGAGCTACTCTCTGCACCCGGATCATCTTTCATTTAAAAGTAAGATCCACACAAGCTTCTTCTCATAAAAGAAAAAGATCAATACCGTCTAGACACAGGAAGCATGAGAGCGCCTTTGTAGCTCTATGTGGTTCATTCGTTTGACACACTGTGCTAATGTTAGGCATGATGATACGCTCGCCATGTTACTCGACACTGAGGTTGAGTTAGTGAACACTTCGGGCTTGGCACAGAAAAGCAGGTGGAGCGCTTGGTAATGGAAATCTTCGGAAAAAATTAAGATTAAAGTGGAGGCTCGTATACTGCGGATTGAAGTGTTTTTCCCGATCGAGGACATTTCAGTTTCCATGATGAACATTATAAATGAAAACAGCCAATTAGGTTCCAGTATGCAAATACAGTATAGGTAATGCAGCAAAGTTTTAAAACATGTATATTCATAAAATCTAAATATTATATGGGGATAATGTACAGACACTTATGCACATTTCTGTTATCTGGTATACATTGTTAAATATGAAAGTTTTGAAACAGTCTAGTGCTAGTAAAGTGGCAGCCAAAAGTATTAGGACAACATATGCCATGTGTTATAGTCCTCCCTGAGTTCAAAGCAGCTGATGTCACTTATTAGTTTTAACCTATTTGACTAATTAGTTGTGCTAATTAACGAATAAACTAGTGATAAACTGTCTACACTACCGTTCAAAAGTTTGGGGTCACTTTCTAACTCCATGATGGTTCCTGATGTTTATTTCTTTCTACATTGTAACGTTTTGCTGAAGGCGTCCAAAAACTGCATGAATCTCCTTTGAACAGTTGATATTGAGATGTTTCTGCTACTTCTGCTCTGTAAAGACTTCATAACGCCTCTAATCTGAGCTGCTGTTAATTGGTCATTTTTCAGGCTGATAACTCTAAATGAACTTCTCGTCTGCAGCAGAGGGAGGTTTTGGTCTCGTCCTCCTGGGACGGCCTTCATGAGAGACAGTTTCATTATGGTGCTGGACGGATTTTGCAAATGCACTTGACACAATACTGTTCTTGCAGGAACTATTACAGAAAGGCCGACCTCTGTGTCTTACAATAACAACTAACTGTTGTTTTTGTTGTTGTTACGTAATTACCTAATTCCATATGTGTTATTTTATTGCTTTGAAATGGGTAATCTAAAGACCTCTTCCCAATAGACACCATTGGACACCATCTTTAGGAAGCAATCAAGAAGGCAAGGATTGAGTGCCGGACACCAGAGTACCGTTTGACTCTATTCTCAGGTTTTGAAGAATAAAAGACTTCTTATTTTGACTGTCATTTGACAACATTGAATTACATTTTTGTCTCTATACTTTTGCCCCACAACTGTAGATATATAAAGGTTCTGAACTACAGAAACTCCTGCAGCATTACTTGCCCACAAACCAGCATTTAGCCAGACAGACAATTTAATTACACTTGGGGTTTCAAAGTGCGTTTGTGTGCGTGATTTCAATTCAATTCAATTCAATTTTATTTATATAGCGCTTTTAACAATGGTCATTGTCTCAAAGCAGCTTCACAAAAATGAAAGAAATTTAACAAAAAAAAAAAAATAAAATAATAATAATCATAGAAAATAAAATAATTGAAATTGTGTATGTGTGAGAAAAATGTGCAGATAATAATAATAATGAGACGAATGAATGAAATGTCTCTGATGAACAAGCCAAGGGTGACGGCGACGGTGGCAAGGAAAAACTCCCTGAGATGGCATTAGGAAGAAACCTTGAGAGGAACCAGACTCAACAGGGAACCCATCCTCATTTGGGTGATAACAGATAGAAATGATATAACATCTTGTGTGTTGTGCAGGTGAAAATTCAATATGACAGAAATTATTTAAATTGACATGAAGACCAGTTCAGCATAGGGACAAGTCAGTAGGTGGATGGTGATGCCCTGTGAAACCCTGGCATCCCATTCAGGGTGAGCTCTCCTGCCTTCCAGTGTTTTGTGGCTAGTAAACAGTTGGTAAATGGTGCACTTCCAGTTTGACCAGCTTGTTTTACACACAAGAGCAGTTGAGGAGCTTGCTCAAGGGCACGTTGGTGGTTGTGGGGTTTGAACCTGGGACCTGAGTGGTTGTACTTTCAGTAGACCAACACCTTAACCAGTGAACTAACCCTGCCCTATATTTACAGAAAATTAGTTCTTGCACATTGGGTTCAATATTATATAATTATATATTTTATGTTTTTTCTTTAAATTTTTTTTTCTTTTATGGACTCGAGCTGTAAAGTAGAACAGTTTAGGATCTTTCTAAGTTTAGAGGAAGTGCTGAACTTCAGGGTTCACTGAAGCATCCCACATTTACCTTGAAATAGATTGTGAAGGTCTGGCGGTCTGGCAGTGTGCATGGACACACACACACACACACACATACACACTTGACACTCAGAACCTCAAACACACCCGCACGCCTGTCAGAACGGATGATGCAGCTTCTGCTCTATGAAGTCTACAGTCTACAAATTACTGCTGGCAAAAATCTGCCCCCTTCTCTTTCACACCATGTGTCTTTCCCGCAGGTGTTTGATCTGACCACTGCTTTGAGTACTGCAGTATGTTTGAGGTTTATTAAATGTACAGTATCACTGGAGTGAGCTTTAAAAATGGTGAAAATGCTATGGATAAATTGTTAATGTCAAAAATAAATAAATAATAATAAATGCAGGTGTTTATTAGGATGGTGACCTGGACAGGATTTAACAAGTAAAATCTTTATTTTATCATATTCTTATTTTTATTATATTATTGTAAATTATAAATTCTTTTTAAAGTTACTTTTTCCTATATTTTCCTATATTTCTAATTTGTAAAAAAAAATCTCTTATTTCATACTTTATACTCTTCTTGAAAGACATTCCTTTTTTTTTTTTTTTTAGGTCATTTCTACTTTCTTTTATTATATTAATTTTAAAGTTGTAATAAAAAAAACACCAAGTTATTGATTAAATAATGAAAATTGCAATTTATACAGCGACGATGAACCGCACATTGCGCTCAATACAAACACTCTCTACTGTACATGGCTATGAACATTTCAATCTCTGTTACTACAACATTTTTTAAATTGAGCAACTCTTCTACATCGTCCTATCAAAACCCCGTGCACTATACTAACAAACACGAGGGTAAGTCTAAAATTATATGCACTCCAGTTATATTAAAATCGCTCGTCTTATTAGCGCTTTCCGTTTTATCCTGTATTCAGGGTCGCAGGGACCTGGAGCCTATCCCAGGAGGCTTAGGGCACGAGGCAAGGTGCCAATTTATCACAGGGCACACACACACACACACACTCATTCACACACTACGGGCAATTTGGGAACGCCAATTAGCCTAACCTGCATGTCTTTGGACTGTGGGAGGAAACCGGAGTACCCGGAGGAAACCCACCAAGCACGGGGAGAACATGCAAACTCCATGCACACAGAGACGGGAATCGAGACTGGCTGGGAATCGAACCCAGACCCTGGAGGTGCAAGGCGACAGTGCTAATATCACGGAATACAAAAGCTTGTTGACAGACGGACGAAGTGTATTGAAAAGCAAAGAGATTATGTTGAAAAATTATATATGTCTGTTTTTTTTTTTTTTTTTTTAAGTTCATTAAAATAAATCCTACAGTCAGAATGCGGAAATAAATGTTGACTGCATAAGCACTGTCAATCAATACTATAATTAAATTCAGATCCGCTCTTACAGTAAATGTAGACTACAGACAATTCCTGTTTGAAAACCCAGGATGAGAAAAAAAAAATGATTATGATTTCAATCAGTACAAGTTTATGGCAGAAAAAAATTATCCATAAAGCACAGATCAGATCAGACACCGGCGCTGTTCCTGTTCATCCCAAAGGTGCTCAGTGGGGTTGAGGTCAAGACTCTGGGCTGGATAATCGAGTTCCAACCAATACGTCTTTAAGGAACGTGCTTGCTGTAGGAATTAAGCTTAAATCATATAAAGACATTCTAGACAATTGTGTGCTCACAAATATAGGCTTTAAAAAAAAAAGGGGGAAAAAAAAGTGTCAGCTGTTCAAGACATTATGCTCAGTTTGTCATTGTTTACAAGTTCTTTATTATTTGCTATATTTCCTTCTCCTGTCTTCTTCTAGGACAAGTTTTTTTGGCTTGTGAACTTTTTAACAGCTGTTTTACCATTTTTTTTTTTTTTTTTTTTAAAGTTAATCACAACAAAAAAAAATATTAAAATGTAATGTATAGCACAGAACGTGAGAGACTGAGAAAGTGGAGGGCAGAAAAACTGACTTTAATAGAAAGACATCAGGACTCGGAGCCTGGACCCAGAACCTGACTCTGGTTCTCCAGAGAACAAGAACATACACTCTAGAAGACGGTCATCCCAGGAACGTGTACACGCATAGAAACACACACAGAAAAGCACCTCACACCCCACGGGATCAGTGTTACAACCTGTTTCAGTGTTACAGCCCACATCAAAGAAATCACCTCATCTTTCTTACAATAAAGAGACATTTTTAGGCTTTTACTCTTTTTTTTTTTTCTTAAACAGAAGACATGAAAGCAAGCGACACATTAGGTCAAATCTCTGATGTTTAAAGTAGGAACGAAGTCTTAGACCAAACTTCCAGCCAGGTTTCTTCTGAACACAAGAAACAAAATACATAGATCGTATACTTTAACAACACGTACAGAACAAAGGAGCTGAAACACCAGCAGCTGTCACACACCACTTTGTCTTTTTAGGATAATGACCACAAAGTCGATAAAGAGCAAAAAAATTCAATACCTGTATCTAATCGAGATTCATTGATTCAGTGGAGTCATTAAGTGAAAAGTGATTCAATATGAAAAACAAACAGGTTAAAGCTTCTTAAGGGAATCAATTAGAAGTTACTCATTACTTTAACTGAACCTTTAACTTAATATTAACTTAATAGTGATTCATTATGCATTTTTTATTTTTTGTCTTAATGCTTTCATACAAATAATTTCATACTGAATCACTTTTAAATGACTCAGCTTTCCTGGACACGGCAAATCAGCCGATCAAATAGATTTGTTTTTATTATCTGGAAAGAGGTTCATCAAATATACATGAAGTGAAAACCTTCAACTGATAGAAAACTTCTTCCTCTCCTGCATGGCCTGGACGAAATGGAAAGTAAAGATGAATCGGATTCAGATTGTTTTCAGTGTGTTTTGACGCTGTAGCACTGTAGGCAGATGATGATTTCAAAAATGTGTGTCAAAAATATAGGACCGGACAGCAGGAATGTCCCCCTACAGTCGGGTGCGTGTGTGTGTGTGTTTATGCCTCTGGGTGTCTGCATTTCGATGGAAATCGAGGAGACTCGGGAGGCGCTTAGCAACGTCCCAGCAGCTTCCCAGCTCCTTTGAGATCGTCAAGGACTCAGATACACAAGTTTGTATATATATAAAAAAGATCAAACAAAAAACCCTCCACCACACCAACAGCATCAAAGCCCTGCAGTCACGTCTCCGTCTTTCTGTCTCTTACCTTTTGTTTCCTGATTTGCGCCCAGCATGCTTTTATAAAATAATTTTATTTTACTTTTCTTTGACAGTACGAACAAAACAACAGAACCAGAAGCAACCAACAACGAAAAACACAAAGGGACAGAAGTCAATATCCAGAACAATCACACTTTTGAAAAATACAAGACTTTAAGCATGCCACTACAGAGCTTCAGGCTTTGGGAGATTTCATTCATCATCATCATTTTTTTTCATATGATTAAAAAAAAAAAAAAAAAAGAAAAGTTTTTTTTTTTTTTTTTTTTTGTTTAAACAAAACACACCCGAACCCTGTGCAAAAGTGCGTCACGAAGCAATGTGCAGCATGGCGAAGCAACGACACGGCAATTTACACATCAGCAGCCATGCAAATAACTACCCACCTGTACCCACAATGCACTTGGTCAGAGTCTCAACGTACATGCTTTTATATTTCTGTAGCAATGGAGGAGCCGTCTCAGACAAAGGAGAAGAAGAAGGAAAGAAAAAAAAGAAAAAAAAAGAAGCTTGCAAACACTCCCAGTCTGTGTTTAGTCTTTTTGTCGTCCCGGCTCGAACTGATTCTTCTTACATTAAACAAAGCGAGCGAACGAGAGAACAAAAACAACAACAACAACAACAACAAAAAAAACCCACATCAAAGGCGAACAAAAAGAAAATTACAGGAACAGAACAGCAGGACCTCAAACAGTCCAGCGATGACGAGTGTATCCTAACAGGAGCTCTATCTGGCACTCTCGTGTACACACACACACACACACACACACACACACACACACACGGAATACTGAAATCCCAGCACTCTGTTCTCCAGCTGCCAATCACAGCCACTGTCGAGTTTGATTGACAGCTTGTCTAAGCTCCGTGAGCCTGCTGATGGCACGTGTGAGGTGAAGAGAGCGTTTTCAGTCCGCAGAGCTTCAGAGTGGCTTTCCTTACAGTACTGCTTTTGTTCTCTTCAGTGGTGCTCTCCTTCTCTCTCCCTCTCTTCTTCTTCTCTCTCTTTCTTTCTCAGGGTGCTCTCCGTGGATCTACAGAGAGGTGGAGGGCAGCTTTTTGACACGTCTCTGGGCGAGAAACGAGGACTCGATGGGTTTGAGTTCAGGGGAGGGCTGGGAACTCTTCAGGGCCGAGTAAGTGGCGGCCATCGCCCCCTGTCAGAGAGAGAGAGAGAGAGAGAGAGAGAGAGAGAGAGAGAGAGAGAGAGACTCATGGGGATTACACTCTCACCAGAGTCTCACTATAAAGACATCATATGAAGATTATCATCATATGGATGAATAAACTCCTCCTACTGTACCTCACCAGGTCCAACACCCCCCTAGCGGAGTGTTTAGGGTTTAGGGATCAGTGTGTAGGGACTGAAGGGCTTTACCTTGACCAGTTTGGCGTCCTGGTGCTGCAGCTGGCTGTTAGGGAGCTGATCTCTCTGTACGATCCACTGGTGTTTAAGCACCTGCCGGGCTGTTAGTCTCTGATGAGGGTCCACATGCAGCATCTTAGATACCAGATCCTACACACACACACACACACACACACACACACACACTCTTAGATAACTTACACACACAGCATCTTGGACATGAGGTTACATACAATGTGTATAAAACACACACAAACACACAGAGCATCTTAGACACCAGATCATACACACCTACATACACACACACACTAACTCATACAGTGACTTGCAAAAGTATTCGGCCCCCTTGAACTTTTTCACATTACACTTTTTCCACATTTTGTCACATTACAGCCACAAACATGAATCAATTTTGTTGGAATTCCACGTGAAAGACCAATACAAAGTGGTGTACACGCGAGAAGTGGAACGAAAATCATACATGATTCCAAACATTTTTTACAAATAAATAACTGCAAAGTGGGGTGTGTGTAATTATTCAGCCCCCTGAGTCAATACTTTGTAGAACCACCTTTTGCTGCAATTCCAGCTGCCAGTCTTTTAGGGTATGTCTCTACCAGCTTTGCACATCTAGAGACTGAAGTCCTCGCCCATTCTTCTCTGCAAAACAGCTCCAGCTCAGTCAGATTAGATGGACAGCGTTTGTGAACAGCAGTTTTCAGATCTTGCCACAGATTCTCGATTGGATTTAGATCTGGACTTTGACTGGGCCATTCTAACACATGGATATGTTTTGTTTTAAACCATTCCATTGTTGCCCTGGCTTTATGTTTAGGGTCGTTGTCCTGCTGGAAGGTGAACCTCCGCCCCAGTCTCAAGTCTTTTGCAGACTCCAAGAGGTTTTCTTCCAAGATTGACCTGTATTTGGCTCCATCCATCTTCCCATCACCTCTGACCAGCTTCCCTGTCCCTGCTGAAGAGAAGCACCCCCAGAGCATGATGCTGCCACCACCATATTCGACAGTGGGGATGGTGTGTTCAGAGTGATGTGCAGTGTTAGTTTTCCACCACACATAACGATTTGCATTTTGGCCAAAAAGTTCCATTTTGGTCTCATCTGGCCAGAGCACCTTCTTCCACATGTTTGCTGTGCAAACGGGACTTCTTATGGTTTTCTGTTAACAATGGCTTTCTTCTTGCCACTCTTCCATAAAGGCCAACTTTGTGCAGTGCACGACTAATAGTTGTCCTATGGACAGATTCCCCCACCTGAGCTGTAGATCTCTGCAGCTCGTCCAGAGTCACCACGGGCCTCTTGGCTGCATTTCTGATCAGCGCTCTCCTTGTTCGGCCTGTGAGTTTAGGTGGACGGCCTTGTCTTGGTAGGTTTACAGTTGTGCCGTACTTCTTCCATTTCTGAATGATCGCTTGAACAGTGGCTCCGTGGGATGTTCAAGGCTTTGGAAATCTTTTTGTAGCCTAAGCCTGCTTTAAATTTCTCAATAACTTTATCCCTGACCTGTCTGGTGTGTTCTTTGGACTTCATGCTGTTGTTGCTCCCAATATTCTCTTAGACAACCTCTGAGGCCGTCACAGAGCAGCTGTATTTGTACTGACGTTAGATTACACACAGGTGCACTCGATTTAGTCATTAGCACTCATCAGGCAATGTCTATGGGCAACTGACTGCACTCAGACCAAAGGGGGCTGAATAATTACGCACACTCCACTTTGCAGTTATTTATTTGTAAAAAATGTTTGGAATCATGTATGATTTTCGTTCCACTTCTCACGTGTACACCACTTTGTATTGGTCTTTCACGTGGAATTCCAATAAAATTGATTCATGTTTGTGGCTGTAATGTGACAAAATGTGGAAAAGTTCAAGGGGGCCGAATACTTTTGCAGGCCACTGTATGTACACACACGCACACATAGAGCAACTTAGACTCCAGAACCTGCACAAAGTGTGTTTACACAACAGATCATACACACGTACACACCATCTTAGACACACAGTGCGTTAAAACACACACACACACGCACGCACGCACACACCTTTTTAGACTCTAGACCCTACACACAGTGTTTAAAAACTTACAATGTGTGTGTGTGTGTATGAGCTGAATGGAGTAAATGCTATTACTGTTGTGTAAAAGTCATTAACAGTGTGTTTGTTATCTGTGAACACGCTGGATGTTTACGCTGCAGCCTTCGTTATCTCTGGCGATGATGTCATTATAAACAGAACCGCTTCGAATATTGAACCTGATTCTCCAAGTATAACTATAAATGGCATTATAACAAATCTTTATTACATCTTTATAAGCAATAAACACATTGACTGAGGTTCATCACTGTTAACATTCTCCATCATGCAGTATTGCTCTAGCTGTGTGTGTGTGTGTGTGTGTGTGTGTGTGTGTGTGTGTGTGTGTGTGTGTGTGTGTGTGTGTGTCACCTTGGCTGCATCAGACACCGCGTCCCAGTTGCCTCCGGTCAGGGTGAAATGTCCGCTCCCTATCCTGCCCAGGATCTCCTCCGGCGTGTCCTCTGGACCGTTAGCGAAAGGCGTGAACCTGGAAAGGAGAGAGAGAGAGAGAGAGAGAGAGAGAGAGAGATCATGAGTGTTAAATATCGTTAAATATTTGTTTTTGTGTGTGAGGACGGGGATGAGTGCACAGGTGGTGTGTAAGAAATGATGTGCTCACCCTGCTAACATGGTGTACAGCAACACTCCCAAACTCCAAATGTCACACGCTTCATCGTAACCCTGCCTCTTCAGCACCTACAGGCACATGGAGGAAAAACTGTTACAGCAATGTTCTAGTAAGAAATCTTATTAAATAGATCTTCATATCTTCTTCAGTACAACCGGCGTTCTGGTCAAACCTGGACTTTTGAAAGTTAGAGATAACCTTCCTTTATTTCTCTATATAATCCCCTAATGCTCTTATCCCAGTGTCTCACTAGTGCTTGGATGCTACAAAAATAGAAAGTTTACTCAGAAAACATGGGACATGATCGGACTTCTTGTCTGAAACACCGGCCTCCCAGGAACTCCGTTAATAAACCAAACATGTGGAAATCTCTTGGAGCGAGGTCAGGACTGTACTCAGTTTCTTATAAATACTTTACATATAAACATTACACATAATCTTGTAATTGTTTTGGACAGTTTTTGCGTCTTTTGGTAATAATTTGGTCATAATTTAATGTAAAAAGTTCTTAGTCTACATGAAAACACTAAAGCCCTGAACGTGGTTTAGAGAGAGAGAGAGAGAGAGAGAGAGAGAGAGAGAGAGAGACGTTCACTCTGTGACTGACTGCATTTGGGGTATATTTTTGGGGCCAACGCTTTACCTCAGGGGCGACGAAGTTGGCGGTGTAGCAGGGAGTCATCAGGAGACCGTTGTCTGCACGGAGCTGTTTAGCGAAACCGAAGTCACAGATACGCAGAGACTCCGGATTTCCAGATTCATCAACATACAGGATGTTACTCGGTTTCAGGTCTCTGTGTACTACCTGCAGACAGACAGACAGACAGACAGACGGACAGACGGACGGACAGACAGACAGACGGACAGTGTTTGAGTCTATAATAATGGTGGGCTCAGGAAATCATGCTGTAATTGATCTTGGTGAAAAAATTTTGATTTAATTTTTATAAATTTAGTCATGTCCAATTCCCTCCCGCCACTAGGGGGGGCTCCCACATTAAGGCTACCTACTACCATTCAGCTAGGGGGGGCCGGGGGCGGTCACGCGTTTCCTCCGAACCAGGTGACACCAGTCGACCTCTTCTTTTCAAACTGCTCTCTCACGCACGCACCGTTGGGGGCGTGGTAACACTCTTTGAGGCCAGCGCTATCCACTCCCTCCGCGCACCTGAGCTCACAGACGCCCCTGATTGGCTGTAGAGCCGTGTGATTAATGTGGGAGCACGAAATACCTCTCATTCCTCCCCGCTGAGAGAGCTCGGCCAATCAGCTCTCTCTAGGCCTCCGGCTGCGAGAGGTTACAGCATCACCTGGGAACCGAACCAGCGATCTCCAGATGATAGGGCGAGAACTTTACCACTGCGAAACTCGGAGGCTATGTGAAAGCAATTTGAGAGTGAGTGTGTGTGTGTGTGTGTGTGTGTGTGTGTGTATGTGTGTGTGTGTGTGTGTGTGTGTATGTGTGTGTGTGTGTGTGTGTGTGTGTATGTGTGTGTGTGTGTGTGTGTTGGTGCTCTGACTTTCTCAGGTTGTTGAGAGTAAACGGAGTTGATACAATTGATTGCGGCGTGTGTGTTGTGTGTGTGTGTGTGTGTGTGTGTGTGTGTGTGTGTGTGTGTGTGTGTGTTCTAACCCCCTGAGAGTGCAGATACTCCACAGTCTTGGTGATGGTGTGCAGCACGGCGCTGGCCTCTCTCTCAGAGAACGCCTTCTGTTTGAGGATTCGATCGAGCAGCTCCCCGCCTCGCATCAGCTCCGTCACCAGGAAAACCAACTTCCCGTTATCATACACCTGCACACACACACACACACACACACACACACACACACACACACACACACACACACACGCACAACTTCAACATGCACAGACAACTTTTTTAGTTTTTTTTTTTTTTAAATCTAAGCGTACATTAGTACAAGGGGCGTTCAAATCAAACCAGGACTTAATGACATGTACAGAAGATTTTAAAGACGGTATACAAACTTATTCCACAATGTGAAACGTAACTATCAGTGTGCAGTATATCTTTACTGTATATTGTTGGGTTGTACAGTTTGCGGTAGGATTGCTGTGCTACAGTGTAAAAGGAACACTACTACAGGGGCACGCACTAATAGGAAAATAATCAACTTTTTGATTAGCGTTTGTTCTCGATTATCTTCCATCAGTTTAATTCCTTACATGTTTTACTTGAACTGGGTGCGAGATTTAAACAATATGATGATGATGATGATGATGATGTGTCTTTATTTTTGTCTTCAATGGTGCTGAAGCTTTAAAGGGACGCGTTTTTAAGGAGTTTGTACTTACGTCCTTGAGGGTGATGATGTTGGGGTGTTGGCCGTACCGCAACAGGATCTCGATCTCTTCAGACGGATCGGTGCTTGTTTTATCGATTACCTTCAGCACAAATTACACTTATTACTCATTAACATCAACAACCACATTAACAATCTACTGACATCCTCTGAGTGTCTGAGTCACCGCAGTGTGTGTGTGTGTGTGTGTGTTAGGGACAGACCTTGACTGCGTATTCCGTGTTGGTGGTTTTATGGACGCAGCGCTTGCACACAGAGAAAGACCCCATGCCGATGTCCTCCTTCAGCACGTATCCATCGTTGAATACAGTGTTCTTACCATGCAGCTGCTGCTCTCACACACACACACACACACACATCAATAATATACCATAAGAAATAAGTGCACGCTTACAGAGTGTTTCATCAATATTATCAATATTGCATTAGACCAAGCTTGCATAATGCTCTTTTATGTTTCTCTAACAGAAATACACTAAACTTTTCTGTTCCCTGTACAAACATCTCCATCTAGTGGTGACCGAGAGCAACTTCATGCTCATGAGTACAAGTGTTTCCTGCTGGCTCACATCTGCTGTTCCAGCCAGCGATGTTTATTCTGCACATGGCGTTTATTTTACCCCACTGATACGGAACGAGTGGCTGCTGTGTTTTTATTTCCAATTCGCTTCTCTCTCTCTTTTTTTTTTTTTTTTTTTTTTTTAAATGATGTTAGATTTTCTTAAACAATGTGCTGTACACGAATCGGATGATGCAATAATACAAGGAATTAGAAAAATTCTAAACCCAGGACATCGAGGAGGCGGAGTTTTGCAAATGATTGTCTCACACACACACACACACACAGATCGCTCACCTGGACCACAGGGTGAGGAGGGGGCTGCGGCGTCTCCTCCGTGCCCTCCTCCTCCAGCAGCGCCGTGGCTATGAAACTGAAGCCGCGGAAGAGCTGATGAGCTCCGGCGCTCGGGGGAATACCTGGAGAGTCTAACACACACACACACACGCACACACACGTATAACTTCAGTACAGACGAATTTACAGCTAACAACAACAATACAACTCCCTTTACAGACCTTCATTACCATATAAGGAGATTATAATCTAGACTGTAGAGCCGGAGTCAAAAGATTTGAGAGAGACACAAATATTATTTTCACAATGTCTGTTGCGTGTCAATGTTTTTAGATCTTTTTTTGGCCAGATGTTACTATGATGTACTGAGGTCTAATTATAAACGTTTCACAAGTAAGTGTCAAAGGCTTTTATTGACAATTACATTCAGTTTATAATAGTTTTATCGCAAACTTTTATTTTTATTTTAAATAAAATTTTAAATCATAGTTTATATTAAAGTTTATTGCTATGATTTTCTCTCTCATTTTATTATTACAGTGGAACCTTGGATTACGAGCATAATTCATTCAGGAAGTGGCTCGTATTGCCAAACACTCGTAAACCAATTCAAATTTCCCAATAAGACCTAATGGAAACAAATTATTCGTTCCACAGTTCAAAGAAATAAATACAAAAAAATTATTAATCGAAAAAACCCCCAAGAAATCTCTTTTATGACACTCGATTGAGCGACACATTCGATTAACGGAATCACTGCTGTAAAGTAAAAATAAATAAAACCTGCACTTTACCTCTGAAAAGAACCGCTTTTGAAAAGTGTTTCTGTGTAGAGCAGAGAGAAAGAGTGTGTGTGTGTCTGTGAAGGTGAAAGTAGAAGGTGTCGGGGTATGTGTGTGCGTTTGTGTATGCGTGTGGCACGGTGTCCAGTGCTGTCTTGAACAGAGAGTGAAAATGGATCTTTAACCTCTAATGAGACTTTCTTTTGCTTTACACGTATGTTATAAGAAACAGTAGACGCGCACTCTACACGCGCTTACAGACACAAAATAAAATATTTTTACATATTTATAGTAAACAGTACACGTGTGCATGGATGTTGATTATACCAGTAAGAGACGAGCACTAAGACCCAGCAGGGGAGACGATTACCACAAAAAAAAAAAAAACGTTGGCTCAGTTGTGATGTGACGCTCGGCGTCAAAACAAGAAGTGCATGCGAGATACAAGATACTCTGTACTCGTAAACCAAGACAATGCTCATTTTCCAAGTCAAAATTTATTTAAAACATTTCCTCGTTCCGCGGAACACTCGCTGTATGTTCTTCTCTTTTATGTAAAGCACTTTGATTTACCATTGTGTATGAAATGTGCTACACAAATAAACCTGCCTTGATATTCCAAAGTGGAAATATAAAGTAAATCTCGTAAGTTTCTCAGGACAGTCCACCAGCTCCATAGTTTATTCTCCTTTTGGAGGGTTTCTTACAGTAACGGTAAGAATTTAAAACTACTTTCATCCCTGTTATAATTACAATCACCAGCTCCCCCAGTCACAGGTAACTGATTCCGATTCTGTTGATGATAAATGCTGTTTGTGTAACTGTTGAATGATATGAATGATATCTTCACTTCTCTTGCTCCACCCTCCTTCCTGTGCTGATATTCAGCACAATAGCACTCACTGTCGTGTGAAATTGCTCAAGTTGCATGAACGTTTGACCAACAATGGAATTACTATTCTGTATAGATTCCTTTATTACTGTCTGACACTAGCGAGCTTTAAATGCGTGTTTGATGTGTTTAATCTCTGACTTTTACACAGTCCTGTATATAACCAGTTAATGTTTCATTTCTACACTTGACACTCGAGCCTCTCACCTTTAGGGGTGCGTGAGGTGAACTCAGAGTCGAAGTAGAAGGTGTCGTCGGGTCGAGCCACGGCTGGTTTAAACGGTGGCTTGATCTCCCGACGAAAGAGTTTCTGAAACAAGAAACAGAGGACCGACGTTAATAACGTTAAGAGCGCTTCATACCCGACACACAGACACATCTGATTAGTGAGAATGTGTAATAACTAGTTAATTGTCTCCTGAACATTCCACAACATTAAATACAACCATAACCTGACAAGTTAGGACGTTATTTATTCATTGTATAAAAAAAGCCGCGATACCAGAAGAATGCCGATGATTGCTTAATTAATGCTGTAGAAGACTAATTCTGTTCGTTATACAGTTTTGCCCCGCCCTCATTCATTCTTTATCATTATAAATTTCGAAGCTATTTGTTCACTACATTAATCTTGATGTTTGTGTTTGACGATTAGAAAAACTGATTAGCATTCAGGCCTTGTTCACACGGGCGTTACATTTTTGGATAAATGAACGAGCTCTGAACGTCCTATACGTTTATGTTGCGTGTTGTAGTGCCGCTCGATTGACTTCTACACTGGCGTTCGTTTGTCTCTGTCTAACGCCAGCCTGCAGCCCAAATTGTAGTTTGTGTGTTTAACCTGTAGGGGGCAGTGTGTCGGGAACTGGATATGAAAGCCCTTGTCATTTTATTTGAGGTGCCTCTTTTTAATATGGACCATTTTGCTATATTAGACATTAATCTTATTGTTTTAAAAATTCTAATTAAATTATTATATTTTATATAATATATAAAAATATTTTTAAAAATAATACGGCGACGTAGGGAGAGAAAAAAATCGCCGCCGCTACTGGGTTCACCGTCTGACTGCACGACGTCGGATTAAAGGAAGTTTTTTGCGGTTTATGAAGAAATGCGACCATTTCCGCGCAAGTTTTATTTTTTAAGCATTTTATTTTTGCCTTTTTTCCGCATTTCCCTCCGTATAGCCTGTAGCATCATGGGATATATCCGGTCCTCCGAAGCGTAAAATGGACGCGGAGAAAACGAACTAGATGCGGTTTCCTTGCGTTCGTTGGGATTTGAACGGCAAGAAAAAGCTGCATGCAACGTTTTTTTAACACCGTATAAACGCGCAGCCGGACAAACGCACGTCACCAAAGCCCGTGTGAACACCGTCATTGACTCCTATGTGTAGAAAACCCTCGGCGCTTCATCCGCGCTCACTGGACGCTACGAACGGCAGAAAAACGCTCGATTTTAACGCCCTTGTGAACGAGGCCTTAAGGTTTCATGCAATTTGATCAGAACTCACTTTTAATTCACAGTTATAATCTAAATGCACAAACTTGCCAAGAACAAAGAGAACGTAAAACCATGTGATTATTTCTTATTGCAGGGGGAAAAAAAAATTAAACAATTTTAGAAAATCAACGACGAGTTCTAATCTTACATTCCAGTCAATAGTTGAGAAGAAGCAGTGTCGCTTGATTTCCTCAGCACCGTCCGGACCCGAGCCTGAAATCAGTCAGTAACATAAAGACAAATCAGAATTCAATTCGTGATGCGTTTAACACATACAGTACAGTACATGACTGAAACATTAAGACACAGTGTTTCCTTTTGGCTACTGAAGTCAATTTAATGCAGTAATAACTGTGTCAGCTGAAGTTTCTTAAAAGGATAGTAAGATAAAAGAGAGAGAGAGTGCGTGCGTGCGTGTGAGTGTGTGTGAGTGTGTGTGTGTAGGGGATGTTACCTAATCTGTTGGTGGGGTTTCTCTTGAAAAGTGCTCTTAGCAGGCTCTGAGCTTCAGCACTTAGAAACTGGGGCATTCCTAACCGTGCCCTACAGACACACGGACAGAGACAGATAAACAGATAGAAAGAGAGAGAGACAGACAGGATCTCCAGTGTGAATAAAAAAAATTTTCCTATGTGGATTTTTCTCCTATTGTGACCTCGTATAAGAAGCACCCCTCCCCTCCCCTCCCCTGGCCTGTTTTTGTTGCTAAGCTCAGTCGTTCTCTGGAGGCGTGGCTCTGCAGTAGCTCATTTACATAAACACTATAAAAAAAATAAAAATAAAAAAAAAAACACAATTTTGCAGGAGGAGTGAAAAAGACCCGACCCGTGTTAGCTTGTTAAAGGAATAGGAATAAATGGAACCTTTAAAAGATTAAATGAAGAGACTGAAGCTTAACA
Source organism: Channallabes apus (assembly GCA_030522415.1). Taxonomy (NCBI): domain Eukaryota; kingdom Metazoa; phylum Chordata; class Actinopteri; order Siluriformes; family Clariidae; genus Channallabes; species Channallabes apus. Next base: position 34,241,518 of record CM060116.1, on the reverse strand, counting down.
TTTGTGAAAACGACATCATGTCCAACCATAAGTTCTTGGCCTGTCTGATCCCAACCGAGGCCGACGAAACACACCATCACACACACACACACACACACACACACACACACACACACACACACACACACACACACACACACACTACTGCATCTGTCGATCTCATGAGGATCTACTGTAGCCTAACAGTTTCTGCTTCATGAATAACTCACGAGGTTCCTGAAACTACAGGCGAGGAACTTAAAGTGTTCCTGTAAAAAGTTGCTGCAGGGGCTTTCAAGGTCTCGCACACGCACCCTCGCGCGCGCACACGCACCCTCGCGCGCGCACACGCACCCTCGCGCGCGCACACGCACCCTCGCGCGCGCACACGCACCCTCGCGCGCGCACACGCACCCTCGCGCGCGCACACGCACCCTCGCGCGCGCACACGCACCCTCGCGCGCGCACACGCACCCTCGCGCGCGCACACGCACCCTCGCGCGCGCACACGCACCCTCGCGCGCGCACACGCACCCTCGCGCGCGCACACGCACCCTCGCGCGCGCACACGCACCCTCGCGCGCGCACACGCACCCTCGCGCGCGCACACGCACCCTCGCGCGCGCACACGCACCCTCGCGCGCGCACACGCACCCTCGCGCGCGCACACACCTGACTGAACTTGGTTGTTCTGGATCGATTTGATGGAACTTGTGATAAATCAGAGGAAAAAGGAAAAAAACTAGACGAATGACATCGTGATAGTTTTTAGGGCTGTTTGCTGTATTTTTCATGCCAAGGTGATTCGTTTTTTCCTTTTAAAGAAGAAAGACTGAAGAACAAGGACGCAGCGAAAAATATTCAAGATGAATAATGAATACTTGGAGAGACATAAAGGGCGGGGCAGAGCGGATGTGAGAGGGTAAAGGCGAGAAAAAAAAAAAAAGGTTTCTGTTCATTTCCGTATTGGAAATCGATCACGGTTTTGATTCTAATCGCTTAAAAACTCCTGAGATTTAACCTCTGATTATTTAAGAAATGCACCGGCCGAGTGTCCCATCAATGAACGGCGTAAGAGCAACGCCTTTAATGTTACAGGTTAAAATTTCTGCTTACTTTAGGATGAGGTTCATCGTTTCCTTACGGTCCTTCCCTTGGAAAGGCAGAGATCCTGTGAGCATCTCAAACTACACACACACACACACACACACACACGTTAAACAATCTAGAAAACACTTTCTAGGAGAGCATTACTAACTTTAACCATTTCATGCTCCAATAAAAAGCTTGAAGTAAAATCTTTTACAAGAGACTTTAAATCGAATATAAATAAAATACACCCTGCGTACCATTAGTACCCCGAATGACCACCAGTCGGCGCTGTGGATGTGGCCCTGCCTGTTCACCACCTCGGGGGCCATGTACTCCACCGTCCCACAGAACGAGTAAGCCTTCTTCTCATGGTCTATGGACTCCTTACACAAGCCGAAATCTGCACAAAGACAGGAGTGAAGAGTCACTGTGGGTGGAGCAAACGCTAAAGTCCTGAGGTGCGGAATAAAAACACAATCGTAATGATATTCAGTGTTAAAAACAATACACATGACTCAGAGCCAGGCGTGACCTGATTATCCGATAACCGTTTATCCATGTGGTGCCCATCAGTCGTAAGTATTTTACAAGGGATGTTCAAGTCAAACCAGGACTTTTGACTGTGCAGAATTTATCATCCGTAGAATTTACTTCTCTATATACTGTAATCTCCTGCTACACAAATTCCCTTATCACAGTGTTTCACTAGAGCTTGGACACCATCAAGGTAGAAAGTTCTCACTACCATGATCCAGAGCCATGATCGGATTCACATCTGGAACGCCGGCCTCCCAGGAACTCCCATCTTTGTCTTTCAGCAGTTCCCGTTCAGGGGTCGTCACAGGCGGATCATCTGCCTCCATCTAACCGTAAACCAACTAACTTTATGTCTTTTCTCACTACATCCAAAAAAATCCCCCCAGGAACTCCTTTAATGGACCGAAAACGTGGCCTGGGCCAAGAGAAATGTGATCATAAGTCCCGGTTTGACTTGAACACACCTAATAGATTTTTACAACTTTCTTGCTTACTAGGGGGGGGGAAAAAAAAAAAAAAAAAAAAGATTGTAGGTTTAGCTATGACTTGTATGTGTTTATTCACTATTACTGTAAGACCTGAATAGATTTAATCTAAACCTTAATCACTCGTCTAGACGAGGAGAAGCTGCTGCTGATACAAAGTAGACGTATTCTATCAGTTTGTTTATTTGTTGTCCTGGACCTTCTACCAAAAACATAAAAAACTAACAAGTAAATACGGTTATACAAATTGTATTATTGTTTTATGTTCAGAAAATTACCGTAAAGTAACAACAACAAAAAAATTGTTGAATTGATTTTATAGTACTGTACAAAAGTCTTGACCCCCCCCCCTCCCCCAATAAACAAAACAACCTCAGCAGCATTGATTTATAAGCATAGTGTGCACGTGTGTATGTGTGTGTGTGTGTGTGTATACCTGTGAGTTTGATGTGCCCCTCTTCATCCAACAGGATGCTGAAACAGATCAGCAGGTTGAGATGAGGTGAGTAAATACAAGAATAACACCTTTTCTCTCTCTCCGTCTCACACACACACACACACACACACATTTATTAAAATCCAAACCTGAAAGTTCCATATAATTTTTACAAATATAAAAAGAGTATTCTAGTCATTAGTGTATCCGTGTGTGTGTGTGTGTGTGTGTGTGTGTGTGTGTGTGTGTGTGTGTGTGTGTGTGTGTGTGTGTGTGTGTGTGTGTGTGCAGAGCTGCAGCTGCACCACAGCAGCAAGTGCAATGAGCAAAAAAAAAGAAAAAAAAAGAAGAGAAAAACAACAGGAACAATCGAGAAAAAAGAATGAAGAAAATCAGAGAGCGTGTAGTGCTGAGTAAGGAAACCACACACACAATCACCCCCACTACACACACTACACACACTACACACACGCTCCTGTGATGTACTGTAGCACAGAATGATACACTGCCCGCCCTCCGCTTTGATTACATCGATAACGCGTATTAATGCTTCGACAGCATTTACTTCCGTCCAGAGTCGCATTCATTCCTCATGTCTGTAAATGATGTCACATAACGTTGCTGAGCCGAGACCAGACAAACAGGACCAGCCCACGTTCATAACACTGCCCCCTACAGGCGTGTACTGTACAGTGGGTATGATGGAACATCTGGATTCATCAGATTCATCTTTACGCTCCCCAGCAAACTGAAGCCTCAATTAGTCTCACTGATGGGTGTTTTTTCTTAAGGCTACACAGCTGTTTAGTCCCAGTCCCTTGAAATCTTCTATTTCGCATTGTGCGTGTGGAAATGCTCTTACTTTGGCTATTAAACATACAGTAGCTCCGAGTTCTACTGCATTTCTCGAAGTTGATTTTATTTTCGACCTCTATTTATATCATTCTGTATTATTATGCTACATACATTATTCAATTAAGTAACTCGGTTTCCTTTCGCCTCCCACGTTACACTCACGTGGCTAATTTTCTTACGCTGCTCCAAACCTGCTCGAGTAACACACGTCTACTCCGACAGAATCATTTCTACACTTCTCCTCTTCTACAGACTTTAATATAAAGTCCCGCATCCATCTGTGCTTCACTCCATCCCTTTATACAGGCACGTTTCCTCATGCTCAGTCTGATCCGAGCCATTTCTGACATTTTTAAAAACAATTAAAAACAAACAAAACATTCAGTATTTCTATTTAACTAAGGTTCTTTTTTTTTTCCAATCTACAAACTTTTAACATTTAAGGCAAAATGATAATGTTTCTTAAGTAGTCGAGCCAAATAGAGGATAAGAGAATGATGCTCTCTGTGTGTGTGTGTGTGTGTGTGTGTGTGTTCTCTTTTACTTTTCAGGTTTTAGGTCTCTGTAGATGATGCCCAGACCGTGCAGGTGATCCAGACCCAGAGCCAGTTCCGCTAGGTAGAACTTCACGTCTTCTTCCGTAAACATAACCTGACAAGGTGAAAACACACACACACACAAAGTCATTATACACAGATACACACACAGAGTCATGAGACAAGCGCGAGTCTGAGAGAGTACTACTGTAGTAATGAGTTTTATTCCAGTGAAAAGAGAAATGAGAGCGATGAGTAGTACACACAACAATCGTTTGAAACTGTGTATGGAGTGTGTAAGAGGTTATAAAGTGTGACGAGTAGACGCACACACACTTTAATCTCCTAATTATGCCTTGACCAGCTGCGAGAAAGAGACAGAGAGAAACTTTACCTCTTTTGACAGTCGGGTGAAGAGATCACCTCCGCGTAGAAAATCCAGAATCAAATACAGCTTCCCTTCTGTCTGAAAGGCTACACACACACACACACACACACACACACACACACACACACACACACACACACACACACACACAGAGAGATTATGCTAAAATAATAAATGCCATTTCTGGTCACTGTATCTGTTTTACATCCATCCACATCTGTTTATTTACCCATCATTCCTCATGGCATCTTTTAATATTTCCCTCTTTCTTCTATACTATTACTCATCTAAAGTAACTGTCCTTCCATTATTGATCTCTGTCTATACATATACAGTATCTTTCCAGCTTTCCATCCATTTAACTGACAATTTATTCACACATCATTCTAACAATACATCTGTCCATCAATCCTCTCATCTTTTCAACTATTGACTGGAGCATTCTATCCATTCAACAATTATTCTAATCATCCAACAATCCATACCCATCTAAAGAACCTACATCTACATTCCTTCAGTACTTCCATCCATCCATCCAATGTACAACACCTCCATTGAACAATCCATGCATTAGTCCTTACACCCACCCATCCATCCTTCCATTCATCCACTCTACCTACCTAACTAATAAGCAATACTTCCATCTATTCAACAATATATTCAACCATTCATCCGTCATCCATTACTTCTATCCATCTCCATCTATTAAATGAACGATTCTCCCATTCATACAACAATGTAGCACTTCCACCCATTCCTCCATCCATCCAACCAATGAACAATGCATCCATCTATTCAACAGTCCATACAGTCATTCTACCCATCCATCCATCCAACCACTTACCCACCCACCCATCCATCCATCCATCCATCCATCCATCCTTACATCCACTTACTGTCCTATCCATCAATCCACTTACCCATCAATACACATACCCATCCATCCATCCATCCATATGCCCATCCATCCATCCCCTTACTGTACCTATCCATTCCTCCATTTACCCATCCATCCATCCATCCATCCATCCACTTACCCACCCATCCATCCATCCATCCATCCACCCATTCATCCATCCCCTTACTGTACCTATCCATTCCTCCATTTACCCATCCATCCATCCACTTACCCATCCATCCATCCATCCACCCATTCATCCATCCCCTTACTGTACCTATCCATTCCTCCATTTACCCATCCATCCATCCATCCATCCACTTACCCATCCATCCATCCATCCACTTACCCATCCATCCATCCATCCATCCATCCATCCATCCATCCACATACCCATCCATCCATCCCCTTACTGTACCTATCCATTCCTCCATTTACCCATCCATCCATCCATCCATCCACCCATTTACCCATCCATCCATCCATCCATCCATCCATCCATCCATCCATCCATCCATCCATCCACTTACCCATCCATCCATCCATCCATCCACTTACCCATCCATCCATCCATCCATCCACCCATTCATCCATCCCCTTACTGTACCTATCCATTCCTCCATTTACCCATCCATCCATCCATCCACTTACCCATCCATCCATCCATCCATCCATCCATCCACATACCCATCCATCCATCCCCTTACTGTACCTATCCATTCCTCCATTCCTCCATTTACCCATCCATCCATCCATCCATCCATCCATCCATCCATCCACTTACCCATCCATCCATCCATCCATCCACATACCCATCCATCCATCCCCTTACTGTACCTATCCATTCCTCCATTTACCCATCCATCCATCCATCCACTTACCCATCCATCCATCCATCCACCTACCCCTCCATTAACCTACTCAACCATCCATCCATCTATATACATGCAAAATCAAATGGTAAAACATGGTACAGAAGGAGAAAGAAAAGAAGAGAGAGTGAGCTGGATTTGACTCACCGTAGTGGAGTTTGACTACAAACGGGTGGTTGACATCTGCCAGGATATTTCGCTCCATTTTAGTCCGGACACGATCACGCACTGTCGGAGAAAAAAAAAGAAGAAAAAGATGGAAAAGAGTAGCAGATGATACACGAACATCACGAGAAACACAGCTGATGTTCTAATACCTTTTAAAGAAATTAATGGTGTACATCAAATAATGACAAGCAAATGTAAGAGTGAATCAGAGACACTGACACGCCTCACCTCTAAGACTTCATCAAAATCTCATAATGACAATCTAACCAGATTCAGTCTGTGTGTGTAAACGTTTAGACCGACTGTGTATCTGACATGTAACTCAGATTAATTCAGCTTTTCAAAACGTAAAGGAAAATCAAACTAGGTGCTGTGAATAGCTTTTAGGTGGAAAAAAGATAAGGGACAAAATCGAAGTACTGTTCTCTACTGCAGATAAGAAATGTAGAACATGATGGCGTTTGAGACGGTGAGTCGTATACGGATCAGGATTCGTCTCAGCCATGTGAATCAGACAGCGAGCACTGATGGTACAGATGTCATTCTCACTTGGCGGAGGGATTTCCCCTGAGATTTGAACTTGTGGTGTCGGGAGAGAACAGGTGAGAAACGATGTGGCGCCTTTCATGTGCGTAAACATGAAAGGCGCCATCGGTAACACATTAACAAGAGTAACTAGCACTTGTATTCAGCTGGATCTAAATGAAAGGCGAGTGTATAAACTTTAACAAACTGTTCAATCGATAAAAACAAGGGGTGTTCAAGTCAAAGCGCGACTTTCGATTGGGCAGAACGATTTAACAGAGCACAGATCAAAGAGTACAGTAAAAGTACAGACACACGATCAGACCGTCTGCTTCACGTCTGATACGCTGGCCTCCCAGGAACTCCTTTAACATTCCAATTACGTGGAAATGGCTTGGAGTTAAGCCAGGACTATACAGGGGATTTACTGTAACAATAACTCAAAGTCGAATTGCTGTAATGTGCAGAAAGTGGCGCTGGTGACTGACTGTGTGTATGGTTTCATCAAAAGTCTTGGGTTTGATTTGAACACCTCTTTCTTGGATTTCTCGCGCTTGTTGAGGAAGAGACACTGATCGGGCAGGCGCTGAAATATTGCTTATGTGAAATACTGATAAAATGGCCACAAACATCACATGTTTAAATGGAATAAGTTCAAAATGAGATTAAAGATTTCATGGCGTATTTAAACATTTGGCCAACATTTCGGAGCGTGCCACTCAAAAATCTGATACTTCTTGTGTATGAGAATCAAACCTTATCTAACAGAGTTGGTTTTATGTCTTTAGGCAGATTGACCTCTTTTTTTCTTGTTTTTTTGTTTTTAGTTTAACTTAAAGTGGCTCTTTGCATAACAGGATCTCTAAACGCAGCCCGTCCGTGTGGTTTCCTAAAGTTGAGATAGATCTCATGTTGGCCTTCTATCAGAATTCAGTCAGTCACAACGAGGGGGTTTTCCCAGAGCGCTTTGCATTTTTCAGACAAACAGCGTTTTTTCTTTCTTTCTTTCTTCTTTCTAACAGCAGAGCTTCCTGATCAGCAGTTAGACAAGCAGACAGCCTTGTGCGGAGATTCTGTCCCTGATACCGGCCCAATGCTAGCTCTGAGTAACAGCAACGCAGTCATTATGCATCGTGAACGCTGTGAGAGGAGGCGTTACTGCGGTTTGAACGAACAATTCATTATAATTTATAGTCACAGTGATTAAAAAAACAAACATGAAAAGATTAAACGGATCAATAAACAGATTCGATTGAACTGCATCTAGTTTTGGAGATTTGGAGTGAACAATAATCAGTGCTTCAGATAAACTTCTGCTGTAAAGTTCTCACTAGGGTACAAGTTTTGTACAAAACAATAATCTGAAATAAATAAACAACAAAAGCAACATCCAATTCACGCGATCGGAGTAAACAGGCTTGGTAATTGGACATTTCCATTGGACTCTCTTGGTGGAGGATACGGGTCACCATGGGCACCCTGTGCTGTGTGTTCTGACTCCTTTCTATCAGGACCAGAATTTACCAGTTCAGCACTTCTTTTAGATCGGACTGCATGGTGGGCCATGTGCATTAAGTAAACCTTGGTCGTCCCTGACCCTGTCCCACACCAGTTCACTGGTTTTTAGTTATTTAACTTTTTTTGTTAAGTCCATAACTCCACATGTGTTCATTCATAGTCTTGATGCCTTCAGTGAGAATCTACCAATGTACATGGTCATGAAAATAAAGAAAACACATTGACAGATAGATGAGAAGATGTGTCCAAACTTTTGGCCTGTACTATATATATATATATATATATATATATATATATACACACACTATATAAACTATTTGCCCCCTTCCTGATTTCTTATTCTTGTGCATGTTTGTCACACTTAAATGTTTCTGCTCATCAAAAACCGTTAATTATTAGTCAAAGATAACATAATTGAACACAAAATGCAGTTTTTAAATGAAGGTTTACGTTATTAAGGGAGAAAAAAAAACTCCAAATCTACATGGCCCTGTGTGAAAAAGTGATTGCCCCCCTTGTTAAAAAATAACTTAACTGTGGTTTATCACACCTGAGTTCAATTTCTGTAGTCACCCCCAGGCCTGATTACTGCCACACCTGTTTCAATCAAGAAATCACTTAAATAGGAGCTACCTGACACAGAGAAGTAGACCAAAAGCACCTCAAAAGCTAGACATCATGCCAAGATCCAAAGAAATTCAGGAACAAATGAGAACAAAAGTAATTGAGATCTATCAGTCTGGTAAAGGTTATAAAGCCATTTCTAAAGCTTTGGGACTCCAGCGAACCACAGTGAGAGCCATTATCCACAAATGGCAAAAACATCGAACAGTGGTGAACCTTCCCAGGAGTGGCCGGCCGACCACAATTACCCCAAGAGCGCAGAGACGACTCATCCGAGAGGCCACAAAAGACCCCAGGACAACATCTAAAGAACTGCAGGCCTCACTTGCCTCAATTAAGGTCAGTGTTCACGACTCCACCATAAGAAAGAGACTGGGCAAAAACGGCCTGCATGGCAGATTTCCAAGGCGCAAACCACTTTTAAGCAAAAAGAACATTAAGGCTCGTCCCAATTTTGCTAAAAAAAACATCTCAATGATTGCCAAGACTTTTGGGAAAATACCTTGTGGACCGACGAGACAAAAGTTGAACTTTTTGGAAGGTGCGTGTCCCGTTACATCTGGCGTAAAAGTAACACAGCATTTCAGAAAAAGAACATCATACCAACAGTAAAATATGGTGGTGGTAGTGTGATGGTCTGGGGTTGTTTTGCTGCTTCAGGACCTGGAAGGCTTGCTGTGATAGATGGAACCATGAATTCTACTGTCTACCAAAAAATCCTGAAGGAGAATGTCTGGCCATCTGTTCGTCAACTCAAGCTGAAGCGATCTTGGGTGCTGCAGCAGGACAATGACCCAAAACACACCAGCAAATCCACCTCTGAATGGCTGAAGAAAAACAAAATGAAGACTTTGGAGTGGCCTAGTCAAAGTCCTGACCTGAATCCTATTGAGATGTTGTGGCATGACCTTAAAAAGGCGGTTCATGCTAGAAAACCCTCAAATAAAGCTGAATTACAACAATTCTGCAAAGATGAGTGGGCCAAAATTCCCCCAGAGCGCTGTAAAAGACTCGTTGCAAGTTATCGCAAACGATTGATTGCAGTTTTTGCTGCTAAGGGTGGCCCAACCAGTTATTAGGTTCAGGGGGCAATTACTTTTTCACACAGGGCCATGCAGGTTTGGATTTTTTCTCCCTAAATAATAAAACCCCTCATTTAAAAACTGCATTTTGTGTTTACTTGTGTTATCATACATACTCAGCTTTTTAAGGTAGATTGATGCAGAAACGGCTCGGAATAAACGCATATTATTTATTATTTATGCTGTCAATTTTAAATGATGTAAAAGTCTACTAAATTAGAAATTAACGATTCATGCACGTGCCCGAAATGATATTGCTGAGCCAAATGATTTTTGTCTGAGTCTGTCTTTTCCATAGCTAAGTCACTGATCACATTCAATGATGCATCATACATCATGCATGAAATGAAAGAAGGAGGATGTGGGGGGAAAAAAAAAAAGAGGAAAAAAATAAAAAATAAATCTGTGAGAAAAATGCATTATGTTGGTAATTTAATAGAACGCTAAAAGCCTAGAGTACAATTAAATACTATGGTGCGGTGTATACTTAATTATTTTAATTAATTAAAAGACGACCACTAAGTCACTGGAAGTTAAAAGCACTATGTGTGTGTGTGTGTGTGTGTGTGTGTGTGTGTGTGTGTGTGTGTGTGTGTGTGTGTGTGTGTCTGTGGTTAAGGGCAGAGCTGCAGCTGCATCTGAACCGCAATGCGAGAGCAGTGAGCAAGAAAGAAAGCAGGAACGAGTGCTGCTTTCGCAAAGCAGCAGAGAGAGGAACAGAACGAATAAAGAACGACAACAAAGAGGAGAAAATAAAGAAGAGAGAAAAACGAGGTTAGGGAGGTTCAGTGCTAACTGCAGAGACCAAAACCACACACACAGGCACACACACACACACACACACACACACACACACACACACACACACACACACACACACACGGTTAACCACTAAATGGCACCCTTTAAGTAAACATCCTGAAGATGTGAATGCAGCTACATCTCTTACTGAACATTCTTGTTTGTGTGTGTCAGTGTGTGTGTGTGTGTGTGTGTGTGTGTGAGAATCACTGTTGTGTGTTTCAGTGTGGGAATATATACAAGACCACTGGCATAACTGAGAGCATCAGTGTCCTTGAAATATGTGTGTGTGTGTGTGTGTGTTTGAGTGTTTTGCATGCATATACCCTTAAGTGTGGCCTTCTTGAGAACCTTCATGGCGTAGAGCTGATTGTTGTCAGGTGGTGTCACCTTCCGCACCAGAAACACCTGAAATGATAAAATGATGCTTTATACCTCATCACAATATTTTTTTCCCCCCTGCAACACTGGTGTGCAAAAACTCTACAATGTGTGTGTGTGTGTGTGTGTGTGTGTGTCCTGAAATCCTGAGGTTCATCTGGCACTACCAGACGTCCCAGACAACGGATGTTCAATATCACCCCATATATCCATGAAGCTCTGGACCTGTATCTGTATGATGTCATTCATCATGCTCCTGTGACCTGATTGGCTGAACTAACGAGCGCATCAACACGGAGGTGTATAGGTGTTCCTAATAAAGCGGACACTGCCTTTGTGACAGCTTCCATCGTTAAAAGTAATCGTTACGAGTTTGAGGTAAAGGTCTGAGGCAGAACGTGCGCGCGCGCGTGTGTGTGTGTGTGTGTGTGTGCGCGCTCACCTTTCCGAAGGAACCCTGTCCCAGCACCTTGAGCAGCTCGAACTGCGAGGGGTCCGCCTTCTCCGCGCCCTCTTTGACCACATGCGTGATGTTGATTTCTTTGATGACGTCATCTTCCTGCGACACGGAGCAGAAACATAGTATGCGTTATCAAGCGCGACCGCTCGGTTTCAGAAAGGTGGTAGTGCCAAAACGTGCAGTTCCTCGAATGACCACAGTGAGTCGAAACAGAATTCATTTTAAATAATACAGTACAGGGAAGAGGGTTCGATTCCCGCCTCGGGTCGGTTTGCATGTTCCCCCTCTAAGCTTGGTGGGTTTCCTCCGTGTACTACGGTTTCCTCCCACAGTCCAAAAACATGCAGATGTTCCCAAATTGCCCGTAGTGTGTGATTGAGTGTGTGAGTCTGGGTAGTGTGTGTTTATGTTTGCCTTGCGATGGGTTGGCACCTTGTCCAGGGTTCACCTCTTCTTGTACCCCAAAGTCTCCTGTAATAAGCTCCAGCTCCCTAGTGTATAAATTAAGATTAGCCACATAACGCTAAAGCTAAGCTAGCTAGCTTGTTGTAAACGAGGTATACATGTGTAATCAGGATATAGGCGGAGTCTGCTCCTGCTACGCTGGCTCAGGTGTCCAGACTTCTCAAGGTTGAACTTTAAAACCGCTCATCAGTAAACAAACCACAAGGGGTTTGCGTCAACGCTGCTAAGCTCATTAGGACCTGCTCCTTCTGTCAATCGTCATCATTACCCCTGACTCCATGATTAAAGGGTTATTATTGAGTATTAGTCAGTAAAGAAGCTCTAGTGTTAAGTAGGTCAAGTACAACAGCGCTGGAACTTTGATTGCTTGAAGCCGCGTCCCATTTCCTCACATGTAAACAAACCACAAACAGGCTAACACTGTACACAGGTTATGTTTCAGTGGTATACAGGTCACGCCGCTAACTCTGCGTCCTTCTGGAGCTTTTAAAATTCAACCTCTTTCAACGTATTTTAATGATATTTCTCCTCAGTAGCTACATTTACATACTCGATATCTCTACAGTGCCATCGAACTTGTTCTGATCGGTGATGGATTACGACTTCACTGTTCACATGGACGCTGATCTGAAGTTTAAAGAGTTTCATCAGAATTAGTCATGCATTATAACTGAGCAGCGTGTGTCTCTCTCTCCCCCGCTATAGTTATCATTTCTAAACAAACTTAGCAAATAATTCACTCCTACCAAAACACAGGATGTAAATTTGTGAATAGTTCAAAATGCGCCACCTGTTGGATTATAAAGAAACAGCAATGTTTTACCACCTCAAACACCTCCAAAGTCATGAAACTCGACAGTGTTGTGTGAGTTGAGTGGCTACGAGCCCCTTCGAATCGTTCAAATACACACGCGATTTTCGACTAATTAGTGTAGGGCTGCAACTAACGATTATTTTAATAACCGATTAATCTCTCGATTTTTTTCCCATCTCAATTAATCGATCAACCCTTTATTCAAAAACAGAACTATAATCTTTAGAAAGTGCACACACATATTGCTCCTTGAGCTGTTATTATAATAATAAAAATAAAATTTAAATGGACTAAGACAAAAAACAGACATGTATGCTTTACATCTGCCAAATGTATATATACAGTGGAACCTTGGATAACGAGCATAACGCATTCTGGAAGCGGCTCGTATTCCAAAACACTCGTAAACCAAATACAATTTTTAAAAACAATATATGGAATCATTGCTGTAAAGTAAAAATAAAACAAATGAACCCGCATTTACCTTTGAAAAGAATCGCGACAGAGCAGTGTTTCTGTGTAGAGCAGAGATAAAGAGTGTGTGTGTGTGTGTGTGTGTGTGTGTGTGTGTGTGTGTGAAGGTGAAAGTAGGTGGGGTCTGTTTCTGTGTGGGGGGCACGGTGTCCAATGATGCGCGCACAGACACACACAGTAGGCAAAGAGCAGGCTGAGCCTTGAGCAGAGAGAGAAAATGGATTTTTAACCTCTCTAATGAGACTTGCTTTTGCTTTACACATGCGCTAAGTTATAGTAAACAGAACACGAGTGCACGGATTTAATTATACCAGTCTACCTCCTCTCGTTTAAAAAAATTTTTTTTGCTCCGCCCTGTCTATGAGGCGCTGAACTCCGCTAGCATCGTGTGCGAGACCGACTGTGTTCACTACGCTCCGTGCTCAAATAAGTTTTTTCCTTCTTAATCAAATGTCTCTATCGCGCGACACAACGAATCGATTATGAATTTTGTTGCCAACGCTTTTAGCAATAGATTTTTATCGATTTAATCGATTCGTTGTTGCAGCCCTAAATTAGTGCTTGCAGTGTTTTGAGACGGTGTGGAATGAGTGCTCAGAGTTTGGAGAACAATGCAGTTGGACGGCTTTTAACCATAGAAATGCCTTTCTCACTATTTTTGTGCCACTCAGAAGCTTCTGGCGCTCGGTAATTTAACAGAATGTTTTATATCTGAAGCTGATCAGCTGATCTCTGGCTGATCGACCGGCTCATCTCAATTATAAAAGTAAAAATTTTTAGATGAAAAAAAAAAAAAAACACACACCAAACAACCCACATCTCTAGTGTTTACACAATGCAATTTTTGTTCTAAACAAAACAAAAGGTCTCAGAGGTGTGTATTAATCACCCAGCTGAAATACTCCATTATTTCCTCCAAATGCTCCATTTCAGGGTCTGTGTACAGTGAATGAGGTATTGATAAGCCACGCCCACCACAGAACAGCTGAGCTGAGCAACAGCTTCTTATATGAGGTCACAAAACGGGGAAAATCGAATCAGCTTTTTCTCTTAAGAACGAAAAGCAACGATTTTTTTTTTTACTCCAACCATAAATCTTGCCAATTAAAGGGTTAACAATTTGTTTTTGCGGCCATCAACCAGCGCTTTCTAAAAAATGCCAAGTGACGGTTGCGACGAATGTAAACAGAGGTGTTGCGAGGCTCGCCCTACTGTAGGTTCAGTGTTATTTCTGGTTCTGCCCCATGAAACCACAAGAGCTCTAAATAATTCAACCTGAGAACTTTACCGTATTCACACGGGGCTATTAAAGCCTCCTGAGGTCTCGGTGCGACTGTCAGGAAATCATCCGCCGACAATAAGAATACGAAGAACAACAATAATAAGAATAAGAAGAAGAACAATGAGAAGAAGAATAATAATAGCTGTGTTTTCTACAGTGTACATTGGCTCTCGCAACCAGGAAAGAGTAGAGAAAAAAGCAGCAGAGGAACCACACCTCAGAGAACAGTTATGGGAAACAAAACCCATCACCAGTTTACTGATATTAAAACCACAGCAGGAACTCGCAGCTCAAAATACATCACACTGAACAGAAGAAATATCAGATACAGTAATGTCTACAGTGAGGGACGGCTCTTCTGTCTTTTCTACTTCTATACCGGTTCAAACACAGATTTTTCCAGTTATTCCGAGAAATTCCCGGGTTCCTGAACTCGTAGGTCCGACATCTGGATTAATAAAATCAGATAAATGTTAAAGAAGCAAGGGCGCGTGCTTCACCTCGTCACGGTCGAGGAATTGATTCCGTGCTCATGGTGAGAGTTTTTCAGTGGTCGTCTTTATCGCCATAGAAACAAAAAAGCAAAAAAACGCTAATGTGTTACTGTACGTATATGTTACACTGTAACCTCTGCTGCTTGTGCTTAAAGGTAACCTGGTCATTCAGTACATTCAGGTGGTCAGTCTAGACCTGAGCAACTGAGGCGACCCCAGGTCATAACGCTGACACGCCCATCGCTCTGGAATAGGCTCGATCCGGACTCATCAGGTCACATGACATTTTTCCATCACTCCAAAATCCAACCATCAAACTCCGTCGAAAAATTCATGCTTTTTTTGTCTGATGAGTCTCACTAACGAGTGGTTTTCATACGGACACACGGCTGATTAATCCTTAACTGATGCTTAATGCTCGTACTTTTACTAGCTCTGTTTTTGACTCCTGATTCTTTATCATGCGACTTCTCCAAGCTGATCTCATAATTGTTTTCACATTTCTTTAGAGGAGTTTCAATTCCATTTTTTTTGCTTGATGTAGGTTCAATAATAAAAAATTAGAATAAAGTAAATATCATACACGAAAAGGCAAACTCTGTGCATAATATAAAAGTGACAGGCAATAACTATTCGTCTTTACCTTCATTCTTCTCTATTCGACTATTGTATAACCCAGTGCGGCAGATTAAAGCTATAAGCAGTAACACACTATGCATCAGTCACTCACTCGATACAGAACCACATTCTCTGATCCATCTGTCCATCTGCTAGAACGTGCTTTTTTTTTTTTGTCTGATCAGATCTACAGATCTGGACTTTTTACAAAATTTGTGACATTTCACTTAAAAACATAAAACATAAGAGGAAACAATTCTTCTAATAGTGTGAATGTGGTTTCGAAGTTGCAACCATCATTCAAAAGTTCAAGGTTTCAAAGTTCAACTTCTCAGAAAAGCCTCCAAGTGATGTGATGTGATGCAAAGCATGGCACTAACACTTCCCCAATTCCGAGGACATGAGCGACAGACGGTGACCCTCGTCGGGATCGAACCCGAAACCGGGTCAGTAACGCTGCCGACTGCAACTCCAGGTTGTAGATACAGATAACGATTTTATTATTTATCATTCTTCATTCGATCTCAAAAGCAGGTTCTGTTTTTCTGTTTTTTTTTTTTTTTAAGCGCAGTCAGGAAACGGCCTCGTAAAGTTGAAATGCTTAGCAACGTAATGAAAGCTAATTACAGAAAATAGAAGAAAATAAGAAAATAAAAGCGAGATAAAAAAAATAAATAAATCACAAAAAGGTAGATGATTTGACAAATGTCACAGAAGCCTGTATTTGCAATATTTGTATACGGTAAGATTTACTTTGTAACGTATTGCGCAATATTAATATATCCAATAATTATACCATTTCTTTTTAATTGTATTTTTTTGTGCATTTGATGGTTTCATCTCTGGAAACAAATAACTTTTCCAAACTCCAAAGGTATTCTTTCTGATTTTTTAAAAATATACATTTCATCTTGTACGTTCACATCCCCTGACAGAAAGTGAAATATTAGCCATTTAAATATATATATACGATAGATCATCGCTCACATGGTCGAGATCTACGTACAGTTTAAATACTAATAATTACTGTATTCTTTGAAGAACGACTCCCACAAGAGCTGCACTTTTGAACCAGTCGTCTATTCATCACAATCTGGCTCTTGTGAAAGCACCTCATGTCCCCTTACGCTCATTACCTCATGTCCCCTTACGCTCATTACCTCATGTCCCCTTACGCTCATTACCTCATGTCCCCTTACGCTCATTACCTCATGTCCCCTTACGCTTTGCCCATTTTTTCAGTTTCAAAAACATCAACATCAGGAACAAAAGGTTCACCCGCTGGCTAATAGGTCACACCCACTTCCGGGTGACGTTATAATGAGATATTGTAACTGCAGCTACTGCGACAAGGGCCAAATTGTGACGGCTAGACGACTGGGTCCCAGTCGTCTAGCCGTCTAGCCGTTTTAGTTTAGTAGTCAGTCTGCCGATACCTGACGGAAAAGAAATTCTACTATTTCATCAAATTAGTTTTAAGCGAAAGTTCAACTAATATTTCGAGCCAATTTTCCGATTTTGGGCAAAACAGAATGTATTCTTCTGTCAAAAAGTTCTCGAGTGGGGCGCATGTGATTGGTTATACGGCGTCAGGAGAAGAGCGACGATCATTCGGGGACTTTAGATTCAGTATTCAGTGAGCAGGTTATTAAGGAGCAGGTGCTCTGGGCTTCTTGTCCTACATCAGGGTTAAACATAGTCAGGATCCTTATTATGAACATAATATAATCGAAAACATACAGTACAGTATATTCTCACCCGTAACACTTCTGATTTAAACTGTGATCTACACTACCAGTCAAAAGTTTGGACACACCTACTAACTCCATGGTTTTTATTTCTTTCTACACTGTAAAGCAACACTGAAGGCGTTTATCAAAAACACGCAATAATCTTGAAACCTTTGAACAGTTGATATTGAGATGTTTATCTGCTACTTTACTGCTCTGTAAAGCTTCATAACGACTCTAACCTGAGGTTCTGTTTAGTATAAATTGTTGATTTCTGAGGCTGGTGACTCTAAATGAACGTCTCCGCAGCAGCAGAGCTCAGGTTTGGTCTTGTTCTCCTGTGAAGGTCTTCATGAGAGACAGTTTCATCCTGGAGCTTGATGGGTTTCGCACTTGACGCAATGCTGGTCTTGTGAGAACTGATCCAGAACAGCTGACTTGTGCGTCTTAACACAACATCTGACTGTTGTTGCTTAATTACCTAATGACGTGCGCTATTTCCGAGTTTCGCAATCACCAGCATTGTTATAAGAATGTAGAGAAATGAATCCAAACTTGTGTATACAGTGTATACGATATAATACAAACAATGGCGATAAAAGTATGATTGCCAACATTTATCGAATTCCTTGGATGTTAAACGAACCAATAAACAAACTCCATAAGTTTTTTTTTTGGCGAAAATTACATCACATCCGTATCGCGACAAATCAAAACCTCGTACCGCCAAGTCAAGAGCAGGTAGATTGGCAGGTCACCCGCCAAAAACCGATCCTACAGTACACTCATACCCGTAACCCCGCGGTGCTGTAGCGGGTTGGATGTGTATCGCGATTTTGTGCCAGCATGAAATGTGGTGTCGCAGCTGTTTAAACTGCTGACTCATCACTAAAATGCCAGCGAAAACTCTGACCGAAGCCTTGCATCACTTGTCACACTCTTGCTGCTGACACACACACACACACACACACATGCATACATACACACACAAGCTGTCAAAGCATAACACATCAGCATCTCACTTAAGTGAGAGGAAATAAAGTGTTTAAAAAGAAAAAGTCTGGGATTATTATTATTATAATGACTTTTTAAAGCGTTCTAACAATAGCCTTTATGGTTTATTTCGCATCTCAATGGTGAGACTCTTTAAAGAGGAGGAACAACCTACACACACACACACACACCTGCTTACACACATTCCCTCTACAGTCGATTAATTTTAAGTTAAAAAGTCATGAAGCCAGTGTGTGTGTGTGTGTGTGTGTGTGTGTGTGTGTGTGTGTGTGTGTGTGTGTGTGTGTGTGTGTGTGTGTGTGTGTGTGTGTTTCACTGACCGTCCACTGTCTCTGCTCACTTGCGGATGCTGTGCTGGACGCTGTCGAGCTTTTGATGCTGCTAGTCTCGGTTCTGGCGCCGTTCGCGACCTTCTCTAGCGCTTTATTCTGCTGCCGCCTGAACAGGTAGAGATTCAGTAGCTGCCTCACTCTGAACTTCCTTTTGTCTTTTTCTCCCTCCATCTCGTCATCTCTCTGCTAGACCGGGCGTCTCTCCATCGCCTCGATCTGCCCGCTGTAATGCCATCTGAGTGCCAGCTTGGCCTAACGGTGCGTGCGTGTGCGTGTGTGTGTGTGTGTGTGTGTGTGTGAGAGAGGGTTTGTGTATTACTATGCATGCTTGCCAAAAGTGAAAGATATGAGCGGAAGTAGAACAGGAAGGAAGAGTGTGAGAGAGAGAGAGAGAGAGAGAGAGAGAGAGAGTAGAACACACAAGAATGAGAAGAATGAAAAAGAAGGCTGTGTGTTTAAACCCACACACCTGGGCTCTGCTCCGAATTTCGGCGAGGCTGATCGAGGAGAAGGTGGAATAAATCTAGCTTTGCCATAATTCCAGGTCGAGTTTATTACAGACGGGAACTCGTCAGTGTCGGTGTAGTCTCTGGTGCACCGTGTGTATACCGTCACGTTTTACATGTATTTATTGTGTTGTGATGTTTTTATAGGGATTAGAAAAATAACCACGAGACTGAACAGGCAGGTGAGATGTTTAAAGATTAACGTGTTGCTCGTGTTCGGGGCTAAAACAGGGAAGTTTTGTAACCTGATACAACGTTCCGTCATTACAGAAGAGAAACAAAAACACCACAATCAACCTACACTACCATTCAAAAGTTTGTACACCCCTTCTAACTCCATGGTCGTTCCTGATGTTTATTTCTTTCTACACTGTAAAACAATACTGAAGGTGTTTATTATCCACAATCCACAATAATCTCCTTTGAACAGTTGATATTGAGGTGTATATCTGCTACTTCTGCTCTGTAAAGCTTCATAACGGCTCTAATCTGAGGTGCTGGTTGTTAATTGGTGATTTCTGAGGCTGGTGACTCTAAATGAACGTCTCCTCTGCAGCAGAGGTAGTTCTGGTCTTGATTTCCTGGGAAGGTCTTCATGAGGGACAGTTTCATCATCATGGAGCTTTGATGGAGTTTTACAAACGCACTCGACTCACAATACTGTTCTTGTAAGAACCGTTCCAGAACAGCTGACTTTCATGTCTTAAAATAACATCTGACTCTTACTGTTGTTACTTTATTACCTACAGTAATGCAATACGTGTTATTTCACAGTTTTGGGTGAAAAAAAAAAATCCAGTTTTGTTCTAGAATGTGGGGGGAAAAAAACAAAAACCATATATATATAGTAGTGAGAAGTACCAGCTTGGCGAACCAATAAAAAAACAACAACAAAGTTTGGGCTTCGTAGCGGTGAAAGAGTAACATCACCTTCATACCCACCCGTCCTTCATGTCCATCACTTTTAAAAAGTAAATACTTAAGAATTTATTAATACCAAAGCTGATTATAGAAATTCAGAGATGTCTCACTCTACAAACACAGATTACACAGTAGGCGTGTTCTTACCTTCCTGTCAATATTGGCAAACTCCTTCTCCACCCACGTGATGTCACATTCTTTCTGGAGGAAGAATTGCACTCATCAAAAAAAAAAAAAAAAAAAAAAAAATCACTTCCTACATCCTCCTCTGCATTCTGACAACACACTTGTCTTGTCATTTCTCTTGATGACACACACACACACACACACACACATGTGCAGAAGAACTGACCGCTATTGCCTCATCATTTATTTCCTATTTTCACGTCTGAGAGTTTCTGGTCTCGTTCTACCAAAAGCGGCAGCTGCGTCCCGTCCTGAACCCGTGTCCATTAGCGTTCATTTTGTCAGCTTTGTCTTAATTTTAGTCTTAGTCCCGGGATAAATGTCCCTGGTTAAGTGGACTAAAAGTCTGGGCATTTTAGTCTAGTTTTAGTCAACGATAATGTTGAACATTTTAGCAATAAGATTATTATTATTAATTAACGCTACAGTCAATCTAGTCTAGACAAAACCCTTCTTTTAAGGTTTTTCACAAAATAATTATCTTAACATTTAAAAGTTATCTGATGTTTTAAGCTAATTAGATAAATTTTTAACCGTCACAACAACTGCTGCATGTTTTGAAGCATTAAAATTTTTTCATTATTATTATTATTATTATTATAATTTTACACACTTGGGCTGCTGCAGCTCCTGTGAGTCACAAGCATCGCTAACCTGTTAGCCTAATGTGTTCAGCATCGGATTAACTATAAGATGAATTAAGATGAAACACATCACAACATACTGTAATAGTGATGATAACATGTGGTAACATAACACGAAAGAGGCTGTAAAACTGGGTGATTATTATGGGATGCCTTGATGCATCTCTTCAGGTTTGTTGCGATTGCGCGCAAAAATTATATGTTGACGACAATAAAGTCAGATGTTTTATTATTATTACTTTTTTTTTTTTTTTTAAACCACATTCTAGCCTCGTCTTTCTGTCCACAATATCACACGCTGATTCCGTCTCCGTCACAAGAAATCCGCATAACACTAACGCAAAACACGCTCGTGTCCACTTTATACTGCGGTTTCATTATGAAACTCATCATTAACATGTGCGGCAAAGTCAGACGTGAAGCGTTAATCAGCGTCGGCTAGCGGACCGGTCGCGGACACTACACGTTAGTGAAAGCGCTTTTAAGCCCATGCGTGTAGCGTACAGGCCGGTTTATACGAACCCCATCTCAGCATTTATAGCACGTTACTAAAACTGAGGGGTGTGACGAGACAAATCTTGCTCAAAGTAGAGCTTCCTGTGTTTCTTCAGTTATTTCAACACTGCCGCATGCGTTCGGTTCTCACTGAAACATAAAAACACTCGAAGCTTAATTAAAGTCACGATGCGAGTAAAATGTCAGACGTGGTGTTGAAAAAAGGAGTTAACAAGCTACAAGACATTCTCCAGCAGTGTGCGCATGTGCAAGTGTATAATAATGATCATCATCATTAAAAAAAATAATAAAACAACTTTCCTGTTTATGAAACCCCACACTCGGCTGTTCGAGAACAAAATAAAACCCACCAACTTTTACTTGCTACGTTCCCACCCCTCAGGAACCCCTACGTTCCTATCCGCTCAGATAAACAATTAGCTAAACAAAACTACTAATCCCGTACTAAACCAGCGTTTATCACTGATAGAAAATCAACAGTAACTTATATGAACATCATTAATCCTTAAACACAGCATCAAAGGAAGTACTAATCCCTAACATCTACTGATTCTGATGCAGAACTACAGTATCATCTCAAACTCCATCAGCTATTAGTGCAAAACATCTACCCATGGCATGCACTGTCCATACATACACTATAAATACTGAACATCTATAACATTCTGTTAGACCTCTCTTCTGCATTTGATACTATCTCTCACAATATTCTCATCTCACGACTCTCTGCTCTTGGTATTTCTGGAACTGCCTTATCCTGGTTCGCTTCTTATCTGTCTGACCGACAACACTATATTACTATCCACCAATCTAAATCTTCTACCGCTCCTGTTTCTCATGGTGTTCCGCAGGGTTCTGTTCTTGGCCCACTACTGTTCATCATCTACATGCTTCCTCTAGGTAAAATCATCCGCCGCCATGGTTTCAATTTCCACTGTTATGCAGACGACACTCAACTCTATATCAGCTTTCGACACTACCATCCCTTTCCCACTAACACCGTTTCTGATTGTATTGATGACATAAATGCTTGGATGACTAGTAACCTTCTCAAGCTCAATACTGACAAAACAGATTTTTTACTTGTTGGTTCACCTAAAACCATTGCAGCTCTCTGTACTGATACTGTTAACATTTCCGGGACCTTGGTTAGATCTTCCACCACCGTTAAAAATCTGGGTATAACTTTTGACTCCCATCTTTCCTTTCTACCTCACATTTCTTCACTTACTAAATCTGCCTTCTATCACCTCCGTAATATAGCTCGTCTACGACCCTTCTTAGACATCAAGGATGCTGAGACACTGGTCCACGCTTTCATTACTTCTCGACTCGACTACTGTAATTCTCTTTTCTATGGTCTACCAAATACAACATTAAATAAGCTCCAATACATTCAGAACTCTGCTGCTAGGGTCCTCACTTATTCAAAGAAATCCTCACACATCACTCCCATCCTACACAAACTTCATTGGCTACCCATTCGCTCCCGCATCCAATACAAGATTCTCCTTATCACCTTCAAAGCACTCCATGGTCTTGCCCCTCCATATATCTCAGATCTTATTCATACTTACTCCCCTGCTCGCACACTCCGATCTGCAGATGATGGTCTACTGGTAATTTCTCGTCATAGATTAGCATCATTTGGAGGACGAGCATTTAGCATTTCTGCCCCCACACTCTGGAATTCTATTCCCAAACACATCCGTGATCTTTCTTCATTACAGGATTTCAAAACCCACCTTAAAACATATCTTTTCTCGTCCTGTTTTTCCACTCTTTTGAATATGTGTTAGATAAACACTACCAGTTTTCATGTTTATCTATATTTTGTTTTGTCATTTTTCAAATGTCTCTTTCTATGTGTAAGCATTTTTGTTATTGTAAAGCGACCTTGAGTCTCTTGAAAGGCGCTATATAAAATAAACTTATTATTATTATTATTATTATCTAGCGGCACTAGTGCAAAAACTAACAGTCACTAACATCAACAGTAATTAAAACAAAACTACTGATCCCCAACACTGAAAAAACTAATCCATAAAACCCACAAATATAAAACACTACTAATTAGAGGTGCTCCGATCAGCATTTTTGGGGCCGATCACCGATTACCGTTCACCAAGATCATGATCTGCCGATCACAGAATGGCACGGGAATGGGAATCTTTCATCTATAATCTAGCCGAGTTTGTATTTTTAGAAATGAAACTAACTCTAAATTAACTATATTAAAAAAAAAAAAAAAAAAAAAAAACTGTAGTAATAGGCTACAACCAAGATCTTGAAGAACCTCGAGAACTTAAGGCTACTGAAGGCCATCTGTCCTGGGGGGTCGTATCGTGGATCAAGGCGACGGAACCCTTTATCCTCCACAACGGATAGAGGTTGTTTGTCGAAGCAAATGAACTCCATAATTCTGAACATGATGTCTTTTCCACCTCGTACTGTATGGTTGTACTGCTGTATGGTTCCCGTCGTTTAAATGCATCACTCACAGTCGGCTGGTTGGGGGATGGGAATGTTGTTGGCTTCGGCTGGTTTAGTTTCTCATACTCGGCATATTCAGTTGTATGGCGCGTTATAAGATGCCTAATCATGTTAGTGGTGTTAAAATGCCGTCGCTTGCTTCCACCTCGAGGGATTTCATCACGACATTCATTGCAAACGGCTAACTTTACGTCTTTATCGGACACTTTGAAAAACTTCCAGACGGGACAACTCATGTTGCCACTGGTAAGCTCTGCTCTGCTGTTATCTGTGCGCCGCGCACATGCACGTGTGAAAAAGCCGCGCGAGTAATTATCGTCAAGTGATCGGCTTTTATGATCGGCGCTTTTGGGGGTTGCCGATCAACCTATTTTTAGCCAATATCGGCTGATCGTGATCGGTGGCCGATCAATCGGAGCATCACTAATACTAATCGTTAACATTAACTAAACCAAAAACCGCTAAACATCGTCTTTAATATCAACATTTGCCAAACACCACCAATCCTGGATATCCAGTCACTCAGTCAAAAAATACTAATCCCCAACTTCAACAATTACCCCAAAACCTGTTCTACTAATCCATTAAATCCATTATTAACAAACAGCACTAATCCCGAATATCACCAGCCACTAAACCAAAAAACTACTAGTCCCTGAAATCCCCAGTTACAAAACACCACTGATCCTAATGTCAACAATCACTAAACCAGAAAACACTAACCCCTAATACTGTAACAACAATCCTAATCAAACTTACCCCGTTTACAAACCACAGCCACTAAACCGAAAACTACAAATCCCTAACATCAACAGGTACTAATCACTAAAATCCACAATCAATTAAAATCCTACTCACCCCCAGCATCTACTCAAGACAATACAATACCTAAACAAATAATCCCTAAAACCTACAATCACTTAACACTACTAATTAATCAATCAATCAATCACCAAAACCAAACGAATTACTAACTCAAATTAACCTATTAAACCATAATTTCCATAATAACTACCAAACACTGCTAATCATTAACACTCTTTTAATATCCGTAATCACTAATCAACACTAATCCTTATATCAACAGTAACTAAACCATAAACTACTAATCCCTAACATCAACACTCAGGAATCTAAAAACTTTTTTATTCCCAAATATCCAACAACAAAACACCACCGACACCAAGAGTCATTAGCCAAAGACTGCGAAATATTAAAATTACTAATAAAAATAAAAAACTACTAATCCCCGTCATCTATCGGTAAAAGTCCAAGTAAGATGTGAAACAATCCTTATCAATCACCAAAACAAAAAAAAAGCTATTAATTAGCTATAAAGCTATTCATTTAGAATGTATAAAAAATTAACACCCACAGTTACCAAAAAAAAGACTTGAGTCTAATTTTCAAACACCACTAATCCCTAATACTAACACGGACTAAACAAAACAAAAAAACTACTAATCCCTAACAAATATCAATAGCCAAACACCACAAACACCAACAGTCATTAACCAAATAATACCTACTAATCCCCGGACATCTACAAGTAATGACGCAAAAGCCTTCAATTAAGTTAATCCCATTAATCCCAACTTCAAAAGAGACCGTTATACACGTTAAACAAGTCGATCATGGATGCAAATGAACGTTCTACCTCCACGCTCAGAGGAAGACATGATGTATATAACTATAACGCTCTCATGATACTCATCCCCACCTACGATAGCGTGATGACATCACGCGTGCTGAAGAGCTCATGCTGGTGTTTATCAGCGAGACGGGGTGTGGTGAATATTAAACAGGTGACAACTTCCCGGGTCAAAGGGAAAAAACAAAAAACTACGCAGCTACAGGTGCTTCCTGGCCTATTTCTGATATGCTGCCATTACAACTTCCTACACACACACACACACACACACACACACACACACACACACACACACACACACACAAATTTTCTAATTCCTAATCTAGAGCAGACATGTAGCTACATATCTGTAAATACACAGTGTTTCACTCCACTCGTCTCCACTCGTCCCCCCCTCTCTCTCTCTCTATACACTCACTGGATGGACAGAGCGGAGTAAACTTGCCTGAAGCGCGCGCTGTTTGGTGCGGAAGATATGTCTCCACATGTCCAAGCTCACTGCTGACACAGGGACTAATGACAGTCTCGCAGCTCACACACACACACTCGCACACAGAGGGTAAAAAAGAGGAAATGCAAATATAAATGATGAATGTGTGTGTGTGTGTGTGTGTGTGTGTGTGGCGAAAAGAGAAGAGAGAGACAGGATGGGTGAGTGAGGTGGAAAGAAATACCAGAACTTTCTAAGGAAACTCATGAGCCGAGTCACCCGGTGACCACACACACACACACACACACACACACACACACACACACACACACACACACACAGCTATGTTAATTTTCAGGGTATTAGTGGAGATAAACAGTAATAAACCAAACACTCAGACCTCACCGTCCAACTCAGTGTCCTCGTCCCAAACCTCAGTTATTTGTGTTTTTTTTTTTTTGTTGTTGTTGGTAAAAGCTTAAAAAGCTAAAAATCTGTAGTGTCCGTAACCATGTCGAATTCATGTTGCAATATTTTAACAATTTGACGTTTTTTAGAATAACACACGTCTTCAGGTTTATGTCTATTCATGTGAAATCTAACCTGGTCAAGTTTCATCCAAATGACAATTAAGATCACTGAAAGATCTGAAGTAAAAATAAATAAATAAATAAACAAACAAAGTTACGGACACTACATACCGTAACCCTCACCTTGGTATCCAAGACTCAGCGCTCTTAACATTTAACACAATACACCTGCCCTAACCGTATAATCATAACACACACATACCAACTACCTAGTACCCTGAACCTAGTACCCTGAACCCAGTGACCTGTATACTGAACCCGGTACCCTGAATCAAGTACCCTGAATGCTAAACCAAGATGCTAAATACACACACACAGGAAACAAGTGTGACAATATGGAAATGGTGGGAGGTTTTAGGTCCATAACCAAAAACCATATTGTCAGAAATGTGTGTGTGTGTGTGTGTGTGTGTGTGTGTGTGTGTGTGTGTGTGGGTGTGTACATGAATATGCATAAATGTTAACGAGGTGGTACATAAGAATAACAGCACTTAATGAAGGCCTGGCATTGTTGCGCACACACACACACACACACTATCTGTGCTCTATTATGAGAATGCCTCCCTCTCCAGTTTGTATTGCTAATGAATGAAAAATGTAATTTCTCTGATGACCACAAGGGGGCAGGCACTCATTGAATGAAGCTAAAGATTCTCTCGGACAGTAAAACTCAGTGCAGAGATTAGAGGGTGAAACAGCAGGTATATATATATATATATATATATATATATATATATATATATATATAGAGAGAGAGAGAGAGAGAGAGAGAGATGGAGATCAGCGCTGACAGGAAGTGAGACGAAGTGAGACAAGCTACAGAGGAGCGAGCTGGAGAGAGGAGGACAAAGAGCGTCTTAACGCGTCTAATATACGTGTTTAAATATTTCACTCCTCCTCTCCATCCTTCTTGAAACTTGTCCTCCAGCAATCCCACGATTTATAACGAACAGAAAACTCCAGCTGTGCTCAGCACTTCCTCACACAACCTCCATATGAAATCCACATCTGGACAAGACCAAACACGCCCTCCTCTCCCCTCGATGTCCACCACCGCTCCTTCAATAACTCCCCACTCCTCCGCTGTCCTCCTGTTCCCCTAAGTGTCTCCACTCCACTCTCCACTCATATCCTCCTCTACTGAAGGTTTACTCGAAGGTAAACTTGATAAATCTCATCTACATGCACGTTAAAGAAAGTAGAGGTTTTTAAACTAGAACAAAAACAACAAACAATGAAATCTAAAAAAAAATTTTTAGGTTACACACAGTATAATAGAATAGAATAGGAAAATGTGTGCAGCAAAGAAATTTATGCTTTATGGAAGAGATTGATCTTTCTTGATCTTTCTAACTTAACCCGTTTGAGCCCCCAAAATTGACATTTTTCAGCTTTATACTGTCTCGCTTCAAACAATAATCATTTAAAATGCGAATTATTCATATTTCTTTGAGTATTGATAGTAAAATTGGTGTAAGCTTCTGGAAGTGTAAGACCTGTAAAAAATTGTTGCTTAAATAGTTTTTTTGTTGCTGTTGGTTACGGACACTACAGAGTTTTTGCGTTTTAAGCTTTTACCGTGTTGAATTCATGTTGCAATATTTTAACAATTTAGCATTTTAGAATAATAAAACACTTCAGCCAAGTTTCATCCGAATGACCGTTAAGATCATTGAATGATTTGAAGTTAAATTATTATTCTTATTTTTTAGGTTACAGACACTACATACTGTAAAAGGTCATGAAATAGTATTTAGCAAATGTGTTTCTTTTTATCTGATAAAAATATCATGTGTGTACACAGATCATGTGTGTGTGTGTGTGTGTGTGTGTGTGTGTGTATGTGTGTGTGTGTGTGTGTGTGTGTGTGTAGTTCACACCTCTGAAATGGCGGGATTCCTCTTGGACCACTTTAATACTACACTGGATTACATTCACTCACACACTGAATCGTTTATGCCACGATAAAAAACAAACAAACAAACAAAAAAAAAACACTCCCTGGATTAAGAGTAACGGAAACGAGGAGTTAAGTGTGAGAAATCCCGGCGCTTCACATGCATTATTCATGCACACGCTGGCAGATGCAAGTGTATGCATGCAAGCACGCGCACACACACACACACACACACACACTGTTTTTAATGCCTTGTTGTACAAGCGTTAATTCGGAAGCTTAAAATTCAAACACACGGATCACTGATCCACTTCACCGTGTTCCACAGCCAGGGTCAAAGGTCAAACTGTGTAGGATGGACACTAATGTGAGAGGGAGAGAGAGAGAGAGAAGCAGAGTAATAGTACCGATCCGAATCCGGTGTCTGAGCCCCAGGCAGCTCCTGATTGGCCCGAGCTCGCCGCCGCAGATCCCACAAGGTCATGAATGACTGAACACGTGTGAGAACGAAGTGTGAAAACACGAACAGGTGAAAAAACGCGAAAAAAGAAAATAAGGATCGAAAGACAGACGGGGTGAGAGACGTGAGAATGAGGGAAGTGTACAGTATAAAGGCAAAGGACGGAGACGTAGGGAAGAAAAAAAAAATCGGCTTTAGAGTAACCATAGTGATACGGAAGAGCCGAGTAACCATGACAACACGCGGCTGTGTGATACACACTCTCTCACACACACACTCTCGCAGACGCTCATACACAGCCAGTCAAGACTGAATGAATGAAGAAATGAAAGCAGTGGCGTCTCGAAACACCCGAGGCTGGAAATGAGAAGGTATGAAGGACGCATCGAACAACAGACGGCAGCGATTAAAAGAAAGGAAACAAGAATAAAAAAAGGTGGAAGATACACAAGGATACACAAGTTTTTTTTAATGATCTCTTCAATGTCTAACGTTCACTAAATCGGATAAAACGTCGCCACCTCCAGCTGCTCGTCAGGTCACAGTGTGGAGATCAGATCAGACTCCACCGTGCTTCTGGCCCCATGTTATTACCACTCACGGGCAGAATGATTACATTTACCCGACAGGTGGCTTTCCAGAGTCTCAAACAAATAAAGTTTTCGCCCTCAGGGAAGAAGAAGGATAAAAAAAATCAGAAGGGTTCTTTTAAAAAAAATTATAAAATCTTAAGCGCAACATCTGGAGCGAGCGTAACTGACTTTATTTTAAAATCATTATTATTTTTTTTCTTCTTTTTAATTTACATATGTTGCCATTTGAGACACGTTACTAACTTCAGCCGTTTTCGAGAGATGATTTTATACGCGGCCCCAAATATGGACATTTTTCAGTGTTACCCTGTCTCGCTTCAAACAATCATCATTTAAAATGCAAATTATTCATATTTCTTTATGAGTATTGATACAAAAATTTGTGTAAGTTTCTGGAAGCGTATGACCTGTAAAAAATTCTTGCTTAAATTGTTTTTGCTTGTTTTTTTTGTTAGTAAAAGGCTAAAAAGCAAAAAATCTGTAGTGTCCGTAACCGCGTCGATTTCATGTTGCAATATTTTAACAATTTAGCATTTTAGAATTTTAGACCGTTAAGATCGTTTAAAGATTTTAAGTAAAAGAAAAAAATAGATATATATTTTTAAGTTACGGACACTACATACTGTAAAAGATTGTATTTAGCAAATGAGGTGGTGAAGTTAACATGGTGCAGTTCCTCTATGATCCTGCAGGTGGTGCTCTGTAAGGCAGGCAGGCGGGCAGGCATCACAGCATCCTATGTAATAAGAGAAGTATTTGCTAGATTTGTTTAGAATTGTAACAAAATATAAACAAAGACAACAAAAAAAAATTGCACACACTTAAAGAAAATAAAATTTGAAATCAATTAATTTTTTGTGTGTGTGTTTTTTTTTCCTATGGTGTACCTGGTGTTGAAACATCAAGTTCAAAATCGACCATCAGCTGGAAAAATCATCAGCGCTTACAGTTTTCTGGGGTTCTCAAGGGTCAGAAGTATTGGAACAGCATCAAAGCCGGGAGGGTCTTGGGGGGGGGGGGGGGGGGGGGGAGGGGTTTTGGAGGGGTGGCAAGGATCAACGATCGACGGTGCTCGTTACAGCGAGACGCTTATCACAGGAGCTAAAGCCTAAACTTCGGATTAAAGGCAAAGTGCCCACACTGTCCAAAAACATATTTTTTTTAACCAGAGAACACGAAAGATTATGTGTTGACAAATTATGTCGAAAAACGATGCGTATTTGTTTAACTTTTCTAAAAGTCGATTAAAATAAAATCTACACCCAGAGTGCGGATAATTTTTGACTCACCCTCAATGTGCGCGTGTATGTATATTTATACACACAGAGTTATGTTATACTATTTAAGTCCAGGTGCCTGTGTATTGCTCGATGAAGCCGATGGTCTGGATTCAGAAACGCTCTCCTGGGGTTTGGAGACGGTAATCTGGAGGACACTAGGACCTCAGCGGCTGATTCGAGCCAGGAGCAGCTCAATTAAACAATAAAACCATCAAATCCAGGGCAGAGCTCCATAAATCACCAACTCTCTTCCACACACACACACACACACACACACACACACACACACACACACACACACAGCTCAGCAATCGATATCACACCAGATGCATCCAGCAGCTCAATTACACCTAGTCCTAATGCGAGTGTATTCTAAAGATGTAGACGTAACTAAAAACTCATCAAATATCAAATATATTATAATGATTCCATTAATAAATAATTATTTTTTTAACGCTTTATTTAAGTAACGGCTCGTGAGAGACAGCGAGAATGCGGTGGACCGTTACAATTCAGCACAACGAATAAAGAATATCAGTTCATTTACTTCATTTAATACCGTCATGGTATGATGAAAACAAGTGAAACCCTGTGTGTGTGTGTGTGTTGATCCTTATCTCATGTTCATTAAGAGGACTGATGAAACCTGTTTAAAAGGGGCTGCAGTATCAACATAAACACAGCTTTTTAAATCCAGCTGTGCACACACACACACACTGCTTTGACATTTAAGTATCTGTAATCATCATTGCAAACAAAGCAAACGAATAAACACAAACCACAGCAGAGACCCTCATCAGCATGCTGCTTTTAAAATGTCAGGTTTCGACCAATCGGAGGCGGCCAGCGCACCAAGCTCCGCCCCAATCCAATCGTTTCTGCCGAGAGATGAACGTGGCCTGGTTCCTCCAGCTGAGGAGCTTCAGAAATAATTCTGGATGAATTATGTGAACGTGAAAGCTTTTGCGAATGCGCGTGCGAGAGTTCCAGCGAGTGAGAGCGCGAGAGGTCGGAGTGCGAGAGGTCGGAGTGCGAGAGAGAGTTCAAGGGAGTGTGTAAGAAAGTGAGAGATTGCAAGAGAGTGTGAGTAAGTGAGTGCAAGAAATGGTGCGAGGTTGTGTGTGTGTGTGTGTGTGTGTGTGTGTGTGTGTGTGTGTGTGTGTGTGTGTGTTTTAGCAGTTTATCCATCATGTAGATAAGTCTCAAGTCTAAGGTTGAGTTAGTCCCGCTTTTGATAAACCAAAAACAGGCACTTAATCACCACCATTTGGTGCACACACACACACACACACACACACACACACACACACACACACACACACACACACACACACGAGTCTATAATGAAATGAAAGAGAGGAAAGAAATAGGCCTCTAAAAATATGAGTTCCTTACGTACTTTGAGAGGAGAGAGAGAGAATTGGAAATTGAGGAAGATGCTGAAAAAAGGAATGAAGAGAGATGAAAAGGAGAGAGAATGGAGAGAAAGGGGAGGAGAGAAGGAAGAGAAAGAGAGAGAGAAAAGGAAAGACAGAAAGGGAAAGCGAGAGAGATGGAAAGAGGGTAAATAAGAGAAAGAAAAGAGTAGGAAAAGAAAGAATTGCAAATTGAGAAAAATAAAATAAGGAAAGAGAAAGGAGGGATGAAAAGGAGAGAGGGGGAGGAGAGAGACAAAGAAGAGAGAGAAGAAAGGAAGGAGACAAATGTAAAGAGAAAGAGAGAAAAAAGGTGGGAGAGAATTGAATTGAGAATTTATGAAGCGATAGAGAAAAGGAAAGAGGCTGATGGAAGGAGATAAAAGAAGTGGAGAAAAAAAATTAATTGAAAATTGAGAATAAAAAGAAAGGAAAAAAAAGAGAGAAAAAGGGTAAAGAGAGCAAAAAGAAATTAAAAAAAAATTGAAGAGAGAGAGAAAAGAGAGAGAGAGAGAGAGAGAGCACGTGAGCGTAGACGTGTGACAGAATGTGCGTCAGGGTCTAAAGGGCACCTCGTTCACAGCACGATAAAAGCAGCGGAGACGGAAATCGCCCTGTAATAACCTGACCCGTGTTTCCCAGCATGCCCTCTGATGGAGCGCTCTAACTGCAGTCCACATCAGGCCAGCTGTGCAGGTGACCATCAACTGGGTATTAAAGGAAAAACACAGGTTCTGTCTCAAGTCCCCTTAAACACAAGCACCGCTGCTGATCAATCCTGACGAACCAGGGGGCGTGGTCCACTCTAAGATGACTCCGCCCACATAAAAGCCCAAATGGGTTGATGATGAAATAGATCATATGTGGTGGCATTCAGTTGGGCTACATTTACACTGCCAGGTGAATGCGACCCAATTCCGATTTTTTGCTCATATGTGACACATATCGGATATGTTCTGTGTCCGTGTAAACAGGAAAAAAACGCATGCATTCCGATATTTTGAGATCGGTTTCAGGCCTCCTTCATATGTGGAAATAAATCGGATATAAATCAGATATGTGCTGATGTGATTGCCGTGTAAACAGACGGATCGGATTCCCTGAGGCATTGTGTTCTGTACGTCATTAAAACTGCGACTTCTTCGCGGTTTAATGACGTAATGTTATTCTCCGGTGGAAGCGCGTGTTGAATTACAACATCGCACGTGACATGTAAGAGGAAAAAAACAACGCCCCCCCCCCCTCCCACACACACGCCTTGTGTTAATGCTTATTTGGGCTAAATAACATTAAATCAGTATTTGATGAATGAAGCATATGTGCAGGCTGCAATTATGGCGTTTTTTCCCTCCTCCTCCGTTTTAAAACCATGGTGCGCGTACTTTGCATATATAGCAGAAATAGCGTTAAGCATATTTCACCTTCATCTTTCTTGGCTAGGTTGTAGCGCAAGAACCTCCCTTTAAGTATGCGCGATGTTTCAGATGGTATGGCGAGTGTAAACACGTGAATCGGATATGAGTCATAGTTAAAAGAACGTGTAAACAGACGGTCAAAAAAATCTGATATAGGCAACAAATCGGAATTAAGCATCGAGACCTGGCAGTGTAAACGTAGCCTTAGAGGATCGTGACCCAACTGAAGACCTTCAGGCGTGATGAACACCTCTTATCTTGCGGAAGTGCGGTGGAGGACGAGAGAGAAAGGAAATGAATAAGGCCTTATAAACTCCCAAGTGTATAACGTACTTCAAGCCTGGCTGATTTTTCTCATTACTCCGAGACTTTAATGGCTGTCAGAGAGAGATGTGTGTAGAAGAGAGTGATGGAGAGAGAGAGAGAGAGAGAGAGAGAGAGAGAGCGAGAGAGACTATGTCCCAGGTACCTTCAAGGACGGCATCATGTACATAAAACTGGTATGATGATGTACTGTACAGCGTCAACCTAGAAAACATCTATTTCTCATTGGCTGGAGGTTCAGTACCTTACACATAAGTATCTGCATTGTTACAATCAGATCGGCAGAGAGTATAAGAGTGCCAGAGCGAATACGGACTACGAGTATAAAGAAAGTTTGCACTTTTATACTTGTGGTCCGTACTGCTGCTTGGGCCCGCTCTTTTTATTTTCATAGTCCGTACTGCCCCTCTGGCAGGCGCTCTTCATACTCATAGGCCCCTTCTGCCCCCCTGGTGGTCTCTCTTCATACTCATAGGCCCCTTCTGCCCCCCTGGTGGTCTCTCTTTATACTTGCAGTCCTCTCTACCGCTATGGCACGTTCTCTTCGTACTCATAGTCCCTTCTGGCGCTCTCTCTTTTTATTCGTAGTCACTCCTACTGTTGCTCTGGGCAGAGAAAGAATGATCCAGAACGACTCGGCAGGCTGCACCAGCGCCAGCTACAGCATTAGACCCTGATTATAAACCATGTAGTAAATAAAAAAAAGATGGAAAGAAATCAAAAGGATACAGTGATGAATAAAAACAAACACACACATATACACTGCCAGGAAACAAGAGTGTGTATCCACCAGATGTAGTGTGATGCGTACAAGTAACAGATATCGCATCTTCGTAATGCAGGTCATATTTCTGGAGATGATATTTACACAACACACACACGCTACACATACTTGCTTTCAGCTAACAAACGATAAATTATCGCTAGCATTAACTTCTATTTAAACCTCTCGGTCATGTTGTCACTTGGTGTCAGGTCTCAGGCCGTATCCTCAGCTAGCACCTGTGTTCACCGAGATATTCAACATCTCTTTATCTCAGTCGGTGATCCCCACGTGCCTCAAAGAGCCCATCATTGTTCCTGTCCCGAAGAAACCACATCCTGCTTCTCTCAACGATTATCGCCCTGTAGCACTCACCTCAGTAGTGATGAAGTGCTTTGAGCGCCTGGTCAGAGACTTCATTATTTCTTCACTACCGGACACACTGGACCCTCCCCTCTACAGTTCGCTTACTGCCCGAACCGTTCCACAGAAGATGCAATCTCTCATCTCCTCCACACATCGCTCACTCACCTGGACACTCGGAGGGGGAATTATGTGAAAATGCTCTTCATCGACTACAGCTCTGCATTTAATACCATAATTCCCTCCACACTCACCACCAAGCTGGAGCACCTGGGACTCATCAATGTGTCAGTGGATCTCCAACTTCATGACTGGCAGACCACAGGCAGTAAGGATGGGCGGACACGTCTCAGCCACACTCACTCTCAGCACTGGAGCCCCTCAGGGGTGTGTTCTGAGCCCCCTGCTGTACTCTTTGTACACCTATGACTGTGTG
>CM060116.1:34045775-34200775 GCA_030522415.1 Channallabes apus | reverse complement strand
TCCAAAGTCAAAATTTATTAAAAATCTTTGCTCGTCTTGCGAAACACTCGTCAACCTCGTTACTCGTAATCCAAGGTTCCACTGTACTATAGGTTTTGGTCCCTATAAGTTTTCCCGCTTTGTCACTCACAACGTGAGTACAGTGGAAATAACCGGGGCCAAAACTTACAACCCTCATTCCATGTAAAAGTTACTCTAATTCCAAACTTCAGCTGTCAAAGTTCTGCCGTCCCACTGAGCTACATCGAGTTGATATCTTTCAAAAAGTACGATGTATGTAGTACAAATTTAACTCTTTTTTTTTCTTTCTCTAGAAACAGCCGTATGGCTAGGTCCGGTTAACCACATGGCTACATCCTACTGTCGATAGAAACTCTTCTATACAGAGTCTAATTTAGTCTAATCACATTTGTTTGAGATCTATTTCTGTTAATTTGCAGAAATAAATAGCAACAGCACCTTCCGCTAGTTGCCAATAAGTTTATATCCGTTCTCACTCTTTTAAACATGTGCATCATTAATCATCATTAATAAAGTCATTAAATCCTGTACGTACAGTGTATTTTATCATCACTG
Source organism: Channallabes apus (assembly GCA_030522415.1). Taxonomy (NCBI): domain Eukaryota; kingdom Metazoa; phylum Chordata; class Actinopteri; order Siluriformes; family Clariidae; genus Channallabes; species Channallabes apus. The sequence continues at coordinate 34,200,199 of CM060116.1, read as the reverse complement.
TGGTATGTTTGTTATCCTGTTAAGTCGACGACTTTAATCTCCGTCGAATCTTACACAGTTGTCCAGGTCATGCCGTTTTTAGACGCTCCCTAACCGACACGGTTACTATTAAGCTCAGATGATGTGAGTTTCTGAAAGATTAGATTTAAGAAGAGAAAAATATCCAGTTGTTCTCATCTCTCTGCTCACTCCAGAGCAAAAAAGAAAGAAAGAAAGAATAAGAAACGTACAGTATTTTGTCCTTTCTGTTCATTCATTCATGCATTCTTTATACAGAGTCACAGGAGGCATGAAGCTCAAGATATTTCGGGAACGAGGCGGGGTAACACCTCAAACTACACAAGGTGTGAATCAAACCCTCGACCCTGGAGGTGCAAGGCCACAGATTTAACCACTGCGCCGCTGTGCTTATTTATATACAAGAAATAGAGAATCGCGGAATCTTGACTTTGCACTGAATGTCCTGATATAAAAGCAGCTTACACTAAAAACACATTAGGTACATTATAATTTCCAAGCAACTCATTAAAGATGCTTGAGTGGAAATGGAAAAATTTTTTTTTTTATAAAATCTGTTCTCAAGCACGAAAATAATCCCTAATCTAATCATCAGGGTGGAATTATCTGTGAATAAATAAAAGCAACGTGCGTGTGTGACTGTGTGTTCACCTGGAAAAAGGACACGGCTACAATCGCAGTGTGTGTGTGTGTGTGTGTGTGTGTGTGTGTGTGTGTGCCAAGCTTTCAGACACTTGTATAAACTGTGTGCACAGTTGCCTTCCCACTCGCTTTCTCTCACTAGACGCTTAGTCACTCTTCCAAACGGTCAGACTAGCGCGCGATATCGCGAGCGCGCGATCAGAGACTGACTGGAGTGCGAGATCGAGGTTCGACAGAGCCGAGCTGCCGTGATACTATACCACACAAACACCACCTGCTCGAGGCCGTTCACACACACAAACACACACAGACGCAAATCCTTCGCCGTCCAGACGTCCAGACGTCCTGTCGATCCCTGTGCTTTATGCTCTCGTGTGCGTCATGTGATCTCTTCCTAAAGCGAAAAGAAATGAATCTGTTTCTATCGTCAGTGTCGTTATCGTATAGATACTAACGTTACGACAAAATTAGCAAAAAGAAAATCAGCAGCACGAGGGCAATTCTTTCCTGATTAAATCACACAATCAGGATCAGATCCTTTCTCTGGACGTCACGCTTTCCTACAATCTGATCTGACCTGTAATGGTGCCGCTGCTTTCGCCCAAGCGTGCGACGTGTTAAATATACAGTGTATACAACAGGCCCGGAGTGTAAAATCTGATTAGTCACAGATAAACATGAGTAACAAGGAAACCGGTTTAACATACAGTACAAGTGCATGCATGTTAATTACATGGAACTCGGTGTAGATGTCGTTAAATAAAAAAGAAAAAGGAAAAAAAAAAAAAAAAATCAAAGAAAAGGAAAAAAAGAAAGAAAGAAAACTGTAGTAAATCTTGTTATCTTGAACAGATAAAATTGGAGCACTGAAAGAGATTGTCGTCTCAGGGACCGTTGATCCTTTCGATAGAGAGGGACGGAGAGTGGGTTGTACTGTAGCCTTCAACATTGTTTTTTTTTTTTTTTTTTTTTTTAACCTCCAGAACGTTAAAGGTCATAAGAGCGGTTATAAAAACCCATTGAGAAAACACATGTACATGGTACTGACTGACTGATACACCACATCTGGTATAATGTCATAACGCATCCTTCTCAGATTATTAAATGATTGTATGTGAAAAATGCTCTCAAGCTGGATTTTTCAGTTACGAAAAATTATTAAATGATTACCGTCCTGAATACTGACGTTAAAGTAAGTTTTGATGGCAGTCTGGTTGCAGTCGTATATATACAGTATATAATCCTGTGTTCAGGGTCGCGGGGGACCTGGAGCCTATCCCAGGAGACTTCGGGCACTAGGCGGGGTACACCCTGGACAGGGTGCCAATCCATCGCAGGGCACACACACATACACACACTCACACACCCAATCACACACTACGGGCAATTTTTAGGAACGCCAATTAGCCTAACCTGCATATCTTTGGACTGTGGGAGGAAACCGGAGTACCCGGAGGAAACCCACCAAGCACGGGGAGAACATGCAAACTCCATGCACACAGAGACGGGAATCGAGCCTGACCGGGGAATCGAACCCAGACCCTGGAGGTGCAAGGCGACAGTGCTAACCACTACACCACCGCGCTGCCATATATATATATGAAATAAACAAAATAAACTTATATCAATGGCCAGCTTTGAGCACGACATTAGGATATCAAGGACATATTATAATAAACAGAATGAGTAGCTCACCTCTTATATCTTCCAGTCTGAGTCGTTCGTTCTTTTGAATCTACTGCACCGCGTAGCGTCTATGGAAGTCACGTGACAAACGACCGAACAACTTCGGGACTTGACGATTCGTTGAGAACCGTTCAATTCGGTTTCCTGTACATAACCTACGGCGGTTTCGCGATGATTTGCGAATGCGCGCCCAGTAGAAAGTGAACGGATCACTCTCGGAGACGACTCGTTCTTCTGAGTCACGTTAAAGATTCGTTCAAAAAGAACGAATCGTTCACGAACGACCCATCACTAGACGACTCAAAGATATATCGCGCGGAAACACAGTCGCGCACTTCATTGAGAACTCATTTGGATTATGATTAAATCAGCATGTTTGTATTGGCGTCAGTCCAGATGGAACCGTATTCGGGTCTGAATGCGGACCGGAGTCCACGTATTGAGTACCCCGGGTTTAAACTACAGTATATATTTAAATGATGCTTGAAATACATCTTGTACAATATGCAAAAATACCATTTTAAAAAGTAAAATTACTGTACACTTCATGCAAGTGCTGTTTCCTCTTAATCTCTATCCACCATCTATATGCAGATTTTTTTTATTCGAAAAACAATAAGCAAAAAACTAAAAAAGAAAAAAAAAAAAAACAACAAACAACTGATTTCTTCATCTTTCACGGCTACAGAATGAATCAGAAACAACTGGCATCTACTGTACTGCAGCTCTTTCATTCTTCATCGTGTTAACGTTCTGAAAGAGCAAATGATGTTGTTGCTATGCTGATTATTTAATACCATGACAACAGGACAGCATAATGGCACACGCTACACGCCGAGCCGCCGAGCCAGTGTAAAACCATCAGCGCCGCACTGAAGCTAAACGCCTCTCTAAAATAAGGTTCCTGAAACATTTTGGATGTCAGATTACTTACTGGATATCAAAGTTAAATACACAATAATTGCATGTTTAATACAAAATACGGAGCTTCACTTGATCGGACACCATAACTATTTACCCCCCCCCCGGCACACTTCCAACACTACAGGGTTTCACAACCAAGAACCTCAATGTGTTAGACTGGATTAATCAAAGTCTGGACCTCAATCTTTGTGTCAAGACCTGGAGATTGTTTTCTGGATTTCTCTAAAAAAGTCTCAAAGCTTGAGCAAGTTTGCTTGGAATAAAGGGGATCCAAGGAGTCTTGCAGACGTACTGTACAGTAATTACCTACAGTGTAATCTGATCCCAGGGAGTGAATGCAACTTATGCAACCAAAACTAAATCATACATCACAATAATGGTCACATGTTCCAACCACTTTCAAGCCCCGTTTCATTGGTAATGCTACAAAGTGTAATAAAAAAAAAAAAAAAGTAAGGGGGTGAATACTTACGCAAAGCGCTGTAGCGTATTAACTGGGAGCTTTTGTGGTCAAATGTGGCCAAAAATTAATAAGTAAATAAATAGCAGTGAAGAATATCCAAGTCATCAGTAATGAAATAAACACAGCTTATAACCGGCTGTTGTTGAAATAATAAACCGTACTGGTTAAACAATTACCCAGAATGCATTTAGTAACTCGTACAGAACTGCGCCGGGACATCACTAGAACATTGAGATAATCATTCAATTAAAAAAAACAACACTTTATAATTTTATATCTGATAATCAAGTGACCGAAAGAACAGGATCGCGAATACAAGCGGCCGAAATGAGTTTCCTCCGCAGGGTGTCTGGGCTCTCCCTTAGAGATAGGGTGAGAAGCTCAGTCATCCGGGAGGGGCTCAGAGTAGAGCCGCTGCTCCTCTGCATCGAGAGGAGCCAGATGAGGTGGCTTGGGCATCTATTTAGGATGCCCCCTGGACGCCTCCCTTGTGAGGTGTTCCGGACACGCCCCACCGGAAAGAGACCCCGGGGAAGACCCAGGACACGCTGGAGGGACTATGTCTCTCGCTGGCCTGGGAACGCCTTGGGATCCCCCGGAAGAGCTGGAAGAAGTGGCCAGGGAGAGGGAAGTCTGGGCATCCCTGCTGAAGCTGCTGCCCCCACGACCCGACCTCGGATAAGCGGAAGAAAATGGATGGATGGATCTGATAATCAAGATTTCATCAATCGTCGTGAGATGAAAGTTTCATGACGGCGCACGACTTCTACATTATTACTGGAGCTAATTCGTGCATATTAAACATCACTTACAAAAGAACGAACAAACAGGAAATGAAAAAGAAATGAATAAACCTGCCTTCTGGGTGAATAAAGCTGTCAGTGGGTTCTGTCGAATCCAAGACGGCCTCATTTACATTCAGCCGGTCTGCTGTGAGAAACCATGCAACTCCTGTCGCGATTAAACGTTTATTAGTCGGGAGTTCGGATCAAACCGAGAGCTTTTGATTGTACAGAATAACAGAACACAGTAATGAGAGTAAAAACTCCCTTTATGTCTCTATATAATCCCCTGATACACTAATACACTTACAGTATCACAGCGTTTCACTAGAGCTTGGACACCATCAGGGCAGAAGGTTTTTTTTCCTCTGTACGCCGGAGCCGTGATCGGAAACACTGGCCTCCTAGGAACTCCTTTAATGTTTGCGAACGACTGTATCAGGCTCCGAGCCACATCGGCCGGGATCACCGTACAAGCACTTCCTTAAGACATTTGCACCCTTTAAATATTTTCCTGCGACTAAGAGACTCATCTCCCATCATAGTGTGCTTGAAGTTCCCGGTTTGACTTGAACGCCTCGTGCACTCTACTCCCTGTAAATAAGCCATGTTGAAGCTTCTTACACAGCTGTCACTTTACCTTTACTTCAGTTTATCTAAAACATACTTTTTTTCTTGTCTGCCGTTTCTTTTTCTTTTTTTTTGCATTATGCAGCATCTGCGTAATCTGAACTCGTTTGTTTCTGTAACAAGACAATTTGCCTTTACGGTCAATACGAAATGCACAACAACAACAACACAAAAACTACTCGCTGTAAGTATAGGATTTGTTAATTAAATTTTAACAAATGATCAGGACAGTCTGGTTAAATTACCCACTTAACCTGAAGACAGTAAATATATGTTGTGGAAAAAAGCAAGAAGCCAAAATTTATTTGAAGATACAGTGAAACCTCGGTTTACAAGTAACGCGGTTTGCGAGTGTTCCGCAAGACGAGCAAAGATTTTTAATAAATGTTGACTTGAAAAGCGAGCATTGTCTTGGTTTACGAGTACCGAGTATCAGGTATCACGCATGCGCTTCTTGTTTTGAAGCCGACTGTCACGTGATCACAACTGAGCCAACGGTTTTTCTCTCTCTTGCACTGCGGAATTGTGGGTAAGCGTCTCTCCTGCTGGGTCTTAGTGCTCGTCTCTTACTGGTATAATCGACATCCGTGCACGCGTGTACTGTTTACTATAACACTGTGACCACGTGTGTGTGTAAAACATATTCTATTTTGTGTTCGGAAGCGCGTGTACTGTTTCTTATAACTCACGTGTGTGTGCGCGCGAGTGAAGCAAAATTTTCAAAATACAGAGGTTAAAAATTCATTTTCTTCCTCATCGCGGTGCGCGTGTGTGTGTTTGTGTGTGTGTGCGAGCGTAATTTGACACTGTGCCGGCTTGTGTGCGTGCAGCCCCCTTCATAAACAAGCGCGCGCACACACACACACAAACACACACACGCCTGCGCGAGCGAGCGAGAGACGCACACACTCTCCTCTCCGAAGAAACTCCGGCTCTGTCGCAAATCTTTTCAGACGTAAAGTTCAGGTTCATTTGTTTGTTTGTTTGTTTTACTTTACAGCAGTGATTCTGTTAGTTTGCGCTCACGCGAGTGTCATTAGTGATGTTTATTGGTAATTTTCAGATTAAACAGTGTAGCGGAAGAGAGACGTTGATTTATGACCGCTGTTTACGGAAGTGTAGTCCAGTGCCGGAGATGCATTGTGGGTAATGCAGTCCGCTGTGTGTGAACACGAATGCGAGATGTAAGCTGGGATATAGATCCTGAGTTTTGTTCTTCAGTAGTTTTTTTTGTTGGATTTAAGTGCAGGTTCCACCTGAAAGTTTGTACTATAGCCCAACAATGCAGAAAATAAAGACCGGGGGCATCGACCAGTTTGCTCGTAATCCAATTATGCTCGTAATCCGAGGTTCCACTGTAATTACATTCTGGAAGAATAACAAGCTCCGAAATATAAGATAAGGCAACCAGATTGATCCCTGAAGGGAAAAGGGAAAGCAGCTAAAACTAAGATAAACCTATATAAAGAGCATTAGTAATAATACTATAAAACAACATATATACTGTAGAAGAGTAAAATCACAGTGACTCAGTAGTGACTCAGTTCAGTGCCCACGGATCTGATATGAGCAGATGAGTTGTAGAGTGTGATGACTCTGCACAGGGATGATTTCCGGTGTCTGACACCGTTGCTACTAAACACTGTTGAATCTTCTCCTGAATCACTATCGGTTTTTATACCGAGACGGTGACGGACCTCGTCCATGATAACGCCAATCATTTTGCCAGCGTTGTGTATCGAACCACCTCTACCAAGATCATGTTTGTACAGTACAGCTCGCCACTCTGACGCCGCCATCGCTCCCCAGCCGAGGGCCTATACTGTACGTCAGCTGGGCAGAGGGTCCGCACCTGCACATGTACCTCCTCGATCGAACATGCATGGATTGAGTTAGTGCAGACGTCTTTTTGTTTCCTGTGGTCACGTCATGTACGGTATGTTCTGGAAACAGTAAAAGTAGTAGCATCGGGCAGGTTTCAACACTTCACTTCATTAGTTTGCTCGCCTTTGACTTATGACTCACTTAGTGTGTGTTAGCGTTCGGTTCATCTCCAGTTTAGTGACGGTGTGTGTGTGTGTGTGTGATGTTAAAGTGTGAAGCTGCTTTTGAAATGAGATTATGAATAATAAGTGAGACACTTTTCACTGCTGAAAGGACTACGGCAAGCAGACCAGACATCAACATCAGCACGAGCCCGCAAACACACACACACACACACACACACACACACACACACACACACACACACAGTTCTGCAATAATACAGTAGGATAATTGCAGGACTCGGGCCAGTGGGTGACTAATGTCTGTTCCAGCAATTCGAGCTCTATAACACAGAGGACTAAAGCCGACTCGTCTTCTTCCTTTCTGAAATTACACGGATGATCTCACTGAGAGGAGCTGCGGCAGTCGACACACAGTGATGCTGCACTTCACCTACTGCAGCTCTGAGTCTTACTGCTCATTTCCTCAACACAAGCCTTAATGGATTTCTGACATTTTCTGTGAGGAGAATGATGTTAGTCTGGCACTTATTGTGGAAGGAGTCTCCAGTGTCAGCACTTTGGAGAATTACGAACGTTCCGAGATGGTTTCGTTTATGTTAGGAGCTCGATCAAAGATTTTGAAATACATTTTGACTTGGAAAACGAACAAGTCTTGTTTTACGAGTACCGAGTATCATGCATCACGCATGCGCTTCTTGTTTTGACGAGACTGTGACCCTGTGTGTGTGTGTGTGTGTGTGTGTGTGTGTGTGTATAAGACATATTTATTTTTGTGTCTGTATGCGTGTGTGTACAGCGCGCGTGTAAAGCAAAAGCAAGTCTCATTAGAGAGGTTAAAGCTCCATTTTCTCCCTCTGCTCAAGACTTAGCCTGCTCCTACACACAGGCACACACACTCTTTCTCTCTGCTCTACACAGAAACACTGCTCTGTTCTTTTCAAAGGTAAAGTGCAGGTTAATTTGTTTTATTTTTACTTTACAGCAGTGATTCCGTTAGTATGCGCTCATGCGAGACTTATTAGTGAAGACCTTGTTAATTTTTCAGATAAGACAGTTTTTCCGTTAGTGTGTGTATGTTTGTGAGGAAAAACTCAAATATTCCTCCTCTTACTTTAGCGCACACACACACACACACACACACACACACACACACACACACACACACACACACACACACACACACACACACTGTACGGTCGTGTAAGCACTTCACTGTACTGTGTATTATAGTTGTGTAAATATTTAATTTTATCAAATAAAAGTTGAAATTGAATTTGAGTTGAATTGATCCATGATGACCCCACACCCTGCAACCTACAGCAACCAAAAGGTGCTGGACACCACAGAACATTCCCAGAGTCTTGTGAGGTCATGGCACTTGCTTCATTCGGCAGACGCCCTTACGCAAAGCACGTATGTGTAGGTGCCTTCAAGTTTTCATCAATAAATATATCCTCACTCTGGTTGACCGAGTTGCCGACTATAAGTACCATCAGCCAGACACTGTTGGAAAGAATTGATTATGTTTTCCTGTTGGTAACATTAACCCATATACCCCAAAAAACAGATCCCCCTTTTCCACCAAGGCGGTTCCCGTGTTAGTTTAAAGCCGGTGCACAATTTTGAACCAGTTCTTTCTTTACAGACAGCGTGTTTCCAGTCCCACCTGGGCAAGCTGCGCCTTCATGAAGCTACATGTCGTCACGTTGGAACCGGTTGGGGTTTCTTGGGTCCATGTGAGTTTCGTAGGAAGAACCACATACGTGTATGTTGCATTTTTCATCAACGGTCCTCCTATATGCTGGACTCTGCTTCCTCACAACGCACTGCGCCTTTAGCTTCAGGTCACGGACGGCCAACTGCGAGGGCGAGTCTGATTCAGAGCTTTCAACCCAAACACACTCCGATTGCTCCCCCCACCCCCTCAGACCAGCGCTCAGACGCTGACGCTAGCGAGCATCGAGTAACATGGCAACCCGAACAGTCATTTCTGTGCCACAAAGCAGTGCAGAGCGCTGAAAAATTAATGAGAGAGACCGGCTCTTCAGAGACAATGACCTTAAAAGAGACGGGCTGGAAAAACGATATCAAAGCCTATCGAGCATCCCAACCCCCCCCTCCCCCCCCCCCCCCAAACACAGCGTGCACACACAATCACACACACAATCACAACCACCCCTTTTAAAGTGCCAACAGAAGTCACACACTGCTGTGAAAATCAAAACTGAGGAGCCATTACCCTGCATTAGAGCGCTTACAAATCAAATTTACACAGACAGAAAAAGCACTTACTACCTCACTTTTCCACTGGGAGTGTGCACACACACACACACACACCATTATCTAACGCCTAACCCTTTTCACGAGGTGACGTTAGATCTGTCTAAAACATCTCAGCAGGCTGCGGTCATGATTTACAGCACGGCTTCCGAAATCTAATCTAACCTTTAATCAGATTACATCTGCAAAAATCAACTTTTTAAAAACATTTTTATTACAATATTCGTATTTCCCCATAAATAATTACATGGGAATTATTTAGTGCAGTGTTTTTCAACCTTTTTTGAGCCAAGGTACATTTTTAATTGAAAAAAAAAATAAATAATAAAAAAATCACAAGGCACACCAACAATCGAAACTGTAAAAACAATTTAACTCTGTAGCCTATATTAACAATATACAGCCATTCTTATCGAAGTGTTTTGAACAGGAATCAAGTAAACTCAATTTTTGATCTTTCATATTTCTACCTACTCAGTGTGAAACCTGGGGCTGTTTAGATGAACACAGAGCTGATATCCTGGCAGGAATTGAAGAAAGACACACACGAAGCTCTTCCTCAACAGCTCTTAGTCTCTCTCTGTTTTTACTTTTTATAGCAGTCAGAGTTGAGAAGCTCACTCACCAATACCCCCATCTCACTCACCAATACCCCCATCTCACTCACCAATACCCCCATCTCACTCACCAATACCCCCATCTCACTCACCAATACCCCCATCTCACTCACCAATACCCCCATCTCACTCACCAATACCCCTATCTCACTCACCAATACCCCCATCTCACTCACCAATACCCCTATCTCACTCACCAATACCCCCATCTCACTCACCAATACCCCCATCTCACTCACCAATACCCCCATCTCACTCACCAATACCCCTATCTCACTCACCAATACCCCCATCTCACTCACCAATACCCCCATCTCACTCACCAATACCCCCATCTCACTCACCAATACCCCCATCTCACTCACCAATACCCCTATCTCACTCACCAATACCCCTATCTCACTCACCAATACCCCTATCTCACTCACCAATACCCCTATCTCACTCACCAATACCCCTATCTCACTCACCAATACCCCTATCTCACTCACCAATACCCCTATCTCACTCACCAATACCCCTATCTCACTCACCAATACCCCTATCTCACTCACCAATACCCCCATCTCACTCACCAATACCCCTATCTCACTCACCAATACCCCTATCTCACTCACCAATACCCCTATCTCACTCACCAATACCCCTATCTCACTCACCAATACCCCTATCTCACTCACCAATACCCCTATCTCACTCACCAATACCCCTATCTCACTCACCAATACCCCTATCTCACTCACCAATACCCCTATCTCTGATCAGCACTGGAGCACAATTTTTTATTTCTTGTTTTTTCCCCCCAGGAAACTTGTCACATCATCTACTGGCACCCAGATGTGGGGCAAACATGGGCAGGAAAAATATATTTATTCTGATCGGGCCGGATCGGGTCAGAGATCCCTCAGACTGGGGTGTTTACATGTTGCATGTTTATTCTGATTGGGTTATTAAATGTGGTTACTATTGAAACACTAGTGTCCGTGTAAATGTAATTATTGAACATGGATGACATTTACTCTAGAAGACACTAAGTCAATCCAAAAGTAAATAAATAAATAAATGTAAAAAACTAAGCTCCTCTTTTCAAGGTTCTAAAAATAACAATCTCGCCCCGTTCCTCAGCTGCACACCTGCGGCGGGTGATTTAGCGTCTCGTCTGCGCCGCCGCACTATACTGGGCTCAGCGGCTCATCGCCGAAATCTCTGTGAATTAAATCGGGCGTGTCGGTGCTTCTGAGCATCAACACAGGAGGAGTGAAGGAGGAGAGAAATCTTTCAGAAGGAAAAACCGAAGCAGCGCATGATTAGCGCGTAACACACTTCAGCACACGAGAGTTTCGCATTCGCCGTCTGCTCACAGTACGTTCAACATTACATGATATTAAACGTCATTAAAAAAGGATTGAATAACAATCGCAGGTGTAAAGTTGTGTGTATCAGGTGCAGATTCTGATCCAACATCCAGGTTTGCATGCAGGAAGAACATGCATTGTAGAAAATCCAAACCTAGCAAAAAGCATGGTGCTAAAAACGACTAAATCGTTCCATGATGCTTTTCAAGAAACGTCACCGGAGCCGTCACTCTGCTAATGTTTAATTCATTCTTTTATTTATTTCTGTTACAACTGAGATTATAACCAGGTTTTAAAGCTGGCACATTATTGCTTCATAAACCTAAAAAGTCAGATCTCGTGCTTCAATGATAATGAACGCTGCAAAACAAAAGACCGGACAAATTTAAGAAACAGCTCTAACGCAAATCAGCTCTTTGTTTGTCGTGTGCATTTACAGTACGAGAGCACCAGCTGCTCTTCTTCCTCTTCAGCACGGCGAAGCCCAACACGATACCCAATTACTCATGACAGATGGACAATAGTGAGATTACACTCGTGTTGTCCAGGTGCTTCTGCTCCGTGCAGCTGGATCTACACTGGGGCCCGATTTCAGGAACCGTCCGCTTCTTCTATCATCACTTATCTTAGGCTCGTTACTGAAAACATTTTTTGGGTTTATAAAAGCAAATAAAGATATTTTGGTCGTTTCGCCTCAGACAGGTTGGAGATGATGATGATGATGATGATGTTGGAGGTTTCGTCTAGAGCTCACGATCACAGCATTACAATACAACGTGTGGGTCGTGCTAGAGATCTACCGATCGCAATTCTCTTAGCGGACACCGAGTTCAGATGTTTTAAATGCCGATATTGATTTTTCTTTTCCTTTTCTTTCCGTAAGAAATATAACTGACAATACACTAACATTTTTGTAATTGTAATGGAAAATTCAAAGGAATGGAATTCAATTGTATGCATTCAATTAAAAAATAAAAATAAAAAAGATTAAATGAATAATATTTTCTTATAAAACGCTCAAGGTAACAAAATTTTTTTCTACAAAGCGTCCCTTTGGAATAAACCTTGGGATAAAGTGACCTGTTTTGATGTGAAAATTGAATTATAACATAACATGTTTTTTTGTTTTCTTTTGTTTTTGTACGTGACATGCATTTTTCTACTCTTTATTTGGAAAGTTAAAATTCTGCGACAATAACGCGCAATTCTTTGAAGGTCAATATCTAAAAAACTGCTCAGAATGCAGATAAAACTTTATAATTCCAAGTAAATTCAAATAAAAATGAGAAACGAAAAATGAAAATGAGAAACGGCTGGAAGAGTACGGAGACGTCAACATCATGGGGAAGAAAAATTTATTTAAAAAATGACGATTAGCAACGTTATGGGGCAATAAAATGAAGTCAGCTGACCACCTGAATGTACTGAACAAAACAATATATACAAAATATATACAACTATAAACAATGTATGTGTGTGTGTGTGCATATGTATGAATGTCCACGTCCGTGTTATTGTTCGGAGAATGTGATGGTGGACGGGAGAGATGGCTCGGCCTCACCTGTATACGATGTTTAATGCGGGAGCACGAGAAAACGGAATGAGATGGTTATTGTTGCGAGTCCAAAATCCAGCGCGCTGCTTCGTCTCTCCACCCCGAGTCCTTCGCCGGTTCCGGCTTTATGCATTTGGGGAGCAAAATAAACCTTATAAGGGGTCTCTGATTAGGTCCGTTGGTTTTATTTTTATTTACCGACATATTTTAACCTATAAAAAAATAAAAAAAACCCTTATGTGGCTGCGCATGTATGTTTCTCTATACATACTGTACATGTACTATACATGTTTCTCCGCCTTCTACATTATGATTGGTTACAAGAATCCGGTCTCATCTCTGATTGGTTAAATTTAGTACCGTATTTTTTATTTTTTTTTCTTACCACAGTTGCTGAAAGTTGAATTACTAAATCTCAGTCTTACTTTCAGTCTGCTTTTTGGTCCAGGTAAGGTACAGTATATTATTATTATTATTATTATTATTATTAAAAAGTGAAAAAGTCAAACTAAGGGTGTCTGAGTTTTACAGAAACATCAAGCTTCTGATTTTCAAGCAGGATTAAAAAAAATAATAATAATTTAACACCAAGACGACCCTGAATACTGAAAGCAGGAACGCTGGTGAGGAAACGAACACCTCTTTTTATTACCTATACATAAACATCCGCAGACAAAACAATGTGCAGGAAGCTGCGGCGGATGACGCGCATCCTGGCCTGTGTGTCGTTTCAGGAGAAAGCGCGTTTTAAAAACTTTTACAAAAGAAATATCAATAACGAGATAAGAAATAAGAAATGCTTGCAAATAGATTTTTTTGGAATTATTTTGTTATTTACAGTCACGCGATCACGATTCACATTCATTGGTCTTAAGGGATTTAAGCCCCGGTTTAGTGCCTTAAACACCTTAACGTTTAGTCTAATAGACGAATCTAATGTACTAATGTATTGCATGAACTCATCAACCATCTGTTCGTTTCTCATTCACACACAAACATTTATTTATTTATTTATTTTTATATAAATGCAGCTCGTCTCATTATTAAAACCCAGCCTCGTGACCTCTCCCTATAAAACACTAAGGCTATATTAAGCACCAGAGACGAAGAACACAGTGTAAAGGGGGTGATGGAGTGTGTGTGTGTGTGTGTGTGTGTGCGCGTCTCATTAGTCTCTAGTAGTCACGACTGTGGACCCTTTTTTCTCTCTCTCATGGGCGAACACACACACACACACACACACACACAGTTGGTTTATGGTTGAAGCTTGCACTGTTTAACGAGGGCACTTGTGCAGAAGATAAGGGGGGGGGGGGCGTAATGTGGGCGTGGCCTCTGTGTGTGTGTTATAAATAGACATGTGCGTGTTAATAATAACCAATTATTATAAGAGACATCATTTAAAAATTTTGAAATATTAATTAATGAATGAATTCAATTAACTAAAATCACATATCAGTATTGTTCTGTATACACACACACACACACACACACATTATACACACATTGGTTTTAATACAATTATTCAATTAAAGCTAAATTAATTGCATCATTTAAAACTATTCCATTAATTTATATATACTGTATATTACAATAAAAGCACAATTATTTTTTATTTTATTTTGCTGTGTGTGTGTGTGTGTGTGTGTGTGTGTCCTTCTGTAGATTAGTGATAATCCGGGGTGTATTCGTTAGCAGCCCGGCTTATTTTAGCTGGTGTTACTGTCACTGACGGACCTGCTGTGGGTGTCGCTCATTCGCAGCGTCACACACACACACACACACACACGCTCCACGATCAGACCTGTAAATAACCCGTCTCGAGCGCCGTCCCGATCTGGCGCGCTCCGAGAACCCTGCCAGTTTACACGAAGCTGAGAAAGCTTCTCAAATCCAAATCTGACTCGACAGCGCGCTCATATCACGAACGGGGTGAACAATTACACTAACACGGACCCTCGGTGGACAGAGAAGTGTGTGGACAGAGAGAGAGGGGGGGGGGGGGAGCTGGGGTGTGGACATCTCACTGAGTCATGCATCATAGACCTGAATAATAGTGTTACAGAGATAAGAGGTGAAAGAGGGCAGAATGATGTGGTGAAGAAGTGTTTGAACAAGACAACAATGATCTTATTATTGTTAATGATCTTATCTTATTTCTTCTCTTCTCTTCTCTTCGTGTTTAAGACGGCTCACAAACCACGTAGGTGCATACCGCCACCTGCTGTATCGGAGAGTGCAAATGCGCGAGCGTACTCGAGAAGGAGAAAAAACAAGGTGAATGCTAGCCAACTGTGGAGTGGGGGAGGGGAGGGGGGAAGCAATCGTTCCTGTGTACGGTACAAAAAAAAAAAAAAAAAAAATCGATCGTGTCTAAGGTGAAAACGTCCGCGGAGACGGACGCTCTGCTGAGAACCGAGCGCTCGCTTACCGTTTTTCTCCGTCACTGAAATGTTCAAAGAGGGATTTTAGTGATGGAGGAGAGCGAGAGAGGAGGGAGGAGGGGTAACAGATAGATTTTATTTCCACCAACCAAAAAGGCCATTTCTAAAGGTCGGGCAGCACTTCAAACACCTGAGCGTACCCACATGTTCAAAAACACTTATGAACTCCTGAAGGACTCAGAGTGGTGGTGGGGGGGGGGGGGGTATACAGTATATATAAAAAATGCACCATCCCTACAGTCCAGCACGGTGGTGGAACCATCATGCTTTTGGTTTCATGCTAAAGGTACAGATTGACTTTGCTGCACTGAGGGGCGAATGGAGGCCATGTGTTGTAACACTTTGGATGAGAACCTCCTGAAGATGGGTTGTGGATGGGTCTTCCAGCATGAAAATGACCCCAAACATACTGCCAAGGCAACTAAGGAGCGGCTCAAGAAGAAGCACATTACTCTTCATAGAGTCATATAGTAGGTCATAGTGGCCTAGCCGGTCTTCAGACCATAATCCTGTAGAACATCTATGGAGAGAGCCGAAACGTAGAGTTGCCAAGCAGCAGGCAAGAAACCTTAAACATTTAGAGAAAATCTGTAAAGAATAGTGGATCAAAATGCGTCCTGAGATGTGCGCGAACCTGGTAACCAACTACAAGAAACGTCTTCGGTTGATATTCTGTCTCTATCCTTTACCATGAACTTATGATAAAAATTATAGACCCGTCATTTCTTTGTAAACGGGCAAACTTCGAATATCTGCAGGGGATCAAATCCTTATTTCCCCCCCACTGTACATAGATGGTGGAAAAAAAATGGACTGATGCATCACAATTCATGCACCTCCAAAACTTTATTTTATTTATTTATCGCCGTTTGCATTTGATGTTGCAAAATGTTGTAGTTCCTCATTAATCCTACAGGTGGTGCTCTCTAAACTACTAGGTGATCCCTAATAAACTAATGTACGTCACATTCACTCCTTTATTCTCGAGCAGGACAAGCAGGCGGGCGTGTGAACGTACAAACCGGCTTTTACTAAACCCCCGTTACTCCGCACTTTATACATCATTAACTGCGTTTTGCGATCCTGCGAACGTTTACAATTTACTAAAACAAGAAAAAATAATAATAATAATCACACAATTAGTGGGTCAATGATGCAGTTTTAAGACTTTAGTGTTAAACCGGTGGTACAGAAGCCTAATCACTTCTCCTAAAATGAATGTTATCCGAAATGAACAAATGAACTGATTCATTAACTGTAATCAAGGCGGAATCACACGGATTCTTTAACTACTCTGTTCCCTATAAATTAAAATACAGAAAAACACTGGATGTGCTGCCTCTTAGCGCCGGCTTCAAGGTGTTTATTTAATTTAGTGCTTCTGTTGGTTTATTAGAATTTTTTAAAATCAAATAAACAAACTGAATTAAAACAGCAGCAACAAAAAAAAAAAAAAAAAAAAGGAGAGAAATGTTAATTTCGTTGTGTTTTCACCTCGCTGCTATTCTCAGACTTGCTCTATTAAATCCTCAAATAATCCCAAACCTGGATTCTTTTACATCGAATATTATGTACTGTACAAAAATAAATAAATAAATACATAAATAAATGCATAAATAAAAATAATGCAAACAAACATTTCTTACTAAGTTTTCATTTATTTATTTAACGGATTACTTTTACTGCTTTATATTTAACTGGTCTACTGAAAAAAAAATACAGAATATATTTTATTAATACACAATACTTTATAAAAAAGTGACTTAAATGTATTTTTTTCTATCCATCCATCTATTTAAACTAACATTTAATCTTTTATATTAATTTATAATTATTAAAAATAAAAACAATTGAAAAAGTAATTACTTTTTATTAAAAGAAAAAACTTGGAATACCAAACAAAAGACATTTTAATTAAATGTAACACAAAATAATTAATTGCTTACTTAGACATTTATCAATTTATCCATCGGAATTTTCCTAAATTTTTGTCTTCTATGTCTCAAAAAAAGTTTTATTTTAGAATTATACATGTATCAAAAAAAAAAAAAAAAAAAAAAACACATTTTAGCAATTAAAACAAAATAAAATATTTTACTTAATTGGATTTATTGCAATTAATTACTTTTTTTATTTGAATCTTACTATTAAAAATGGTCAAAAATAAAATACTGATTAAAAATAATTTGAATGAATGAATTAAATCATTCATTCATTTTAATATTCCAAGCTTTAAGTCTCTTTGGGGGGAAAAAAAAAAAAAAGGAAGTACTTCAATAATTACAGAATATAATTATAATTATAAGAGTGATGAAGTGTCTCGAATCATCTCTTTATTTCTTATGCTGTTCTCATCTACGCGTGCACACAGACACACACACACACTTTCTGGTCCACATAATAATCCGCAGAAAATATAAAACAAAAAAATGTGAATCTTATAACGCTGCGTTGTGAAACTGAGCTTTTCAACAGGACACAAGTGCTTTAATTTCAGCAGAACGAACAGATCCACACCGAAATATATATAAATAAATAAATAAATAAATAAAGGTCTGTGTGTGTGTGTGTGTGTGTGTGTGTACACTGTTAATCCCTGGGGCATCGCTACACGACTGCTCCAAGCCGGATGTCGAACCACAACCCATGAGACATTTAGCTCCGCCCCTGAATGCTGATTGGAGATCCGTTATTGGGTCTGTAATCCGTTATTGGGTCAGTATCGGTTTTCATAATGAGAGGAAGTGAATCCATTTACTAAAAGTTCACTTAAAGTGTGTGTGTGTGTGTGTGCGTGTGTGTGGGTGTGTGTGTGTGTGTGTGTGTGTGTGTGCGTGTGTGTGTGCGTGTGCGTGTGTGTGTGTGTGTGTGTGTGTGTGCGTGTGTGTGTGCGTGTGTGTGTGTGAGAGCATTTCCAACCCCAGCACACTTCACCTTTGCTGGATTGAATGAAGAACATGTGTTTTGTTGTTGTTTTGTTGCTCATCTCGTCTTACCTTGTCCCCTGGAGCGACTCCATCTTCAGCTGTGCTTTGTCCATTCTAAAAAAAAGAGAAAAGAAACGAAAAAAAAAAAAGACACACATATTAGAGGACGAGTGTTTATTATTCCTGACATATGAAGGTGTGTTCGGCGTGCAGACACAAGTCTGATCATCACTACTAGAACAGCTAGGTGATTAAACCCCCCCCACCTCAACCCCACCCATTCTTATAGCTTCTCACGGGTACGTCCACACACTCTGAGAGACAGACACACACACACACACACACGTCTCCACATGCATAACCCTTTACTGGAGTGCTTTGTTTGAAAAGGTTTGAAAATTAAAGTGCGAGATGGAACTGAAAAGAGCAAATGCATCTCTGTCTAATTCCTCTGTCGTGCACATTAGAGTCAAATAAATGGAAAAAAAAACAAAAAAACATGTGAGCTCGACCTCACCTTGCCGTGTCACTAATAAAAAAACCTAAACACGAGGGTTAGATGATGCGGTGAAGTCTTCAGCTCCATCAAAGCGCTCCGGTTGCCTGGAAACAAGCGCTGGGGAAATTAACGTGTTAACTCCTGAAATCAATTAGGCGATATCACACCAGAGGGAGTGCTGTAGTGCTGGATATCAGCACTGCTGCGATGCGGATGTACCGTAAGACCCATATTTACTGTAGCTCCAAAGCTTTGGAATAGCCTTCCAGACAGTGTTCGGGGAGCAGACACGGTTTCTCAGTTCAAAAGTAGACTCAAGACGCATCTTTTTAATCTGGCATACACATAACTCATCCCATAACCTCATACTCCAGTACACCTATACCGAATGGCAACTACGCTAATTCTCCCCATCTGTTCTGTGTTTCTCTACCCATCCCGAGGCATCGGGAGATTTTGCCAGCTTCAGTAGACAAAGGCCGACCCTGCGAGGTTCCTGAGGCATCCAGAGAAGGACCAGCTCCAGCTGGATTCTGCTTTATGAGCTTTATGGGTAGGTGTAGCTCAGTGGTTAAGGCATTGGACTACGGTTCGGAAGATCCCAGGTTCAAACCCCACAACCACCAAGTTGCCACTGTTGGGCCCTTGAGCAAGACCCTTAACCCTCAACTGCTCAGATGTGTAATGAGATAAAAATGTAAGTCGCTCTGGATAAGAGCGTCTGCCAAATGCCTAAATGTAAATGTTATGATGTTTGGAGCTACACATGCTGCTCCTGTGCTTCCAGTGATCCAGACCTCATCTGCCCTCTGCACCTACTGACTCGTCCCTATGCTGAACTGGTCTTCATGCTAATTTTAAGAACTTCTGTTATATTGAATTTTCATGTTGCCAGTTGCCTATTGTTACAGATATACCTGTAATTGATGAGAATGAGACAATCTCGCGTAAATTTCCACGAGTGTTTAACTCGTGTGTGGTCACACGTGCTCAGGCTCGTAAGAAGAGAAGTGCTGAAGATTTTTCTGATTCATTCATGTGTGCGGAAGACCCCATATTTAAACTTTCTGTTGTGCCTTCACCCCCTGTGAATAATCCAGATACTGTCTCTACTCCAATCTTTGGACCCAGTTGTGCTAAACCTTTATTTGGACGTGATCAGCTGGTAAATGCTCAAAAATCTGATAACTCCCTTCAACCATGTTTCATTTCGGCAGTTAAGGAAGCAGAATTGTCACAGCGGCCTACTGCATATTTTGTTAAGGATCAGCTGTTAATGCGTAAATGGACACCTAAAAATTCTGAGAACAACTGGAGTTCAGTATTCCAGGTTGTGGTCCCAAAACCTTATAGAAGTCATGTCTTAAGTATTGCTCATGACCATGACTTGTCTGGGCATCTGGGTATTCGAAAAACATATGCTCGAATTCTAAAGCATTTCTTTTGGCCGGCTCTGAAATCAGATGTAGCATCCTACTGTCGTTCGTGCTCAATCTGCCAAATTGCAGGTAAACCTAATCAGGTCATCCCTCGTGCTCCACTCTGCCCAATTCCTGTGATGGGAGAACCTTTTGAGAGAATTTTGATAGACTGTGTAGGTCCCCTTCCTCGAACAAAGTCGGGAAATTCATATTTACTCTCTTTAATGTGTGCTGCATCTAGATATCCTGAGGCTATACCACTTCGCAACATTAAGTCTCGAGCTATCGTACGTGCCCTTACCAAGTTCTTTTCTACTTTCGGGCTACCCAAGTACGTCCAGTCTGACCGTGGTTCCAATTTTATGTCGGCCCTGTTTAAAAGAGTGTTGGAAGAGCTTGATATAAAGCATCAGGTCTCTAGTGCCTATCACCCAGAATCACAAGGTGTGTTAGAAAGATTCCACCAAACACTAAAATCGATGCTTCGCACATATTGCTTGCAGCACAGAAAGGACTGGGACGAAGCAGTTCCATTCCTACTATTTGCAATACGGGATACCGTACAAGAGTCTCTTGGATTTAGCCCAGCAGAGTTGGTTTTTGGCCATTCTGTTCGAGGTCCTTTGAAAGTGCTTCAGGAGAAAATGTTGTCTCCTACTTCGGTCAGTCCTCTACCTAGAAACGTTTTAGATTATGTAAGCCTGGTTCGAGAACGCCTGCACACGGCATGCAAGTTAGCTCATCGTTCGCTCACCTCCTCCCAGGCCAAGATGAAGAGGAGATTCGATAAGAAGGCTGTGGTACGTGAATTTAAAGAAGGTGACCAAGTGCTTGCTTTACTCCCGATTACAGGTTCTGCCCTTCAAGCTAGGTTTTCTGGTCCATATATTATTAGTTCTCGATTAAGTAGCACCGATTATGTGATAAAGACACCTGACAGAAGGAGGAAGACTCGTGTCTGCCATGTAAATATGCTAAAACCTTTTTTCTCTCGAAATACTGAGGAGATTTCCCCAATCACCCCTGTTGCGATTGTCTCCACAGGCATTACACCTGAATATTCTCCAGAATTCGACGGTCTCAATTTGGGTAGAGCATCTGTCCCTTGTGCGAGTTTGTCAAACTCTGTGTGGCTAAGTAAACTTGAGTGCAAACTTGTCCATCTACCAGCTTCCGCCCAGGAAGACATCATTAGGCTCATAAGGAGTCACCCCGCACTCTTTTCAGACACACCCTCACGCACAACCGTCATTGAACATGACATAGATGTAGGCGACCACCGACCTATTAAACAAAATGCCTACCGAATTAACCCGACCAAACGTGCTATAATGAAGCAGGAGACTGATTATTTGCTAAGAAATCAGTTAGCCATTCCCAGTTGTAGTCCATGGTGCTCTCCCTGTCTTTTGGTTCCAAAATCTGATAATACTTATCGATTTTGCACAGATTATCGTAAAGTTAACTCTGTTACCAAGGCTGATTCATTTCCTCTTCCCCGGATGGAAGATTGTGTTGACCGGATAGGTCAGGCAAGGTATGTCACAAAATTAGACCTTCTAAAAGGCTACTGGCAAGTTCCACTCACTCAGCGAGCCTCTGAAATCTCTGCTTTTGCTACACCTGATAGATTTCTTCAGTATACAGTCATGGCTTTTGGTTTAAGAAATGCACCTGCTACCTTTCAGCGTTTAATGACACAAGTCTTAGGTGATGTGAATAATTGTGAAGCCTACCTTGATGATGTAGTTGTGTTTGCAGATACCTGGAATGAGCATCTCTCTGTTTTAAACTGTGTGTTTGATCGCCTCCAGAATGCTTCTCTGACTCTGAACCTTGAAAAGTGTGAATTCGCTCATGCTACTGTTACCTATTTAGGCAAGCAGGTGGGACAAGGCATGGTTCGCCCGCTGGATGCTAAAGTGCAGGCAATTAAGGCATTTCCAGCCCCTAGGACAAAACGAGAACTCAGACGTTTCTTAGGTATGGCTGGATATTACCGAAGTTTCTGTAGAAACTTTTCAGATGTGGTCCTTCCACTAACAAACCTTTTTCGTGACTCTATCCCTTTTGTGTGGTCTGCTACTTGTCAAGATGCATTTAATGCTGTGAAGCTATTGCTGTGCAGTGCACCTGTTCTTTCTGCCCCTGATTTTAGCAAACCCTTCCAACTTGAAGTAGATGCCAGTGGTACCGGGATAGGTGCAGTACTCACCCAAGAAGATGCTCATGGTATCGATCACCCTGTGAGTTTCTTCTCCCGTAAATTTAATCGTTGCCAGCTTAACTATAGTACCATCGAGAAGGAAGCTCTTGCCCTCTTACTTGCACTTCAGCATTTTGAGGTGTATATTGGATCCAGTCCTGAACCCATAGTGGTGTTTACTGATCACAACCCTCTCGTATTCTTACAACGTATGACTAATAGTAATCAACGACTCATGCGCTGGGCCATGATTGTACAGGGATTCAATATTGACATTCGGCATAAAAAGGGATCTGAAAACATTGTAGCAGACACGTTATCTCGCTGTGAGTCTGAGTAGGATTGAACTTGATGTTCAATCTTAAGGGGGAGGGTGTTACGTCTCTGACGTATTATATACTGTATATATATTTTTTTTCTGTGTTGCCTGCTCTCTTGGGTGTGTTTCCCTCTCTCTGTTTTTTTTTAAACAGGTTTAATTGGCCTCTACCGTGGAGAGGGGTGCTGATTGGAGGATCAGTCAGTGATGTGTGCCTTACTCCCGCCTCCTGTACCTCCATTGGACAAGCACTTCCTGAACCTGTGTGCCTTACTCCCGCCTCCTGTGTTGCCATTGGACTAGAACTTTGTGCAGCTCTATTTAAACGCCATCCTGCCTGCTGCTCGAGAGACAACTGCTTGATTTGTTATGGTGTTTTGCTGGTATATATTGGACTCATTGTGTATCGACTTTTGCTGCCCTTTTCGACCTCGATTTTTGCTATTGCCCTTTGTATATAATTTTGTATATAACTTTGTAAATATCATCGTGTATATAGTGGTAAGTAGGGAGTCGACGCCCTTTTTGTTCTTCCCCCATTTTTTCTCCTGGTTATGCTAGTCAGGGAGTTAGGTAAGACTATATGTATTTTGGTATGTTTTTGTTGTTAGGTTAGGTAGACTTTTGTGATTCTAGTTAGTGGGTTTGGTTTATTATTTTGGCATTGTCGGCTCCTGAAGATATTACCACCTTTGTAAATATTTGTACATAGAATTAAACTGCAGTTGATCTCAACCCCCCCATTTATTTCCCCATTTACCTTCTTTCCTTTTCCTAATTTATTTTATTGTCTGTTGCGGCCTGACCCTAGACCAGGACGTAACAACCTGCACAACACACATGATGTTATATCATTTCTATCTGTTATCACCCAGATGAGGATGGGTTCCCTGTTGAGTCTGGTTCCTCTCAAGGTTTCTTCCTAATGCCATCTCAGGGAGTTTTTCCTTGCCACCGTCGCCGTCACCCTTGGCTTGTTCATCAGAGAAATTTCATTCATCATTCATTCATCTCATTATTATCTAGACACATTTTTCTCACACATACACACTTCCAATTATTTTCTTTTCTAAAAAAAATTAATTTTTGTGAAGCTGCTTTGAGACAATGACCATTGTTAAAAGCGTTATTTAAATAAAATTGAATTGAATTGAATAAGTAAATCTTAAATACATTTTTCAACATGAAGCCTATTTAAATTTCATTTGCTTAGAACATGTAGTTCCTCAAATATTCCAAATGATGTATTTAAAGCGGAAGAAGTATATTTCCACTTCTTCCGCTTTAGAATCTCCTCTAAACATCCAGGGTTGTATCCGGAATAGGGTTAAACGGAAAGCTACAGTAGTGTGCTATGTAGGGTGTTCCCTTGTTACACACACCAAGTAGTGCCCTTGATGAGGGGGTTAGAGAGGGATTTGGGATTCGGCCTTGTGTTAGAAGCTCGTTAGCTTTGTAGCTCTCGTTAGCCGTGAACAGACCAACATGGACAGTTCTGATGCGATTCAAAATGATTTCGAAGCGATTACTAAGTGTTGTTTAACACGACAATGTTATCAGGTGCGTGTTCTTTGTGAAAGTGCTTCTGTAACTGGATGTGAATGTGGGTTTCGGCAGGCAGCTGCTCTCTCCTCAGTACCGCGACCGACAGGTTAGCGCAATTAACGATTATTTGAACACCCATGACGCAGAGTGAGCGTCACAGTGCCGTTATGCTCCATTATCACCATTCGTCATATCAGTCATAACCAAATGTTGTATAATATGCATTATTTAACATGTTA
This sequence comes from Channallabes apus, assembly GCA_030522415.1. Classification (NCBI taxonomy): domain Eukaryota; kingdom Metazoa; phylum Chordata; class Actinopteri; order Siluriformes; family Clariidae; genus Channallabes; species Channallabes apus. Next base: position 34,175,638 of record CM060116.1, on the reverse strand, counting down.
AAAAAAACATGAACACCATCCTGTTCCTCCCTTTCTTTCAAGATGCCACAGCTGTTGTATTATCAGTTGTTGTCATGGTAACAAGCTGTTCTGTTTTTTTTAAGTACTTTTTTTTTTTTTTTTAATATCTTCTAGTGCTTAGTTAGCTAGTGTCGCTCTCCGTATCGATTCCCAATTAGCGAGGGAAAAATCTAGACTCTAGAATCCGCTCAATGTTCCGGTAACTTCCATCACATTCATTTATCTGCTTTTGGTTTTGAAGCTATTTAATGAAATTGGGGTGGGATTTTTATTATAGAAACTACTACTATTATATGTCTCAGTTTATAGTTTACATTTAAATATTTGACTTAAGACTAATTTTTATTTGTTAAAAAATATATTACTGTTGGGGCCTCCAGGTGGCGCAGTGGTAAAGTTCTCGCCCAAACATCCGGAGATCGCTGGTTCTGTTCCCGGGTGATGCTGTTTTCCTCTCGCAGCCGGAGGTCTAGAGAGAGCTGATTGGTCGAGCTCTCTCAGAGGGGAGGGATGAGAGGAACTTCGTGCTCCCACATTAATCACGGCTCTACAGCCAATCAGGGCGTCTGTGAGCTCACGCAAGCGGAAGGAGCGGATAGCGCTTTCCTCCCAGTGTGTTACGCCGCCACAACGGTGCGCGAGTGAGCAGTTTGAAAAAGTTGCGGTCGGTGACGTCACGTGGGTCGGAGGAAACACGTGATAGTCTTCGGCCCTCCCGACTGAGTGGTAGTGGTAGCCTTAATGTGGAGCCCCCTAGTGTCGGGGAGGAATTGGACACGACTAAATTAGGGAGGAATTCAGGGGAAAAAAAATATTATTACTAATTAAAAAAAAAGATATTACTGTAATTTGTGCGATTAAGAGGGAAAAAGAAACGTTAAGGCTAAAAAGCGTTGTATATCAAGTCACAATGACGTATGAAGAGCTAGCTGCAGTAGCTAGTCATCCACTAGTCGTATAAACATGACTTAAATCATAAAAGAAAACCAATAACGCTAAAGCTATTCACTCACTCGTCGTTTATACTGATTTATCCTGTTTAGATGACGCTCCAACACGCACCAAGCTGATGAATTTAACTTGACAGAAAAGCCTCCTAGAGCTTCATTATGAACTTCCTTACAACTGAAATGTAAAAGTCAGACTGTCGACACTATTTCTTTGTAGACCTTAAATCTTAAAATCCTGCGGGGAAACACTGGCGTGTGCGACGCTTCCCTGTGATGCTGCAGCTTAAAAAGAAGAAGTCGTCTGGCTTCATATATCTGAGGAAGCACGTGTTCGGCAGCTCCGTCTCCAGTCGGTAGCGGTTGTGTAATAGGGGAGCGCTGGTGAGTGGGTGAGATCCGGCAGATTTGCAAACTGGAACACAAAAGTGGGGTCGGCGACAACTCGGCATGGCGTCCGCCATCGGAGTCACTCGCGCCGGAGTCGTGGGGTCGAGACACGGCAAGCTGGAATCGCTTTACGTCGATGTATCCACGTACAAACTTTTCATATTGACATGCGTACATTTTTTGTTACAGAATATTTTGTGTGTGTGTGTGTGTGTGTGTGTGTGTGTGTGTGTGTGTGTGTGTGAAGGAAAAGAGCTCTGGTGACGATTCAATCAAACTCAACATGATGATCTGCCCGGCAACTACCAAAAAAAAAAGAAAAATTAAAAAGTAATGCAATAGCCTGGACTAATAATTTTATCCCAGGCTCCAGGGACACTGAATTATCCGCCCCAGCAAACACACACAAACACACAAACACACACACACTTACACTTCAAAGCGTTTTTGCGAAGCCTCTTTTCTTGTTCTACTACCGCAAGAAATTTTCAAGAAGAACAAGAGGTCAAGATTCACGGTGTCGCCTGTATTTCTGATAAAATGATATTTAATCACGGACACGATGTTACAGGGACACGGAGATGGAGGCTCTGCTGCTTCAACAAAAATGAATAAAGAGAGACGGAGTGAGAGCGAGAAGAAAGAAAAAAAAAAAAAACAGATCGTGAGAATGAGAATGAGTGGGAGAGAGAAGAGAAATGCAAAGAGAGTTGTGGGGTCGAGACACTGGAGACCAATTTAACGTGAAATAAAACTGCCGTAAAAGGCGGCTGTCGAATCCGCTACAGAAGAAACACGTTTGTTGGTTACAGTGTGTGTGTGTGTGTGTGTGTGTGTGTGTGTGTGTGTGTGTGTGTGCGTGTTAATGTTTTGTCAGTCTTGTGTGTTTATTCTTTAAGAAAACGACTGCAACAGCTGTAAGTGCGTTATGTAACGTTTAACGGGCCGATTCCAAATCAGTTTGAAGTAAACAAGTTTTATGCGTCCAGTGCGGAGAACATGTGGAAATTATTATCCATGGAAACGACACACACGCTGCAGACGCCGTACACAATGTATACGCTGGTGTTTTTCAGGAATTTACTCTAAACCAGGCCCCCAAAACCCCCACACTAGACCCCACACTCTGGTCATAACTGGAAAGAGTTGAAAAGGAGACGTTATTGTAAAAAGTCATGGGATCTTCAACGAGCACATTCTGTACACGTGTCAGGGTCACGTATCACTTTATTTACTAGCGTAGAGTAAAGAAATGAGTTTGTAGGAATCGATAAAAGGTTTAAAGCTAAAAGTAATCTGATGCGCTTTAATTAATGTAATCAGTAATATTATTATTTCAGGTCTGTCCGTCTGGCCGAGCAATCCGTCTGGCCGAGCGGTCCGTCTGGCCGAGCGGTCCGTCTGGCCGAGCGGTCCGTCTGGCCGAGCGGTCCGTCTGGCCGAGCGGTCCGTCTGGCCGAGCGGTCCGTCTAACTTATTAATAAGTATTAATAGTATTAAAAAGTATTAATTAACTTATTAATAACTCATCATTTTGAATTAATTTATTCATTTATGTGCAGGTTTAACTTTAATACCTAAGGACTGGCATGTTTAAACATACAGGGTTCCCCCATGTGACGTTCTTCAATGCAGCATGTACTGTATTGTACACATTTTGACCACGAACACACACACACACACACACACACACACACAACCCTGTGTAGCAACACCGCTTTCTAGTAGACCGTAACTGTGAATGTTTTCTTCTTGTACCAACACGCTGGATGAAGCCAAGGTGAGAAATCCGCACTGTGACAGAGAGAGTCCTTGTGTAGCAGAGACACCACGGCCTGCCAGTGAAACCTTGACCTTGAAATCTGGAAACTAATTACTCACTTCCTTATCTGTAAAGTCATTTTATATTGTATTCTCTCCAAGAAGAACAGAGCAGGAGACATTTGTTGGACAAAACCTTGCAGAAGACTCACACAGGATGCGACGAAAGCCTGGACTCACTCGGGTTTCAGTCAGAACTGGCGATCCACAGGGACGGGAGGCCGAACAAACTACTGTAATAATGACACAAGGTTGGGAGGGCATGACCAAAAAAATAAATAAATAAAGTTGTGGGTTTGTTCTCTCCAGTTTCAATTTGGGTACATCAAGTGTTTTAACCTCATTGAACAGACAGCGGAGTTCATTTATTGTTGCTTTAGGGCATTTTTATATTCTGGGGAAGAAGGAAGAACTCCTCCGTCTGTCGATACAGTAAATCACTGTGCGATTGATCAACAATGATCAACAATGCAATTTAATTGATCTTAAATGGGACGGCACGGTGGCTAGTGGTTAGCACGGTCACTGTCCGGGTTCGATTCCTGTGTGTGTAGCTATCGAATAGTTTAGTCATCGAATATTTCTACCAAAAATGTAGAATTACATTTAATCGATTCATGTAATTAATCGATTAATCGGATAAAATGTACTTTTGCTTAATTAAACAGCAATGTAAAATATTTAAGAGAAAAACATTAGTTGGTTCTCTTTTTAGAAAAAAAAAAAAATCTACTTTGGTTTTAAAATGCATACAGTATTTTATCAAAAATAAACAATTGTCATTATTCACAATACAAGGAAGAGCTTAAAGTTGCCCGAGATGAATTACGTGTCATATATTCTTATTTTAAAGCCTTTTCTCAGATGCAAAAACTAAAAAAAAAAAAAAAAAAAAAAGGTACTTCAAATGACTAAGTATCAAAAAAACTAAGGCACAAATTAAAATAAATAATTATACAAAAACACCAAGTTGTGCAACTTCACTTTCAGAACTAAAAGTTTCCAAATCTCCTGCTCAGGTATAATTCTATAAGCCTTGATCTCGTTTCGGGTTGTTTAGTGGATGTTTTCTGTCGAGATGCCGTAGCGTGGACGACGTGCTGTTATGGTATACAAGCTCGATCTTGCAATAGACACACGACACAGTATTATTTTTACTTTTTAATTTAAAATGATCCCAAACCCTGGACAATTTCTGTCGTTTTCTCTTGCTGGTTTCTTCTTTTCTTGACTCGCTGATAATTTTATCGCTCCGTCCGATCTCTCAAAATCAATAGACCGCTAACTGTTCGCGTCTCCTTCCGCTTTGTGGGTGACGTAAGCGCTTCTTCTTCGACTGCGTTTACTGGCGGCTTGCACCTGGAATATTATATTTGCTAAGTTTGTTTCGAACTGTAATGAAATCTGAAATAAAAATCGCAGAATCGCAATATATATCGGTATCGTAATAATATCGTATTGGCCGATTCCTGGTGAATCTCATCCTAAAACTTTTGTACTATTGAATAAAATAAAATGTAAAAAAAGCAATGGACCTGAATCAACACTCCACTTATGATTCACAGCTGTAAGGGTTACATGATGCATTTTTACTCAGATTGGCTGCTAGTTACACGATTCCAGTCTTCTTATATATTTATTCATAACCATATTAACAATTGCCCAGGAATCATGAAAGTACAAAGAACAGGAATTAATGAGGAATGACTGTGGATCGCAACAACACCAGACGCCGAAAAACCGCCTTGGCTCGTCTGAAGCGGCGTCTATTTGTCAACAGGACCGGGGTTGGGGGGGGTGGGGGGGTCCTCGGATTTCTGGACCGAAATCAGCACTTTTGTACTGGACTCTGAATTCTAACTTTTTCTGTTCTTAAGTCTTAAATAATAATAATTAAAAAAAAAAAGCGAATAAAACTAAAGCGGGAAACTTTTAGCCTTAGACACTCCTAGAGCAGTAAAAGGTCACAATGCATTTTTGTTTTAAATGAGCAAAGAAAATCCAGTGTTTCAGGTCAGAAAATCGGTGAGAAAATCCCTAGGGGCGGGGGGGGGGGGGGGGGGGGGGGGGTTGGGGGGGGGGAGAAAAAACTACTTCACAAAATAGCACTGAGGTGTTTATGACCAAACCGCTTTCATGCTTTCATTTATAGACTACACAATCCTAAAGCCTGCCCTGTGGAGGCATCCAGAATTCTACAACCACGCAATTGACAAAACCCAAATATTCAACCCAGAATGGTAAATAAAAAAAAAAAAGAAAAAAAGAAAAAAGTTTTTTAAAACAACAGCGTTTCTCCATTAAGACGGAATCAAGGAATCGAGAAAACACAAGGAAATGGTGCGGTTATGACGTTACTGTGCAAAGAGCCAGAACACCACCACAGGGCGAGGTGTCTCCGTCTCGAGTGTATGCGGGTCGATACACTGACCCGTCTTCACAAACTACAGCGTGTAAGTGCTGGTCTGAGATCAGAATCCCATCACAATACGTCCCGACACGTTTCGCTCTTTTTAAACCACAGCGATTTTCCAACAATTAGATTTCTTTTATTCCCCCCAATTAAACATTGCTAAGTTCTATTTGATGTTGCTGAACGTCTCTGAGACAAGTTACGTCCTGTATTAAATTAGGTTACAGCAGCTACAGTATGATGTGTTCCCCCACCGGCACGTCCGCTCAAGATAATAAGACACAAATCTACTGTAGCTCACACATTTAGCGATAAACTGCGGAACTTATTAACTTATAACTTAGCTTAACCTCTGACACTGGAGACTCCTTCCAAAAAATATCATCACAGAAAGCGTTTTTTTTGTTTTTTTTTTAATGTCTATGCAACATATCTGGAATACACCCCTATGCACATTGATTGTTACTACGGAAACGATGATAATGTGTTAGACTCTCGCCTTTAATTTTTTCGCCAGCACTACAGTCAGAGCTGCAGTTACAGAAACCTGAACACCACCAGCAGACCAAACAAGAACGGAGAATTTAATAGTGATAAAGTTCACTTCCTGATTGGGTTTTTACACCCAAGATTTGCTCAGAAAAATGGGTACATCATTGGATTGGAGGTATGAAAGACTGTTGATCTGATTTGATTGGATTCGATATCGCTAACGTTAACTGACTTGTTTAAACCAGAGACGCATTCCTTATAGGTTTTAAAGTATTAACTAAAACATTAAACTGCGTATCTCAACACAGTGATGTTGATTGTTCAATTGTCATGTCTTGTACAAAGCAATCTTTTTTTTTTTTTTTTTTCAATCTTTTGCACAACACTCCTATCCAATAGGTGGCAGTAATGCACCAACAGCATATAAACCCGAAAAGAAGAAGCAGCACTCCAAAGTGCACTTTACAGGGTGCTCCCTACTCCCTGCTCCATTTGGAGGGAATGTTGGCGAAGAGAACTTCCCATAACAAAAACAAACAAACAAATAGAACATTTGGAACACCCTGCGAAATCACCAGCGTTGACGTCACTTCATTTGCGCGCTACTATGGTAACAAGCACCTCGGATAGATTACTATCCAATGACTCATGGGAAGATTTTCATTCCCTTTTCCGGTAAAGTGAAGACCTGTTGTCCCACATCGTTCGCAGTTCCCTTTGAACATTTTCCGCTCCTCCCTGCGGTTTGGAATCACACTTAAGATGGCTGAACACCCCGTGAAGGGGACTTCGCAGGGCACTTCAGGCCGATCTGGAACGCACCTCTGAAAAACACAAGTTATTGTGCAAGTTCTTTAAAAGCAGTGTGTACTTTGTGCACATACGGTCATATATCTTTCAGAAAATTGTGAATTTTAGAGCATTTAACGTTGAAAAAGTGACAAAACTTTAAATAGATGCATTTATCCAAGAAAAAAACCTTTTAAAACTGGTCAAAAATCTGCCACGGTTCATCGAAAGCTTTAAGATTATAAAGCAGTTAGTTCTAAACCACTAGTCTGACTGATCGAGCAGAAACAGTACAGAGAGAGAGGAGCACTTTATGGTTTTATTCAGGAACTGGACTTGAATAGACACAGCAGTAATGATGCAACCTGAAGTGATATATTGAGATATTTCGGTTATAAAGTGGGTGAAAAAGACGAGCTCCTGACACGGCAGCACCGCTGTGCACGTGGTATTTAGAAGTGTATTAAAGCAGGTTTTTCACGATTCTCGCTTCTATTTCTTAAAACAAAAAGGACAAATTATTATTTTTTTAGGACAGGTACAGTGAAACCTCGGATTACGAGAATAATTAGTTCCGGAAGCGTGCTCGTATTCCAAAACACTCGTAAACCAAATGTAATTTTCTCATCAGAAATAATGGAAACATAAATTATTCGTTCCACAGCCCAAAAAAATAAATACATAAAAATAAGTAACACAAAATATAAAGTAAAACAAATTAACCAGCACTTTACCTTTCGAAAAAGTAAAAAATAAATCCCGACAGATAAGTGTTTCTCGTTTGTGCGTGCAGGCGCTGTATGTGTGTGTGTGTGTGTGTGTGTGTGTGTGTGTTTGAGGCTAGAGTAAGTGGAGACTCTTCCTTTCAGCCCCTCCCGTCTCCCCCTTCTCATCTTACACAGTAAAACTTTCTCCTCTCATCTGAATTAAACACACATTAACAGAAAGACTGTTGTTCTCTTTTAAATTATTAAAGCTTCTCCGCTTTATTTTAATGTTGCTCGCGACAGCGTAACAGTCCGTTAATTTATGCTCATGTAATGATGAGATGGACAAACTGCTTGATGCCCCGGGTCTTTTATTTTCTAGATTGTCGGGTTATAGTACAAACTTTCGGGTGGATCCTGCACTTACATCTCGCATTCGCGTTCAAACACACCGGACTGCATTACCCACATTAACTCATAAAACCCAGCAATAGTCTTGGCAACTACATCAAGGTGCTTTGAAAAAAGTGCTTTCATTGTTAATATTTTTTTACGCCGTCTGCTATAACACGTTCATCACCGGAAATCTAGTTCCTTTGGTCCAACGAGAAGGCTTCAAAAATAATTGAAATGTGTGATGGTATGAGAATAGAAACAGATATTTTGATACAGTGACAACATTAGTAGTGTGCAGTACAGCAAGATCATCAGTAAACACTGCAATCGTACTTCTCAGGAATGGAACTTTCGGCTTAAAATATGAAAAATAAGGTTGTCAGATGACGATGAAAAGGATGAACAGGTGCCATCAAATCAAACATCAACATGGGCTAACTAGCCTACATTTTGCAGCACATGCTATAAAGCTACTTCTGTACACTACCTGGTTCCCCTCACAATTTGAAGGTGCATGATCACAAGAACATCCCTTTAAAAAAAATTTTTTTAAACTGCTTTATTGCACTTTTGTGTTAAAGGTGTACAAGACTCACTTTGTCGCACTTGCAAACAAATCCGACTTATGAACAGGCTCCAAGAACAGAACTCGTTTGTAAGTCGGGGACTTCCTATAGTCTTTTTCTCACGTCTGCGAACAAACCATAGCCGAGGCCACAAACTTGAGCAGAGAAAAAGATGATTAGCTACACCGTTTAAAATAAGTAAATATATAAATAAATAGTTTAAGAACCCAGAACATGCTGTGTGACTACTGAACACACACACGTAGTGGTGATTTTTTTCCTTTCAACAAGTCGGTTGCAAGTTTTGAAATCAAAAGAAGTATTTGATATTCAGCCATGAGAGGAAGGAAGGAAAGAGAGAGCACAAAAAAGAGAGAGAAAGAGATAAAAAGAGTAAGAAAGTAAGTGTGGGGGGGAATTCAAGGCTGCATTGCTCAATATCTTAAAACGCTTCCTCATCGATTCCTTTCAGAAAGAGAAGGAACACAGACGCACGCGCACAGTTTTAGTCTCGCAGAGCTTCGGGGCACAATAACTTCACGCAAGCAAAGGCGTTACCATGGTAACTGCACAAGCTGCTTCGATATTCAACGGGAAACAGGACTTTGGCCCGTGTGTCGTTAACACAATGCGACAACTATGTCATGACACAACCCTGTGCAGCAGATCGATCACACACTTTGGCCAAAGAAACACTTTAAACTTGATTGTTAAAAAAAAAAAGAAAAAAAAAATGTATATGGAGGCAAACGTAGCATCAATGACTTCTGATCTATACATCAATCAGAGTCATGGCTGCCTTTACAACAAATGCCATCGCCTTGCAGGAAAGTTCACCACGTTATTTCACGTCATAACCGTTTGCATCCCAGCGGTTACTATAGAAACGATAATATTTCACATTGAAATGAAGCTGTGCTTCAGAGTAAACCAGCAGAACCGTCAGAGCCGCTGTTAAGGCACCGGGTGTGTTTATTTCACAACTTAAAGCTCTCTCCTGAAACTGGTGTTTCGTAACACTGGATGCGATATTTCGGCTCAGGAGCTGAGGCGACTGCAAACAGCTTGCGCTGGGTTTGTGAATATCACTGATGAGTCAGGAGTGTGTTCCTGGCAGAGCATCAGTAGACTGAAATCATTCATTATTAATACATTAGGGACATATGCCTCGGCTGACTCCCATCAATCACGCGGGAATAAAGGCTGTGCAAATGGCGACCTCCTAAAAATAGTACAAAAAAAGGTTTTCCCCCCCGTATGGGTCAGATACAGCTGATGTCAACACCGTGACACTGACCAAGTTTGTTTCTCTAAATAATCACCAACTAAACCAGGGCTCTTATCGCAGTGTTTCACTAGTGCTTGGATACCATCAAGGTAGAAAGTTTTCCTTGTACGCCGGAGCCGTGATCGGATTGCCAGTCTAATTCACGTCTGAAACGCCGGCCTCCCAGGAACTCCTGTAATGACTCGAATGTGTGGAATTGTCTTGAAGTAGACGTCAGGACGTGGCGATAACTCCCAGCCGAGTTCCTGTAACATGCAGGTGGTGTTGGTGAATGATCGTGTGTGTACAGTTCACACAGACGGATGCGTCTCTTCCGCACGTCGGTGACAAGATATCCAAGGATCAGGTGGTCTCGGGAACGACTGCAGCGGGCTCCAAGCCTCCTCGGCCGCGATCTTCATTCACAGACATACAGAAATGTTTGCACATGTTTTACTGCGAGTCTCTTCACCTCGATGTGTAAACGCTTTTTAAGCCTTTCTACATACACAGGAATTTTCAAGAAAAGTCCTGGTTTGATTTGAACACCACAGTAGTATCATTTAGTCTAGAAATGTCTTTTCACATTTTTAAAAAAATTCATAATTTTGAAATCACTACTCAATCAGTCGCATGTGTTGGACGACGTCGGGCTGAAACGATTCCTCAAGTAATTCAATTACAAAAAATGATCGAGGCAAAATCTTCTGCCTCGTAGGTTCTTTTAATTAATTTAAAAAGCTTGCGTTATGTTTTTGCGCAATTATTTGTTGACAGCGCGCTTTTGACAAAGTGCGCTTCCGGATTTTTAGTTTTTGCATCTGAGTAAAGGCTTTAAATGAAGAATGACCCTGTATGGCACAGTAATGCACTTAATTCATCTCAGTCAACTTCAATACCCCTAAATCTCATCTACGCGGTGGACGGAAGAACAGTTCATCGTGATTCATCGTGATTTTGGCGCTGCGATTACGTTTCCATTTTTCCGCATGAAAAATTTAACATCTTGAATTTTTTTGCCAGTCTTCGCGGAACCTTGCGGACCTTGCAGAACGTCGGCGGGCAGTTGCGGCGGCTCACGGCGCCTAACCCCGCATCTCACCACGAGTCAAACCGCATAGGTGAGATGGGGTATAAGCTATTCCGTGTATTGTGAATAATGTTCATTTTTGATAAAATGCTGTATGCATTAAAAAAAATTAAGTAGATTTTTCTAAAAATGTACAGTTGATCTGATTACTCGATTAACCGATTAAATTTTTGGTAGAATACTCGATTACTAAAATTAGGGCTGGGCGATATGGCTGAAAACTGTATCACGATATCAGTGTTTCATATCGGTCGATATCGATAATTATTGATATTTTTTATGACCCATTTAAAATAAGGACCAGGAGAAGAATATTATAATTAAACATTTTTATTTTAAACTTAACCTTCCTATGATCATTGTCCCATCAGTTATTAAGACAGAAATGTCAACAACCATGGAAAAATCTAATAATTAAAATGTAAACATAAGTCTAAAGTCACAATGAACACTTAATTATCTCTTAACATTTAAGGTGCAAAATTAAAAGAAAATGTAAGAAATATCGAACGTTCTATCGAACACATTTTTTATTGATATCGATCACGTGTCTATCACGAAACATACCGTTATCGTTTTATCGCCCAGGCCTAACTAAAATATTCGAGAGCTACAGCCCTACGGGTGACCACATAAAAAAAATAAATCCTCTGCGTTAACCGAAGCTGTACATGATCTTGTGCAAGTGACAAGATGTATGGGTGTTCCTAATAAAAGGTCCAGGTATTGTGTGTGTGTGTGTATGTGTGTGTGTGTGTGTGTGTGTGTGTGTGTACAGAGTCAAGTCCATACGATTTTAAGGTCCATAAACAAGAAACTGAAAATATTGCTAAAGATGAAGACATGACCGATGATTAGATGATTAGAAACTTGTCCTTAAAACCTTGAATGTGTTCCATGATCATAATGCTGAAAACTGAATCCGTGATCATTTTGGAGATGAGACTTTCAAAAATGTTAATAAATAATAATAATAAAAATAAATCAGCCTGCAGTTCCACAGTGGATTCGTCTAACCGTGTTAAGATGCCATAATAAAACACTTCATGTTACATAAGTCTGTGTTTAATATTATATAACCTCAGGATACAGTTCTGGTGCAGAAGAGAAAGTAAGTTCATGAGAGGAACGAGAGAGAGAGAGAGAGAGAGAGAGAGAGAGAGACTAAAAGAGAGGAGAATCTGATTGACGTACACTTGAGCATAATGAATTATGGGTAACTATAGTCTGATGAAGGCATTTAAAGGATCCGAAATCCTCCGAGGGAACCGGCTGCCTGATTCTGTGACGCGTTTGCATTCGCTATTGAACCCGACACCATGCGGCGCTCTTCTGTCCCACAGCTAGTTATTTCTCAACCCACAATATTTCCAAACAAACACTGTAGGAAATCAAACGTATATAAAAGACACGACGTCTTCATGCTGTGTTAAGGGAGATTTTGCTTTGCTTTTAACAGCCGCATGAAGTCGAAAGATTGATTACAGCTGAACCTTGAAATGCCAGGAGTATCTCGTCTCCCGGGGTGGGGGGGGGGGGAATGTGGGGGGGAAGCAGCGTCCAGTGCATTATTAACGCCTGGAAGAAATGTGGTTAAAATTATATAATAATAATAATAAATGACCGTAGATGTGAAATTACTTAAACGCTTAAAGTGAAGAGTTGCATTGTTAAATAAAAATTTGTTAGGGAGCATAAAGACTGGACTGTTGAGCGATGGATGGGGGGGGGGGGGGTGGCGGGGGGTGAAGGATAAGAACATGAAGCGTCATGTATAGTGTCCGCTGTACGAGTCTCTGGAGACAGTGTTATGATCTGGGGTTCCTTCAGTCGCTCAGGTCGAGACGTTATGGGGCAATTAAACGAAGTCAGCTGACGACCTGAACGAGCAGATTATCGCATCTGTGGAACATATTTTAGGACTCAAAGTGTGAAAGCAAGCACAAGGATCATTTTCACACATGAACATTATGATGGTGTGTAAGGTCGTCTAAACCGCGGCTCGGCAAACGTTCACCGCAATCGAAGCTAAATGTGTTCCGACGACTGGGCAGTGCACGTCCAAGTCTGATCGCCATCATCGCCATCATCATGTACAGATCAGAAGGTTCAGGTGGCAGAAACTGGTAAAAGGAATCTCCTGCACCGGCTGATGCTGAGAACATGGAATGTGTAGGACTGAGCACCAGACGGTAATTCTCTGTTTCAGGTGAAAGACTTCATTTAGGCGCGCGCTAGTCCCGGGCGCGCGCTAGTCTATAGTATCTTAATTTTTAAGGCCAAATCGGTCATCTGTTTTTTTTTTATGAACTATACTTTAAAATGTAAATTAATGAACCCTTTAATGTTTGTGGCTTCAGTCATTGTTGGGATTCTCTTTTAAAGCTGGCAGCATTAACAGCTTATATCGAAATATATCTCGTTATCCTTCAATATGGGCCAAAAATTATCGAGATGACTTTTCTGCCACATCACCCAGCACTAGACTCGACTAAACAGCAATCATTTAAAAACTGTTTGGAAATATAGAGTGAAGAGACCTGTGTGTGTCTGCGTGTGTGTGTGTGTGTGTGTGTGTGTGTGTGTGTGTGTGTCTGCGTGTGTGTTTAACGCTGCCTGGAGACTAAACAGACTGCACACTCCCTCGAACTGTCCTCCAGAGTGAGAGACAGAACACAGAGAGGAGAAGAAAAGAATCAGAAAGAGAGAGAGAGAAAAAAAAAGAGAAAAAAAGAGAAAAACTGCAAAGAAATAAGAAAGAATGAGGATAAAAAAAACAGAAAATGGAAAAAAGAAAAAGAGAAAAAGAGATGAAAGAAAAAGAGTAGGGGAACAAGAGAAAACGAGTGGAAAGAGGCTCAGTGGTGAAGACATTACTGTAGGTTCGGAAGGTCCGAGGTTCAAATCCCACGAACAACCTGTTGTCCCTGTTGGGCAAAAACCCTCAACTGCTCAGACGTATAATGAGGTACAAATGTAAGTCGCTCTGGATGAGGGCGTCGGCCAAATACCGTAATGTAAAGTTGAAAGAAAGAAAAAGAGAGAGAGAGAGAGAGAAAAAAAAAAAGTGAGTCAGCGAAAAGAGAGGAAGAGAAAAGTGGGAGAGAAAGAGAGGAAAGAAAGAAGGAGATTAAGAGGAAACGAAAGAGTGCAAACAAAAGGAGACAGAGCAGAAAGAAAAGGAGACGCTGACAGCAGGAGAGAAAAGAAAGAAAGAGAACGAGGGAGAAAGAGAGAGAAACAGTGAGCTGAAGGAAAAAAGAAAGAAAGGAGAGAGATAAATAAAGAACAGTTCAGGATGTGAATGTCTAACGCTCTCTCACCTTTGTACCTACTTTAAAATAATCCGCCGCCCGCACACACACACACACACCCACATTCTCTCTCGCTCACACACACACACACACACACACACGTAATGACCTGCGCCCTGATCCGGGTAAGTAATGAGTTAAATGTGGCACAAGAGCCTAAAAATCATTTAGAATTTCGGGGGAAAAAGATTTTTTACATTTATTCATAAAAACAGCTGATAAAGTAACATTTATCGACAGTATTAACTGATTCGGTGGTGGTGGTGATGAGCACTGCTGATAAATCTTCTCCATTCTGACGATCAGACTTTCGATCAGTCACGCGAACTTAATCAGACAAACACGCGAAAAATCTTAGAATTGACGTGTTGCACCATAAACAGTGTGACGTGTCGCGGATCAAGCAGCGATTGACGGCGCTCAGATCACATGACGTTTGTACATTTGCTAAATGATGTTGGGGGAGGGGTGGGGGGGCACCAGGGGAGGCGAATCATATTTCAGGGGGGCCGGTGCCACCCTGTGCTCCCCCCTTTAGAACCGCCCCTGGGGAGACGGGCTTGAGACTTTTGCACAAATGTCCTGCTAAGCAAAACACAATCGTCCAGTTTTACAATCGTATATGAACCAATACAATACTAAGTTATGGATACAACTTAAGGGATTTAAAGGATAGTAAAAAATTGATTAAACAAATGGATACGTAAATAAATATCAGGTTATAACATGGCCTTGGACAGAAGAACAAGATTTTATACGTGCAAATTACTGTATATACAGTACAAGGTTCTTTATAAATGGACTTTTGCTAAGAAAAAAAAACTTTTTTTTTGGTTCCATCTTGCAGAATAAGTTCTTTAAAATTTGTTCTGGTAGAAATCCGAAGTTGTCTGACGGTCGGTGTAAAAGAAACTTTAAATCTACACTGGCGACGACATTGTGCACCACACGAAGCACTTCAGTCACCGCGTCACTCATCACGACCGGCTGAGTGTCTGGAGTTACGGGTGTTGGCGTGGCTCGTACTTCAACGACACGTCACATGATATCCAGGTGCAATACATCACCGGTTAATCATTACAACAAAGCTGGTCTGAGTCAAACCCGGGACTTTTGATTGTGCAGAATGACGAAGCACTGTTCTGAGAGTTATAAACACTCTTGTGCACTTATCCCGGTGTTTCACTGGTGCTTGAACACCATCAAGGTAAAAAGTTCTCCGCCTGTCTGATTCCCGTCCGAAACGCCGGCCTCCCAGGAACTCCAAACATGGGGAAAATGGCGGTCAGGACTGTACGGGGAACGTGGCGATGTGCAAGTGGTGTCGGTGAACAACCTGAACAGCTTCTATATGCTGTTCAAGGAAAACAATCAAAGAAGGGAGGCGCTGTGATGTGGAATGACGTAATGACCAAAGTGTTCCTATAACAAAGCGGATTCGTTTCCTTTAACGGGACTTATTACGATTTATTTCCCTTACAGCAAACAAGTTTGACCACAACTGAGCACTTATCGTACAATATTCCATATGTACAGTACAGTATATTTTATCTCTTAAATCTATTTTCATTTGTTAATTCTGATGAATCAGATATGAGAATTTAATAGGAAACGTGGTTTAGGTAAGAAATCCAACCCACCTGGATGGAACGCAGCAGAAAATTCATTCAAACCACAGTAGTGTGACACTTTACCACGCAGTTTTCCAACAAGACTACAGTACGTCACGCTTTTTATCCCGATCACGCCGAGGTGAGTATGAGCCCGAGCATGTCGACACACACCGACAACAACAGACCTGAATTCTTCATAAGCAAGCCTTTTCATGAAAACCTACAGTTCATCTGAGCAATTTAGAAAAGGGTGTGTGTGTCTTTCAGTGTGTGCAAAAGGAGGAGGTTTAAGGAGTTGACCTCCAAATATAAACATGTTCATGTGGTATGTGGCTGCTAACAGGAAACGTTTCAAAGGCTCCGACTCACAGGACACCCGAACACAGCTGAACAAGCAGATGGAAAACATTTCCAGACGTACTTCCCGAAACGATATTAGTATTAATAGTAATACGTTATCGTTAGTTGCATTAATAATAACAATATACGCTATATACGGAATATACATGGGAAATCACCGGTCACGTCCCGATACGATATTATCGCGATACTTTAAATTCGCGATAAATAAATTAAATAATTTAAATTCTGATTCTATAAATATCACGATTTTACAAAGATCCTTATTCAATGTTGCCCCGATTTGGTTACAATTTAAACCTTTAAAAAAAAAGAAAAAAAAAAGTGAGTAATTAAACGCAGCCCGTTCCTTATAACATTAGATTTCTTACTTAAAAAACTAAGCACAGCATTTAAACACTACAAACTAACTCCAAATACAAGAGTTTAACGTTTAACTTCTAATTTAATGAAACAAAAAGCTACATCGTTACTGAGCATCTGTCTTCTGCCTTAATTATTACTTCTAAACAAACTTAGCACATTATTTACTCCTACCAAATGTTTATATAGTTCAGAGTGCACCACCTGTAGGATTATTTTTAAAAAATTGTGATGTTTTACCGCCTTAAACGCCTCCAAAGTCTCAAAACTCAACTTGGCAGCGAGTGTGCGGCTTCTAACACGAGCGCTTTTCAAGACTAATTATTATTATTATTATTATTATTATTATTATTATTAATTACTAATTAGCACTGGCGGTGGTTTGCAGTTGGTAAGTGTGTGTAATATGACTTTCATCTCTATTATAAACATAAAAACTGTATAAAAGTAAAAATTATTTTTCAAACATTTATTTTGGAGTCAGCGTGGCAATAAAGCACACAAAATATCCCACCGTCTCTAATAGTTAGTACCCGACTCCTCCCCGGAGACTGTAGTTAGTACCCGGTTCCTCATTTTCGATTAAATTACATAGGAATGGACTAAGATTTTTTCAGAAAATAAAAGAATACTTGGAAATAATTGAAGTTTGCAAGATTATTGTGTCTTTTTCTACTTTTGACGCTCTACATGTGGTTGCTGCAATACTGCCACCTACTGGACTGGAGTGTGGAGCAGAAGATTGAGGTTAGGGTTTTTTTTTTTTTTTGTAGTTTTTAACACTTAAAAAAAAAAACTGTGGTGACTATAGCTGCTTGAAACGCAGCAGACGGTAAGCCGTAGTGCTATTGAACAAAAACGCAATCAATCAAACCATCAATCTACAGATGATTGACAGCTCTAGTCCCTACAGCCCCCCTGCTCTCCCCAACAAAAAGCAACTGATTACAAATCACCTGCAGCTGTTAGTCACTAGAATTCGCACTTATTCTTAATTTTAATAATTAACCCAGTCGATGAGATCAGGAATGTTTGCACAGCCGAATAGAAAACACACACGCATGCATGTGCTTGGTGTTGACGAGCGTCAATCATACTTAGCGGAATCATTTTTTATATTTTTTCCATTGCATGATAGACTACAGAAGCACGACATCATCTTATAGTACTGCATTTCGTTTGGAAGGTGCCTGCAGTGTACTTTTAATAAGGTGATGGTTAATAAAATGGCTGAACCTCTGAAACATGTCTCATTGATGTGCTACCCGAGCGAGAAGCACAAGAACAACTTGCCACCTTTATTTCTGAATGTGCTCCCTTACGAGTACTGTTCCAGTTATGAGGAAAGACGCAACTACATTCCCTGGTTTCTTCCTAATAGTATAGCATGTTATAGTACACACGTTTACTCTCCTGAGACTGTAGATAGTACCACGTTTCTTTCACACTAACTGTCGTCATATTCAAGATTCTTTATTGTCATTATACCAAGTACAGCAAAATTAGGACCATGCATTTTTCCTTAGACTGTGGTTAGTACCCGGTTTCCCTCCTGAGACTATATTTAGTACCCGATTTTTCAAGATCCTTTATCGTCACTGTACTGAGTACAGCAAAATTAAGCCCAATCCCAATTCTACCCCTTACCCCTACACTTAGCCCTACCCCTTCGTTTGGTGCGTTCACGTGAAGGTGTAGTGGTGTCTCATGTCTCTTTGGGTTGGAGGGGTAGGGGGAAGGGGAAGGGCCAGATAGCCCTCCAAACGAAGATTTTTCGGGACCTCACTTCAAACGAAGGGCTAAGCGAAATTTTCAACATGGCTGCTCACTCGAGCATAAATGTTAAGTAATTTTTGCCATTAATAAGGATTTTTATTACAAGTTTTCATTATATGTATATTACCTCTAAATCTTGTGTTTGTGTTTATGGTGATGTTCTGTTAAGAAACGTTTGCAAAAAAAAAAAAACTCGCTAAAGTTTGCTAGCGGATAGCAGCGATTGCACGATATTACAAAAATATATTGTTATGTCACATACACCTTACTGCATGCTACAAACAAATATGAAAGTTCAGTAGCACGGCAGTTTGCCGCAGCATTTGATAACGCATTGTTTGTTTTGCTTACGGCCATATGTGTACATGTAAATGAACGGTGCTTACACTATTCTTACTTATTGCAACGTGACCACCGTAACATTAGGAACCAGCGACAACGTATAACAGTGTTGTAGTGTATTTGAACCCTTCCCCTTTCCACTACGTTTCAAGGGACAAGGGGAAGGGGTCGAGGGGTAGGGGAAGGGGTAGAAAATAGAATTGGGATTGGGCTTTAGTACCGTGTATTTCTCCCGAGACTGTAGTTAGTATCCTATTCCTCTCCTAAGACTGTAGTCATATTCAAGATCCTTTATTGTCCCTATACCTAGTACAGCAAAATTAGTACCCTGTATTTCTCCAAATACTGTAGTTAGTGCCTGGTTCCTCATCTGAGACTGTAATTAGTACCCTGTATTTCTGCCGAGACTGTAGTTATAGACTATTCATACAGTATATTTTGCTTAAAGCACCACCAGAACCGCCTTCTTTCCTAAACTGTACCGTTGAACTTTAAAAATCAAACAAAAATAAATCCCAGTATTGGTGCATTAGTCCAAATGCATAGGAAAGTTTCAGGATCCTAAACCCATCTGATAATGAACAGGACATAAATCTGATTTATTCCCTAATAAAAGCCCCAACACCACATCTGCCGGTCCGCTGCGCTGTGGACACTGTGGGTAATAAACCAGGTGATCTGGGGTCCCCGTACAGGGTAATGATGAGGATGATGATGGGGGGGGGGGGGTGTCTGGGGGTCTCTGGGTGTCTTACTGTACCTCCGTCTCCAGCTGCACCAGCTCCATCTTGGGCCATGGCTCTGCAAGCTGCGCGAGCGGCATTCTCCTTCGTTTGAAGTCGCTTTTGAAGTGTAGAAATGGACCGGGAGGTTCTGTGTCGAGTCGGGTCGGGTCGGTTCGGTTCGCGGATGGTCACTCTGGTACTCCACGTTACAGAGACGCAAATCCGTGCTGCATACAAAATGACGCACGCGCCGGGATTCCTCGCGGTGCTTCTCTAAATCTAAATAATAATAATAATAATAATAATAACGAGCTCGCGGGCTGTTTTTAAATTATTGTTGTGTTCTTGTTGTTGTTGTTGTTTTTTTTAAGCAAATGTATTTTACCCGCTAAAATGAATAAAGGCGGCTCCAGGGGTAACGCGATACTTCCGTGCTGCGCGCGCTGTGGTTCCAAATCCGAGAGCACACCGGCGTCACGCGCGATAGCGCCTGCCTGCCTGCCTGCCTGCGAAGCGCTCGCGCTCTGAACGGAGGAGCGTAAAGAAGCGCACGAGCCCTGAGCTCGAGCCCCAGCGCCGCGCCGCGCCGCGTGCACGCGCCGTGCAGCGCCCCCTGCTGGCTCAGTGTTATAATTGTCCTAGAAAAGGTTTTTTTTTTTTTTTTTTTTTTTTAAATGATGCTACACATATGTACAGTACGTATATCTTTATAATGTACAATGCAAAAAACATAATATTTATTTCAGTATACATGCAAACACGTGTTCCTGATCCTGACACACACACACACACACACGCCCTTGGACTGTAAAATGTCTTTGGACTGTAGGAGGAAACCGGAGTACCCGGAGGAAACCCACCAAGGGGGGGGGGGGGGGTACATATGCACATGCACACTCCATGCACACAGACCCGCTTTGAGTGAACCTTATTATACTGGATCACACGCATGAAACCTGATCTTGTTTAAGTGTTTACAATAAACAAATTCAAGATTGATTGCTTGATGTGTCTGCTGCGTCTCGATAGGCATGATGTGCCTGAAGTTCTCTCGAGTTTATGCACATAATGCACCTTGGGGCATGTACATCTGTTCCGAAGGTACAAAAGTAATTAATATGTTCAGGGTAGAATCAAAAGGATTACACAAAAGAATCGCAGCAAGACATAGGAAGAATCATCATATCAGAAAACACAACAAGGTTTTTTTGGACACTGACATAGAACCAAGAGAGACATAAGAGGTAGAGACATGAGAAAGTTCACACAATGTCAGAAAACCTTACCATCCACCACCCCAAGGTTTGACATGACGTAATATATTTCTGCTCAACACGGCATATTTTCAAGATTGGACAAAATGGAACGTCTGGTATGAAGTATGTGGGGCGTTCAAGTCAAACCGGGACTTGTGTTGAAATTTCTGGTGAATGGAAGTGTAAAATAAAGTGTTTGGAAATTATCAGAAGAATTCAAGCAAAGTACAGTGACGAGACTCTTAGCCGCAACAAAACACTGAAACATTCAAAGTGTAAACATTTTAATGAAGGCCGTACGTCCTTAAATGACATAACCTTGAAAGTTGATAGATAACTCGTCGCCAACTTGTGGAAGAGATGAATTTGTCTGTGTGAACTGGACACATGATCATTCATCAACACCACTTAGGAGTTATTGCCACGTCCTCAATACGGTCCTGACCTCGCTATAAGACATTTCCACATGTTTGGACAAACATTAAAGGAGTTCCTGGGAGGCCGGTGTATCAGTTCGATCATGGCGAACTGGGAAAACGTTCTACCTTGATGGTGTGCAAGCACTAGTGAAACACTGGGAGAAGTGCATTAGTGCAGCAGGGGATTATATAGAGAAATCAAGGGAGTTTTTACTTTTTACTCAGAACTGTGTTCTTTTATTCTACACAATCAAAAGTCCTGCTTTGGCTCAGACAATCCTCCTTTTTCTCAAAATAAACTGTTTTATGTCACCTACTGTATCATGCAATAAATCCTCATGAATATACGCAGGTTTTTTTTCAAAGTCGATTTTCTGTTTCAGTCTGTTTTCCCAACACAGCAGTTTATTTGTGGTGTTAAAACCATGAATCCAGTAGAAACACTTCACCCTGTGGCCTTCCTGTTCATATTGTACTTAATATAAGCTTTTGAAAAGAAGTAAAAGGCGTTTAGAGATCAGGATTCTCTCTCTCTCTCTCTCTCTCTCTCTCTCTCTCGCTGTTTCTCCTTAAATGTCAACATAAAAACTAAATATTTTACCATGGTAATGGCTGCACAATTACATATTTCTTTAAATGACATTATGATTATTTTGACACAAAGGCCTCCTTTTCTGCAGGTGTGTGAAGGGAAGGCTGGTGGTTAATCAGCGGTGATGGATCTCAGGATTCTCCCTGCACAATAAAAACAAGGTGTGGAATGAAGCTTGGGGTCCAACTCAGGGGCATCCTGGCATGTTCGAAGCCCCATATACTGAAGTCGTTTATTGTACATTGCGAGAGTTAGTACAGAATATTCAGGACCTCTTTCGAATGAATCACCCTGTACTATGGTGGATACATGGATGTGCCCTGTATTATAGTTTACTATAGGAAACCATGGTACACTCCGTAGCAAAAATGTCTTATATGAGGTAACATAAAGATGTTGTTCTAGATCTGATAAACATACAGTACAGTACATTTCTGATCATTACCTTAGGACTGTCTGATTCCCATTAGGTGTGGCGTCTTTAATCCATCTACTGTATCTGTCCATCTGTGGCTCAGACTGGCTGCATCGCTCAGACTCCATTTTCCCTGGAATCTGGAAAGCTACCAGAAATGTAATACTCTAACTGAATACTTCTTCATATCTACTACTCAGTCAGACTCAGTGCTAATGCGGTGGTCAGTTCCACCAGGCGAAGGTTCATGGATTGATTTAATAGATAGTAGACAGAATGTGCGTATGGACGATTGTATAAGACGCTAACGTGGGAGGTGTTGGTCTTTCGGCTGCTGGTGTTGAGGGGTCGCCACGGCTGACCATCCGATCCGAACACTACAACTTGGCACAGGTTTTACGCTGGATGCCCTTCCTGACGCAATCCTCCCATTTTATCCAGGCTTGGGACTGGTGCTGTATCCAGTGGCTGCCCAGATAGCAAGGTGACATTGATTCAATGTTGAAATTTCATCAGAATCATCATTTTGGTTGAGGTTGATTTTTCAATGCTAAATAATGTTGAATCAATGTTGATAATTCAATGCTTTTCTGTGTTGAAAAGACAAACATTGAATCAATGTTGATTTTTGGTTGTGGAACCCATCCTCATTCAACAATGTAAGGCAAATTAAATTAACTAAGTGCATTTCTATAAAAATGTGTATGCATGTGTGTATGTGTTTAAAACAGGTTAAAAAATTGACTACGAGAGATTTGCCATGGTGCTTAAAAAAAAAAAAAAAAAATATATATATATATATATATATAGTTATTAAGGGAAAAAATAATTTGACGGTAAGTTTTGTGTATTTACCTTGCTGCCTACACTCTAAAAAATGCTGGGTTGTCTTTTCTACCCAAACGCTGGGTTGCCGCTGTTGGGTCATTTTTCTGGGTTATTTACAGAGAGTTGGGTAGTTTTTGTGTAACCCAGCTGCTGGGTTGAAGTTTGATTGGCCCCTCCCCCAACGTTCACCGGTGGATTCAGCGGCTGTCACTCAGCTTCGTGTCTCTTGAGCTCCCACACCGCTGATGACGGTTCATCCTCCTCGGACATTTAAGGGGAAATGGCGTTAAATACAAGGTCTGTATACACATGTTCACTCACCTAATTCACATATGACTGAAACATTATTACTATATGTAACATTTATTACTGTTACCGTGTTAAGGTTACACACAAACTTTCCGGCTGGTCTGAGGTACTGGATGATAATTTAGTTGAGAATAGCTGCTAGCCATAAACCCCACCTGTGTATGAAAGAAACGGCTAAGATGTCTGAGCTTTTTAGCTTTCTCTGTAGAATGTT
The DNA here is from genome assembly GCA_030522415.1 of Channallabes apus. Lineage (NCBI taxonomy): Eukaryota > Metazoa > Chordata > Actinopteri > Siluriformes > Clariidae > Channallabes > Channallabes apus. The sequence goes on along the minus strand of CM060116.1, from coordinate 34,152,213 downwards.
TGCAGGGTTACGAAGATGGTGAAGTGATGAATGAACGCTAAACTGTTAACTGTAGGGCTACCATGACCAGGCATTTAGTTAGTTTGCTAGCATTAGCAACCACTTTAGAACTTTATTAATCTCACTGCTTGAGACAATAAAATGCTGGTGTGTTACAAAACACTGACCCTCTCACAAATATACAGACCTGCTAACCCTCCCGTTTTTCACTAGCTAGTAATTTACTCTGCGGTCAAATTTCTCCTGCGTTTCTCCCGAGTTATAACAATATTTTACACCTTTCCCCCTTTGGCAAGTATGCAAATGTATCACCAGTAATAGCATGTAAGCTAACCAGGTAGCTCTCTTTAACCAAAGTTAAATTAACTATCAGTCAGCGCGCCAACTACAGGAAAAAGTACCACAGCGGTACAGATAACTACTAGATGGAAGTATTCATATTTTGGTGATTGTAATGTACCAGTATGACACCAGCTATGACATTTTTTCGGTAATTAGCTTAAAATCAATGCAGACTACAATATCAACTAGTCTGACATAAAGAGTTGTATCCTAAAAGCCATGCTTATTCTGCTGTTTTATGTTTGGCAGTAGCTGTCTCCATGTTTTTGTTTCTGGTTACCTATACCCTATCTTAATGGGCAGCTTTGTAATTTTTTAGTATCAATCGTATTTCACACGAAATTGAGAGTCTTATTCAGTTTAATCTTTGCTATTCAACAAAATTTTAACTTTTTCATTTCTTTCTTTCTAAGGTTGGCACCAACATGGTGGAATACCTCCAGCGGGCTGAAGTGTCGAGGCCGTACCCCTACATCCTGACGTTGGGAGATAATGACCAGCGCTGCTCTCAGTAATGTTGTAATGTTGCTATGAAATAGCGAGACCTACCTGAAAAGTCATAGACAGACAGTGTTTGTATGTTAAAATGAGACCAGGGCTGGATAGTTTTGATCCTGCTCTGTAGAAGTTGCTTCAGCCTATTTGTTCAATTACTCCATTCTGCTCTTATCAGTAATAGGATAGTAATGATGTCACTGTTGATTATCTGTTCTTGTGCTTTTGAAAAATAAATGTTTTTTTCTAAGAACATTTAATAGGATGATGTTTATTGCATACATGTATGTTTTTTGTAATAGACCAGTATATCAAAGTAATTTAACTGTTTAATAGACATGCGTGTTTTTTTTTTTTTTTTTTTACAGATTCACTGTAAAACATGAAAATAATAATAACCTATTTGTGAGGTAGAATTAACCCAATTCTACCTCACAAATAGACCAATTTATGTGGTGGAATTAACCCAGCATTATAGTTAAATATGACCTAGCATTTGGATTGAATATTTAACCCATCTTGTTGGGTTAAACAAATAACCCATCTTGCTGGGTTACATTAACCCAGCATTTAGTTAGTCCTATATTTACCTAGCAGCTGGGTTAAAAACAACCCAGATTGGGTTGTTTTTAACCCAGCATTTTTTAGGGTGTAGTTTACTCACTTGAGAGCTTAATTCCTGTTTGCCGTTCAAAAGTACTCAATTTTCGCCTCGCATTTAACATCGGAAGGTGTTTTTACACTGTCGCCACGTCATTATAATACACTCTACAGGCATGAGAATTCAATATGTTGTAGTCTGGAAGTTCCTGCCACTCACGGTGAAAGAATTTTGGCGATGCGACCTACGGTATTCTGTTGGGAAGCATTTGTTTGAGAGCTTAGTTCCTGTTTCCCGTTGTCTGTGTCTGACCCAGAGCAGTGTGCGTGCCCCACATGGAAAGAACCTATATGAGGATATATGCGCATATATGAAACCTATATGCAGTATATATGCGCATATATCCGCACCTATATGAGGACATATGTGCATATATGAAACCTATATGCAGTATATATGCGCATATAACCGCACCTATATGGGGCCAGGGGTAGCTCAGTGGTTAAGGCATTGGACTACAGTTCGGAAGATCCCAGGTTCAAACCCCACAACCACAACCCACAACAACAGTTGCCACTGTTGGGCCCTTGAGCAAGGCCCTTAACCCTCAACTGCTCAGATGTATAATGAGATAAAAATGTAAGTCGCTCTGGATAAGAGCGTCTGCCAAATGCCTAAATGTAAATATGAGGATATATGCGCATATATTTACATTTAGGCATTTGGCAGACGCTCTTATCCAGAGCGACTTACATTTTTATCTCATTACACGTCTGAGCAATTGAGGGTTAAGGGCCTTGCTCAAGGGCCCAACAGTGGCAACTTGGTGGTTGTGGGATTTGAACCTGGGATCTTCCGAACCGTAGTCCAATGCCTTAACCACTGAGCTACCCCTGGCCCATATATATGAAACCTATATGCAGTATATATGCATATATATGATAATATATATGCGTATATATGCCACATGTAGGCAACATTGAGGTGCATATATGTGCATATACAGGCCATATAGGTCTCCTGTATTGCTTCTTTATATCCACATACAGTATAAGCCCTATATGTACATACAAGATATGTCTCCTATGGCAGGATCTGGTCATTTTAGCTCATATCTCACTTTGGCAACTGTCATACATGATGCCTAGCTCATATTTTCTATTATCAAGGCAATAACTAAGAACTAACAAAAAAAAAAATGCAAAAAACTAATCCTAATTGGCCACATACAGTATATGAGGATATATGCACATATATGAAACCTCAGTCTCCGTGAAAATCTTTTTGAAACACGTCACTAAAATTAACTGAAATGAGAAATATATCTATATAAAGCTTAAAGTGTCTACTTTTAAATGATGCAAGTCACATTGAAAACAAATATTCTCAGTTTATGTAATCCGTATGAAACCAAGGAGAGGCACAGAATTTGGACATGTGGACATGATCATGTATGCAGATGATACGGTAATTTTTACACAAGCTAAAAGTGCTGATGATGCAGCCCATCAGCTTTCATTAGCCTTAGATGACTTACAAAAATGGCTGAATGATTCATGCTTGTGCCTTAATGTTAAAAAGACTGTATCAATGTTTTTTACAGAGTTTCTTTGCTTCAACAGTTCAGAAATGGCTTCGTTATGTCCCAGAACGGCTGGGGGGAATTGCTCGTGGTGGAAAACCATAAGTTCAGACTCTCTTATTATCTCTTATTATCTTATGTCTTATTATCTGTTTTGCTGCGTAAATACATTTCAACTTACGAATAATGTTTCAGTCATCTGTTGTGTTTCTGACTTGGTTGTTTCTATTTGCATTTGACTGAATTTTGCTGAGGCAGGCTGCCATTTTTATATTATGGTTTTCCAGTCTCTTCTCTTGGCAGTTAGATTCTGTTTTATGAATTCAGAATTAACAATCTCTTCTAATAGTTCTCTTCTAAAAACTAATTTTGTCATCCAGTTCATAATAATTTGTATGTAAGTTGTAGTGTGTTTTATTATATAGTTGTTTTATTGTAATTGTGATGTTACTTCCTGTTTAAATGGGTATGGAGCATAAATAAATAAATATGTTTACATGTAAACTGAAGGATGTTGAGTTACTGACTTTTTGTTTAAAAAAAAAAATGTTTTTCAGCCCTACATGGTCTCTGATTTAAAGAAATAAACCAAAACGGACATGATTTACTGTCATAGAATCTTGCTGTTCATAAAGCAAGACTAAACTATAATTGCTTCAATGTTGATTCAATGTTGATTCAATGTAAAATAAGTGATTGAATTTACGTTGAACAAACATTGATTTTATGCCCATCTTGATCTATTTTTCATCATTGAAATAACATTATTTCAAGGTGCAAACCTGATGAAAAATCAACGTTTAACATTGAAATTTCAACATTGATTCAATGACAAGTTGGTTGATGCTTTAATGTTGATTCAACGATGATTCAATGTTGTTCTGCTATCTGGGTGGGGTTTGGGGCATCGGCTGGGAATCGAACCTGGGTCTCCTGCATGGCAGGCGAGAAACCTACCACTGATGCACCAGTGCACTAAAGGGCCCTAACGTTGGAAACACAGTATTGACATCTGATAGTGCTGGACAGATGGGGAAAAGCAGACTCTGGTGCGGGTGGCATGAATTCTGTTTAATTCTTATTTTAACTGGAAATATACTGAAGAATCATCTAGACTACAACATAGTGTGTTAGATTTTAGAAGAAAAAAAAAACCTTTGGAAAAATGTAAAGTATTTACTCTATACCATGTGTTTATGTACTAAAACTAATAACAGCAGTGAGATGAACTGGATTATTGGAGAATAATGTTACTGCCAAACCTATTGCACTACTTCTGATGTTGGGTCACAAAACTAAATTCTGTTAGTATGATTGTTCTAAAATAAGCATTACTGTTTGTCATAATCATATGATGGGGCGTTCGAGTCAAACCGGGACTTTTGATTTGTGCAGAATTATAAACACTCCCTTTATGTCTCTATACTGTATATGATCCCCGACTGCACTAATGCACGTATCTCAGTGTTTCACTAGTGTTTGGACACAATCAAGGTAGAAGGTTTTCTCATGATTGGACCACCTGTCTGATTCACCTCTGGCCTCCCAGGAACTCCTTTAATGTTTGCCAAACTTGTATCGAGGTCCAGACTGTACAGGGGACGTGGCGATAGGCGGGGTACACCCTGGACAGGGTGCCAATCCATCGCAGGGCACACACACATGCACACACACACACACAAACAATCACACACTACGGGCAATTTGGAATGTCAATTAACCTAACCTACATGTCTTTGGATTGTGGGAGGAAACCGGAGTACCCGGAGGAAACCCACCAAGCACGGTGAGAACACGCAAACTCCATGCACACAGAGACGGGAATCGAGCCTGGCCGGGGAATCGAACCCAGACCCTGGAGGTGCAAGGCGACAGTGCTAACCACTACACCACCGCGCCGCCCTGAATATTTTAGCCGTTATTTATTTTGCTGTTTTTTAAATAAACATACTGTATTTCGGGCTCAGGATTGTGCAGTATAGATATATAAATAGGCAAATATGATGAACTGAATTTTTGTTCATTTTAACCAAATATATACACATGACTGAGAAACAGGTTAGAAAAAACAGTCACACAGGCAAAGAAATAGCACAGATACTGTACACATGATCTTGTGTTTTTATTATTGTTTTCTATGACCAAAAAATTATAATAATCTGTTTATTCTAAGAGTTCTACATTTTTGCGACATCATTCCTGTATAGTGGTACAATTTACTCTTTATAAAAGTAATGATAAATGTAGTTCTATCTGACATATCCGGAACCCCAAGTATACAGTACAGTTTGAAGTCTGAAGCCTCCTCACTAACACACACCTGCAAGGCTTCCGTATACTGTAAGGCATCTCTAGAGAAGAATGATCATCTGCTGTGAGTAAACGTGGAACATTTTGACACGGAAGGCCACGCTTTTCTTGATTGCATCATTTCACGCCTGCATCGAAATGTCCTTCAAAACAGCGGAAGCGAACAGGGTGACCATTTCCCAAAAGAATTCTGAGCAACTTGCATCTGCAGGTAAAGTCATGGACGGTATACTCTTCGGAGACACGACATCATTCATGTGGATTTTCTGTCCTATAGTGAAAATAAAATACTGTCAGGTTCTATAGCATGAGAATAACAATCAGGAAAAGTTAGTGCATGTGGCTGTAAGTCAGACACATCATCCAGCAGGTGACACTGCACCCTGTAGAGACATTTATTACACAGCAACAATAAAAGCATTCAGCATCTCAAACTTCCTAAATCAATTGTGCCAGGTGGAGTGTATCCGCTGAAGCTCCGGAGACGTTCAGTACGGCGGAGTCTGATCGCGGATTTAACGCTCCGTCCTCAGCGTGGCTTCAGCCACACTACAGAGAAAGTCTGCTAATATATTTCTCACCATACACAAAAAAAAACCAACTCTCAGTCTGATGTAAATAACACAGAGCTGCTGAGTTCTACAGTCTGACTCTGGATCCACCAGGTTTGACGTAGCAGATACTAAAGAATGAATGATTGAATAAATGAATGAAGGTCCTGATGATGGGCAGGATCACACAATCAAAAGAATAATAATAAAAAAAAAATCACTTTTCCTGATTATTTTATGTATCTTCGCGCCAAACATTAAGGTGCTGCAATATTTGGAATATGTACTGTATATTAGTTTTATTTATTATGATATTTATTAGTATTATTCTTATGATGATGATCCTTTTTCTTCTTCTTCTTCTTCTTCTTGTTTCACCACCAGTGGCATCCAGGAAGTTGCATTGCTGCCAGGATTAAGGAAGACTACTCGTATTCTGATGATGATGATGATGATGATGATGATAATGATTTTTACTCATTCTTATAATGATGATGATGATGATCCTTCTACTTCTTTGTTTCTTGAAAGTTGCATTACAGTCATGAGTAAGAAGACTACTCTTACTCTTATGATGATGATGATGGTGATGATGATGATTCCTCCTCTTATTCTCATGATGATAATGACGACGATGATGATGATGATTCTTCTTCTTCTTCTTGTTTTACAGCGGTGAGTAAGGAAGAATACTCTTATTCTCATGATGATAATGACGACGATGATGATGATGATTCTTCTTCTTCTTCTTCTTCTTGTTTTACAGCGGTGAGTAAGGAAGACTACTCTTATTCTTATGATGATGGTTGTTGTTGTTCTTACTCTTCTTATTCTGATGATGATGATAATGTTTATTTTAACTACCTGTTTTCTTATAAAAATGATGATGGTGATGATTATAATTAAATTTTTTTATCATAAATCAGAATAAATAAATAAATCAGACCTGCATGTATACATGTGTGCACTTTTACAGGGAAATGAACCGATACGTATGGAGATGGTGGTTTGTCAGTTTATAGTAGCTCTCTCTCTGAGGGGGGCTTAAGCTCAATATGGCCACCTAGAGGACAGAAATGTATCACACAATATCCACCAAGGCTTCTACAATATCCAGATTCTCTCTCGATGACGGATATAAATACAGATATACAATAGATATTTAGACACTTTTACAAAGTGCATATTTGTGTTCCTTAAGGTTTATACAGAACAAGTATGTCAGTAATTACAGCTTAAATAAAAGAAGCTTAAATAAAATCTTTTGAGAGTAGAGTTTTATGTAACCTTGAGCGGTTGATGCAAAATGAATTCTACTTTAGCTAACTTTGAAAAGTTAGCTCTTTAACATTTAATAATGTCTTTAATAATTACTTTTTAGAAACAGAAAGACATGAAAAAAAAAGTTTAAATAGAAAATCAAGGTCAAAATCAGTCTCCCCCCCCCCCCTTCAAAAAAAAGTTCTAAATAAAAAATGAAATGATAAAAGAAAACTAAATTAATCATAATAATAATAATAATAATAATGAAAGACAGATGATTTCATAATATTGAAAAATCTTAAATGGAAAACCAAACATCTGTACAACCTAAAACATCTAAACATCAAAACATCAAACATCTGTGACATTGTTTATTTTAAATAAACCTCTCTGAAATTCTGATTATATCTTTCCCCACTCACATTTCAAAATCCAGGTATTTAATAATAATAATAATAATAATAATAATAATAATAATAAATGATGCATCTGTTGGGGTTTCTTCTGGGTTCTCTGGGTTCTCTGGGTTCTCCCCCCCCGTTTGGTGTCCTGCTCTGGATTGGTTTCCCCGACACAATTCCCAGTGTTCCCAGGATTGAAATAAATCTCCCACTGAATGTTTTGATTGTTTTCATCATATGTGTGTGCGTGTGTGTGTTTGTGTATGTGTGTGTGTGTGCGTGTGTGTGTGTGTGTGTGCGTGCATGCACACACCCTTAGTTATAGCTCTCTCATGGTCTGAGTGTTTGTCATGCTTGTTCAGATTCCACTCACGGTTTTATTCCTACATCTCAGTTCCAGGGTTTGACATTAACTGTTCTGCTCACTGGCTCATGTGGTTAGTGGATTTTCGGAGTCACTCGCCATTCAGCCTTTTTACTCGCCACAATTTTGTTACCAGAAAATGGCATTTTTTTCTTCCCCATGATACGTTAATGTTTGTTATATCTAGATTTACTGAGAAATGACAGCATACACTGTATCACTATAGTAGCAGTCAAGTATTCAGTACTGTTAAGATCCCAATATAAAAACATGCAAACATGAACAGTATATTCTGCTTATTGAACTTAAATTCAAGCCTCGTACCACATGACATTGAAAACTTAGAACATTTATCATTTTAGTTATTATGTGTACTATTATCAGGTATTATTATTCATTATGTATTATTATATCAGAATTCTGAGTTAGGACAATGGACTCTGGTCTATCTTGTAGTGTTGACTCAACACTTGAGTTTTATAGTGAAGGTAATTCAATCAATTGATGAATTTTCTATCATTCAATATGAAATCTAAATAGATTTTAATAGTGATTACTTTTTTTATATAATCAGTACACTGAAAAAAAAAGTCTGTTGGATTTATATGAAAAAATTTTGTACATCGGTTGCACATATTAAAGTTATGTTTGCTTCAAATGATTAATTTTTGACAAATGTACCAAGTTTTTATTAACTAAACATACATGTTTTTTATGTTAATATAAATAAAAAGATATAAAGCTAAATATATTTAAAAATCTTATGTTAAACAAACATGACTTTCTTGTTAATCTAGTATTTTAGGTATGCATCCACTATCTGAACTGCTTATCCTGTTCAGGGTATCAGGGGTTGGATCCTATCCCAGCTGACATTATGTGTATTTATTTACCATATATTGAAACAGTGGTTTAATATGAAAAAAGTACACACAACATTGTTTTTTTTTTTTTAATAAACCTACTGTATCTAGGTCAATCACATCTCACACTATAAAGTGTGTAACAGCACAATAACAACAAACAAAACATTTCTTGCAACAAAAGGACTATATTCAGTCATCTGGACACTTAACATGGGACTCCACCGAACACTCTGCCTTTTGGCTCTACATCCACAAAACACATGCTCCATAATCAGTATACCTTGGATCATACAACTGTACCGTGTTCCTTTAAGAACCATTTATACAACAACAAAAAGGGCTTTTCAAAGGCATTTTGGCAGAGGAAATTTCAAAACAAGCAGGTCCCATAAGGCGATTGTAATAAACATGTTTTAGGAAGCAATGTTCTATACACACACAAAAAAAAAATTACTCACCTCTCAATATCTTAGTATTTAAATTGCCCAACAACAAACAAAAGGTATGAAATAGACCAACCCCAACACAGGAGTGTATATTCTAAAAACATTTAAATGCATAACTTTTAAATAAACAATCACCATACACATCCTCATTAAAAAAAAAAGAGGCAGTCCTTAAGCATAGTTTCTCAACTCTCAGCTTTTCTACATTTGAATGAAATGTGAGTTAGCATACACATTGTAGTGTATTCAATAAGTGAAATATGCTTGTTGAAAAGGTGTCCATCCAGACAAGAAATCCACAATTTGTTCCGATCATGTTGGACAGATTGTACAATATTTTGCTATGTTCGCCTTCTTGAAAAAAATTACTATTGTTCATTCATTGCACAAATTGTGGATTCCATTTCTTGATGTACACCTTTGGACAAGCACGTATAGAATAGACTACATACTTTCGTATGCTACCTAAGATCATCATCAAAAAACAAACTAAGAGGAGGCAGTATTTAAGCATAGGTTTTCTCAACTCCCAGCTTTTAAATAAAATTTGAGGTACTGTAGCATACACATTGTAGTGTATTCAATAAGTGCTTACAGACATGTAACCCACAATCAGTGCACTGAAAGTGCAACAAGAGTCCATTTTTTCCCAAAGTGGCAAATGTGGGGAAACTCCTGTAGAGTCTGTCCACTTTACCATAACCTGCCAACAGTTCACTGAAAGAGTCTGTTTTTGAGAGTTTGGGCTTTGTTGGAGAGTGCGTTTCCCTCGAGCTCCATGACAACTTTCTGCAGAACTTCAAATGTATACTTCAGCTCAGAAGGGTAGTTCAAGTTCAAAGCATACATCAGGCCAAACAACATGGCAGTGGCTAATGCAACATTGTCCAGTTCTTGTAATACTGTTTGGCCTTCAAGAACAATGGCAATGTCCTCTGGGGTATCACAGGCATGTAGTCCTTTGATGACACATATTCCAACAGTGGTCTCCTCTATAGCCCGTTGCATGACATCTTTGTCTTCTACCTGCACATTTACAAAATAAAACTAAATTTGATATGGTACTGGTAATGAACTAATTGGTAGTTTGGTAATTAACTAATTTTGAGATAACCATTTTGAAAAATATAAGATTATAATCGATCTGACATGTCACTAATGGTTATCTAATTGCAATATGATTTTTCTAACAATTAGCATGAACAAATGTAAAATCACAGTTTAAAATACAGAAATCTTGCACTGATGGGATTACTTACCATGTACTCTCTAACCAGATTTTGTGGGTCCTCATTGAGGTACACACACAGTCCCTTGAGAACACACTCTCTTGCAAGATCAACATCATTCTCCTAGTCAAGAAGGAAAAGCATCAAGTTAGAGTAGAATATTTTTTCTTCACTAAAACGTGTATCCTGAAAATAAATACTTTATTTGAAGAATGCATTCTTACTGCAGATATGGGGTCCATAATGCTCTTCAGTTTTCGTCCAATTTGGCCTCCTCTTTTCCCAAATAGCTTCAGGAGTTTGTCAGATAGGACATCTAGCTGCGAAAGAAATCTGGATTGTAGAGGCATGGTGGTTATGCGCTTAAATTCGGCATTGATCTGAAACGAGAATAATAAAAGAAATAAAATTACAATAAAAACATAAGTTACCAGGAACATTAGTGAGGTAGTTTGTAGTGTCTTGATTCCATAATTGATCATTTCTTTACAATTTAATTACCCACTTAATAGTAAGTCTGGTAAACTCTAATAATCTTTTGTTTTTTGTTGTAATTGTTTAATATTTACTGCGATGGATTGGCACCCTGTCCAGGGTGTACCCCACCTTGTGCCCCAAGTCTCCTGGGATAGATTATTTTTGTGGCAACATTTTTTGTAGTTATTAATTCATGTATATGTGAGTCAACAGAACCCGCTGATAACATAAGCACCTGAATATTCATGAAATATACAATAGGCAGCAATAAACATGGAAAAAGGGACAAAATTAACAGAAATAATTCTTAAACACATCTCAAGCAAATTTCATTAATCTCATACCTCGCTCACTTCAAAAAGTCCTGGCCACCTCGCCTGGAAGTCTTCTATCATAGGTGTGTCACGAACCACTTCGTGTCTCCTATATGCAAATGTCTTTTCCATTTTCATCCTGACTACCTCCCTGTTGTTCCTCCTCTTAACATCTGAAAGAAGAGCCACTCTAACGCTTTCAAGGCTGTCCTCAGATTCTCCAGTAGGAAAGGGGGGACAGTAATTCACTTCAGACCGCCTTGGTCTTTTTATGGCAGATGCAGCACTTGATTTGCCTTCAGGTTTGTGCGTGAGAGAGTTCACCATCACCTCGGGGCACCCCAACTTTCTCAACTGAGTGCGGTAGATTGCCATTTTATTCTTCAAGCTAGCTTTCCATCCAGCGTATCCAGTAAAAGAACCCTTTTCCTTCAAGCAGGGATGCTTTAAGATGAGGGCCTCTCCAACAGTGTTAAACTCTTTATCAGTTATATAAACCTTATAGCGGACTATTTCTTGCACCAAGCCATCAAGAATGTTTGACTTTAGTTTAGGATCTGGAATAAGCAATGCACCCTTTTCTCTGTATGCTGCATTGCCTCGCTCTAGTTTCAGCTCAGCATCATAACTAAACTGAGGAACACAGAACATGGAAGGCCAAGGTGACCTAGAACTGGAGGACTCTGAATCTGGTGAAGACAATATGTCAGTATCAACACATCCACTAGATAGGGATGAAGATTCATCAAGAGGGTGATGGCGCACAGCAGATGAGGACGTGGAAGGACCATCATCAGACAGAGGAGTTGAAGGTTCAGCAACGGGGATTACTCTGATTGTCCCTCTATCTTGTACTTCATCCATTGAGGTGAGGTTCATAAACTCATTTCCAAATAGTGCATCCATAAACTGAAGTTTGAAGTCAGACTTAAGGCCGCACTGTCTTTGCACCTCATTAACAAGTTCAATAACAGATCCAGGAAGTCCATTTTTAAAAGTCAACCTTTGGCTGCTATTGTCACTCAGCAGTGCTTTGAGAATCACTGGGGAATTCATTCTTCTATATCTCTGTAAAGAGGATGGAGAAGGAAAAAATTTAGATCTCGCATAGTACTTAGTAAAGACATTTTTCCATATACTGTACATACACACACTCAGGTTTCACAATTACTCAATCAGCCAGAATTAGAATTCAGCCATAGTTGTTAATCTCGAGTCTCACGGTTAACTAACCTTTTACCAGGATATGTCTTTTTAAGGTCACCATGCGGTTTGCTCCAACCATATAATCGGCCAACGGATAGATGTCACAGAGTTCAGTGACTGCCACAAGCTTTAATTCTCTTGCTGGTGATGAGCTTAGTTCAAAAGCTCTGTAATGTTCAGTGTACCACCCACACAGCATTTGCACAATGAGGAACAACTTCTCACTTATAACACACACATGTTTGATTTCAGCAAATTCTGGTAATCCACCTACTGATCCATAAGCAACCACCATACCTTTGCTGTAGGCTATGCTATTACTTGAAGCAGCCTTAGCCAAGTGGACTTCAGATGTGTTGGGGTATTTTGACCTAACAGCCTGAGCCACCTCCTCTTTCAGAACATCAAGTGGGACTGTGGATACATTAGATACATCTAGGCTTGATTTACCATAAGATGATGAGTTAATGTGGAAAGCGATCATCAGCTGATGTTTTGAAGCCAATGTCAGAGGTATGTTCTTAAAGCAGCTGGTGTGTTTTACAATCTGCTTAAAGAAACTATGTTTTGCTTCAAATCGCATTGTCCATAGTACCACCAGAGGGCCAAAAAACCTTATCATCTGAGGATAGTGCTCAAGATAGTGGTGCTTAGGTAAAAGCCTGGCATCAGGGAACAGTTCTTGGTACCTCTGTCTGTGCTCAATTATTTTGCTTTCAAGATATGAAATGGATTCATCATTATGCACTGGAGCAACCACTAACTCAACAATATCTTTTAAATCCATCAACACAAGCCATGCTGGCTCTTTCTCTGGCACAAAATGTCCAATCAAAAATGGTAGAAACCTCAGCAAACTCCAATTTTCATGGGCATTGCCCCCAATAGTTTTTCGACCAAATAAACTCTGTGACACGACATGTGGTTTATTTGTTTTGTCTGACCATTTATATGGGAAAGATAATATAGCCTGATTGAGGTCATCTAATGTAAATAATTTCTTTGATATTAGTGATACCAAGCAGTAGGCCAGCTCAACTGGCACAATACCCTCGAATACATCATGAGCAACATCAGGAGGAAAACCAGAAACAACATCAAAATAAGACAAATGCTTGGTAAGAACACATTCTTGCTTAACTCCAAAACAATGGGCATTATTCTCAATAGCTGCTCTTACATGATCTGCATGGACCTCTTTAGATCTCAGGCTGAAAGCACCAGATGCAACACAGTGAAAGCCAATATCACATCTTTTTGCAATGCAAAACCGGCAGAAGAAATCACCTGAAAAATTCTCATTAAAACCAGCAATACTGTGTGCTCCCAAGTTATCAGCCACAACACACTGCACTGTTCCTTTAAGAAATGTACCTACTAAAGACACATAAACACCATGATCCTCCAGTATTTTAAGATCTTGCAGGAGAGGTTCTAAAACTTTGACATAACCGTACACTTTTACATCATCACTTTTGCAAAGTACTGCAAGATAAATAGATGATAAAGATGAGTGAGAACCTGGTGGCAAATTACCCAGTGTCCAATAAACACCACAAAGCTTATGTTTCTTCCTAGAAGTGCCTAGGGGATTGCAGGTCTCAAAATCATCAATGTAAAGACGCAATGTTATTCTTAACTCTTTGCCATTCAAAAAGCTACTTTCTTTATAATGCAAACCATCTTCAGGTGCCCTTAATTCATAGGATGAGTCAATTTCAGTATCCTGCTGTCCTCTGTGATTTTCAATAACCTTATCAACAATTGTTTTGTTATTTAAAATTTGCTGCAGGGATTTTAAGATCGGGACATACTGAAAGGTGCGTTTGTTTTTATGATCAAGTATGTAGGTAACTGGTTCCACAACACAGAATTGCTCCTTGTAATATTGTTTACGTTGATAGGAGCTGCTAAGAGGACCACCTTTGGCAATAGCCTTTGAAATCAGGTTAGACGAGCAAACAGCTGTAGTGATTTCTGTAACTACAGATTCATCAACTTGGACATTGTGACACTGAAGAATATCACCAACAATACCTTTAGATAATGGGATTGATAAAGAGCTTAGCAAGTAATTAAGTTCTTGCAAAAATTCATCAATAGCTGTACCTGGCACATGGGTTAAACATTCCAACCTCAATAAGGCTACTGCAAGCTGCTTCTCAATTAGATCTGGGAGTTCCTTGTGTTGACCTCTCCAATCTAGGGATGTACTGGGCGCTTCCTGTTCTACACACTCCTTGTCCTGGCCTTCTGCAAATGACTCATCTAATGGTGGAAATGCTACTGTACTTGTTCTCACAATATCAGGTTTAAAATCAGTTAGGCTGTAAGGTGTGTGTCGGCGACTCTTATGGGATTTAAAAGTTCCATAAATACAGGTTTCAAAAGAACAGCCAACAAACATGCAAGACACATTTTCATTTCTTTTCAGATGTGAATTGATATGAACAAAGTACTCTCTTTCATTAGCTAGATTCTTGCATGGACATAAGTGACAACTGAATATGGCTAACTGTTTTTGAGTCTGACCAAGATGTGTAGAATGCACTCTACTGTGATGTACTATCAAAGCATTCCATGTCTTAAATGTGCACGGGCATTCAGAATATGCACATGGATATCGGCAGGTGCGTCCAAAATATGGATGTGTGCGTTTGTAATGGTTAAGTATTTCAGACCTACTTGCAACTACAGTTGAGCACCCTTTACACTTCCACATTGACTGCGGAGGGGGGAGGGGGGGGAGAGAAAAAAAAAAAAAAAAAAACACACAAAGGGTGCTGGGTCAGTCAATGTAAAACATCTTTAGGGTAAATAAATCCTCCTAAACATTCCTTATTCTCTAGTATCACCTGAATACAGTCATTTACAAGTTTATTATGTAGAGATAAATTTTGACATGTCAAGTACACCAACAAATGCATCTGAATACTCACCACTACAGAGCTTTTGTAAACAAACCCCTCACAACAAAGTGGAGTTCAGTGGTCCACAGGACAAACACCAAATACCTATGCAATAAAACATTACATTTAAAATTAACTACCTTAGTAGCAATAAGTGTGTGTGTTGCCACACACACTTATTGGTCAAGGCAGACCTATTATCTATCAAGCTGATTCAGCCAGACACGGACAGTAAACAACTTGTGGGTGGATGGAGCTTTCTGAGACCCTGCATGCATGTTGTCTCTTTCTCTATGCTGTCTCTATGCTGCTAAGAGGACCAACTTTGGCAACTGCCTTTGAAATCAGGTTAGACGAGCAAACTGCTGTAGTGATTTCTCAGGCACACTCCACTGAGCAATGTAGAGACAGACAAACGAGACTGTATCATAAACCAGATTAACGACTGTCCTAAAGTTTATCTAACTCACTGTTGCCCAAGTGACAAAGAAATGCTCCTGGTCCATACTAATTTAGAACCGGTGTTGTGTAGAAGTTGGTTCTCCCATCAAGATACGTTTTCTTATCCCAACCCCCGTGGAAAAAAAAAACACAGGGAGCGTCCATTTTGGCCTTTACCGCGCTCCGTAGAAGCTCGGTAGTACACGCTAAACCCATCACGGCCAAGCCTTGCCCTGAATACACGCTCCCTGCACCGTTTTCATGGAGGTGGGACTAAGGAAGCATATCTTGATGGGAGAACCACAACACCTGGTCAGAACCGGAATTCTTAGAAAAGCATAAGACTAGCACCAATGTTCTCAAATAATTCACATTCATTTAAATATAAACGTGAAAGTTCAAAAAGTAGCGCGGACATGCTGTTGGAAAGTGGTTATGAAGGCATTAATAATAAAATGCGGTAACAATTAACTACTTAAGGCCCACCATTTCAAACGGCCTGTTTAGGTTATGTTTAACTTTATCACACCGCAACAAGTTTTTAAACTGTGTGGTAAAAGTTTGCATTACACATGCCCTGACATGTTTGTGCTACATTTTGTCTTTTAACCATGCACACATTCCCCGCGCTAGCTAGTGATAAGTTACTTTACTTATTGCAGTCTAAACTTGGGTTACATTATTTTTGCTTAGCTCAGGCAAATACAGATACACGATATACGGTAGCTCTAGCTATGTTACTTCTCAAAACCTTCGAAAACACAAGATATAGTGGCCCATAAAATTATACCGTGATTAGCTAGATTGTACGTTAGGGTAGCTAACATCAACACCGACTGTTTTATAGCATTCAAATTTACAGCGATAACCCCTTACTGTTTAAATATTCTGAGTATAACTACCTTTCAGTCAGATTTTTTTTCTTTATTTTTATGTTTTAATTACCTTCACCTCGGAGAGAACAGTTGAAATAAGCATGCGAATAAAAAGATGGCGGGCATGCGATAATCCACTGCTGTAGCTTTCCCTCCAGTTTTCAGACGATGGGGGCGGAGTTTCCAGACCACGGGGAGGAGCTTCCAGACAAAATATAACTATTTTCAGTGTTGTTAACATGACTGACACTTGTTGGTTCCACATCCGCCTAAATTTAAGGAGTTTTAAAAGACTGATACATGATTAGAAGGAGAACATAAATCAATTATGTAGCATATATAAGCTGCACATTTGTAAAGTATACAACCCCCCTTATCCCTTTTTTTCAGTGTAAATAACCTGCGAAAGGGGCAAAACATTCTCATCCTGTTGAGAAGCAATAACCCTTTAAGGAAATGATGCACACACACCAAACAGGAAGTAAAAGTGTGTGTGTGTGTGTGTGTGTGTGACTTAGTGATGGGAAGTTCTAAATCATTTTAGTGACTCGGTTCTTTGAAACTCGTTCATCAAAATGAACGAATCTTTTTTTGAGTCATTTCGTTCATTTGATCAGAAATAAATTAAAATGTTGCGTTTTCAATAAAAATACCCCCAATACGTCTACATACACACATTTTGGCTATAGGCCCAGTTATGAAAATATCACAATGCAACTAAGGACATATTATAATAAACAGGATGAGTAACTCACCATCATATCTTCCAGTCGTTCGTTCTTTTGAATCTATTGCACCGCATAGCGTCTATGGGAGTCACGTGACAAAAGAACGAACGACTCGAGTCCTGAATATAACACGGAGGTTTTGCGATAGAAAAT
Source organism: Channallabes apus (assembly GCA_030522415.1). Lineage (NCBI taxonomy): Eukaryota > Metazoa > Chordata > Actinopteri > Siluriformes > Clariidae > Channallabes > Channallabes apus. The sequence goes on along the minus strand of CM060116.1, from coordinate 34,134,660 downwards.
GAACGAATCATTCTCCGTGATACTCGTTCATCTGAGTCATGTTAAAGAGTCGTTCAATAAGAACGAATCGTTCATAAACAACCCGTGTGTGGAATGCATGTGTAGAGAGAGGTATTAAATGTCCTCATTACATTCATGCGCGTTTTATGGGCGTAATATTACGTTGCAATGCGTTTATTATATCGGATGCCTTTAGAGAAAAATACAACAAAAATATATCGTCATACCAAAGAATAAACTACCCGCCAAAGTGGCTAGTGAGACTAAAGTTATTACCCGCCACAGTGAGCGGGTGCCGATGTCAAACCCTGCTCAGGTCTATCAGCACTGGTTCCTTTAACAGCTTCTCACGCCGCCTGGTTTCTAAGTGGCTTTGATTAAAAGCATCCACTAAATGAATAAATGCAAATGCGAGTAATGAGTCAGAAAGACAAGTGGATCGCATTAATGGGGAAAAACCTGTAATTATCTGCCATGTGAAGCTGAGAAACACTGCTCTTGTTATTGTTATTTAACTATTTATGAGCAGTATTGAAAACCACAGTGTGACAAATCACCGCTTCCGCTATTAAGCATGCATGAGAAATGTCATAAATAAACTTTTTTTTTTGTTCCTTTAAATGTCATATTTGGTAATGGAACATTTTGTTCTCATATAAAACTAATATGCACATGTGTAGTAAAATGTACTGTGTATGTACTGTGTATTTTCGCCTGAGAATTTACATATAATTATGATTAATATGAAACACACTCATAATTTAGAGTCGTGTTACTGTAAGCCGGAGCGTGCTCAGACATGTAGAAGCTATGTGTGGTATTCAGTCCATCTTGCTCTCCGATCTCTCTTTCTCCCTCACACACACACACACACACACACACACACACACACACACACTAGGACCGCAGTCAGCTCCAAATGGGGAAATGTGTTCTTTTCTTATCAGGAAAAAAAATAACTTTCTTGATGTGACTAGGAGAACTAGAAACCTCAGAAGCACTTCCTTTATAGGTCTGATCCGAGGAATCATTCAAAGCCCGTAGGATTGATTTTACACTTAACCATACACCCTAAATAAAACTAATTAACTCAACCGAAATTGAAGAAATAAAATGAAGAACATCTAACACACCGCATTTCTTTAAGTGTTCTTCCATAGCTTCTCACTCGTATGGAAATTTTGGTGTAGTCGCAAATTTTCCTGAGTCCCACCAGCTCTTCCTTATGACACAAACGTTTCCAGCCAGGTAGGTCTATCATACGGAATGTCAGGAGGCGGTGTAACACACTCCGTCACACTAGTAAGGCGTACTGTATACTTTACCACCCCTCAATCCCTGAGAGCACAGACTCATTTTATCCCATGGACTCATTTATGGCATCATAAGCCTTCAAGTTCGAGATCTTAGTAAGATCTTATGATGTTTAAAGGAAAATTCCATTCCATCAATCAAAGCGTCACTAATGAACATTTGTGGCTCATGCATGTGGAAGTGGGTGGATAGCGTTTTCCTCTCCATGTCTTATGACACCTTTTAAATTGCATTAGCAGCAGTTCAAAAAGATGCAGTTGGCTGGCTTTCTGTCCCTCACATGAGGAAGCACATGATACTGTCCCTGAATGATGGGAAGAGGCCATGCCTAAATTAGAGAGCAAAATGCATAAATAAGAAAAAAAGAAGTGATTTGTCAACTTTTGCCAGTAGTAGCTCATTGAGTGAGGGTTCTGGGTTACTGATCAGAAGGTCGATGATTTAAGCCCCAGCTCCACCAATCTGCCACTATTGAACCCTTTAGCAAGGTTTTGGAGTGGCCTACACAAAGCCCAGACTTAAATCTTAAATCTAATTAAGATGGCCGTTCACGTTCATTTCTTTAACTCGTTGCCAGTTAAAGAAAACTTATTGCGGTTTTTGCCGCAAGGGGTGGGACAACCAGCTATTAGGTTTAAAGAGCTATTACTTTTTTTCTTAGGGCGACGCAGGTTTGTACAGCTTTTTCCCCTTAACAAATGAAAACAGCTTTTTGTTATTTACTCGGGTTATCTTTGCGTGATATTAAAATGTATTTAATGATCTGAATTATTTAACTACAGTGGCCCTGAAGTGCAAAACAAATTAACAAAACTGAAAACAAAAAAGCAAAGTCGAAAACAAAATATCAAAACCTCAAACTATTTGGGGGGGGGGGGGGTTAGTTTTTGTTAATTTGTTTTCTGTTTTGTTAATTTGTATCGCACTTCTCACCAGTCAGATACAAACCGGAAAAGGTCGGTATAGTTTGCGAATGGAATTCTTACCACTGATTGGACGAGACATCTGTCACTCAAGATATACAGGAAGTACTGTAGTAGCGGTAAATTTGTGTGTGTATGAATGTGCAAACATTATTGTGGTTTCAAATATGCCGTTCTTACGGTGGCCCTGAAGTCAGTTTTATTAAATTTTTTTTGTACTTTACGGCCATAATAGTTTAAAGTGACAGATGTCTCGTCCAATCAGCTGTAAGAATTTAATTCGCAAACTATACCTAACTGTATCTGACTGGCCGAGAAGTGCGATACAAATTAACAAAACGGAAAACAAAATAACAAAACAAAACAAAAAAACCCAAAACAAAACAACAAAACAAAACAAAACAAAACAACAAAACCCAAAACAAAACAACAAAACCCAAAACCAAACAACAAAACAAAACAAAACAAAACAAAACAAAACAACAAAACCCAAAACAAAACAACAAAATCCAAAACAAAACAACAAAACCCAAAACAAAAAAACTAATTTCTTTTGGGTTTTGTGTCCGTGTATATTTTGGTATTTGAAATTATCATTTAAAAAAGAAAACAAAAAAAGAAAAATACACTCTTATTTAACTTGTAATTAAAATAAAACAATAATGGAAAATGAAAACGGTTATTTTTCCATTTTTTCTTTTGTGCATCATAAAGGAATAATGAAAGAAATGCGTTTTTTGTTATTTTGGTTTTGAATTTGTTAATTTGTTTTGCACCTCACGGCCACCACTGTACCTACCTACAGTATACAGTATATACAGGTTTAAAAACATATTTCAAATCCACCCGTTCCGTCCGTCATCACAGTCATCTGGCAACACATACACACTGAGATGAAACATATCACTCACCCAGGATTGTGCTTCTGCAAACAATACAAGCTCTGGTTACACACTATTATATAAAGACAGTATAATGAGAATGTGCACTGAGATCATTTTGCTCTAAACAGCAGGTGGGTTTTGGTTAGTTTTCTGGCTTGAGCAACACAGACAGACTTACCTGTGGACTTTAAACTACTGTACGTGCTCAGAGCACATCGTAAACGCTGAATCGACGCCACTGCAATGGTGGACACGTTTTAACTCAATAGGCACGCACAAACATTTTAAAAATGGAAGGCAAAAGGTTAAAAATGTCACCGATTATTACAGATAATCACCCAAACACTAGCACTTGGAAAAGAAGCCACGTCATCTTGTGAGCATCCTGAAGCAAATCTATCAAATAAAGTGCTTTCCTTTTTTTTGATGTATATAACCTGATACTGCCTGTAATGAGACATCCTTTAAAAACGTCAGAACTACAAAGAAATTGTTATTGTTCCGTGTGAGTCGACTTTCTTTGAAACATTATCTTATTGAAACAGAAGGTGGGGCACCATAAAATCATCTACAGCTCAGACCTGATAGCAAGCCCTTCAAGGAAGCAAAAAAAGAAGAAGAAGAAAAATCGTATATATACAGTATATCGCTCAAAAGTTTGTACACCCCTTCTAACTCCGTGGTCGTTCCTGGTGATTTTTATTTCTTTCTACACTGTAAAACAATGCTGAAGGCGTTTATTATCCAAAAAACACACAATAATCTCCTTTGAACAGTTGATATTGAGATGTATATCTGCTACTTCTGCTCTGTAAAGCTTCATAACGGCTCTAATCTGAGCTGCTGGTTGTTTAATTGGTGATTTCTGAGGCTGGTGACTCTGAATGAACGTCTCCTCTGCAGCAGAGGTAGTTCTGGTCTTGATCTCCTGAGAAGGTCTTCATGAGGGACAGTTTCATCATCATGGAGCTTGATGGGTTTCGCAAATGCATTCGACTCACAATACTGTTCTTATAAGTACTGTTCCATAAAAGCTGACTTTCATGTGCTAAAATAACATCTGACTGTTATTGTTGTTACTGTACATAATTATGTAATGCCATAGATTTTAAATCTCCTGTATTGTTGTAGAATGTAGAAAATAAATCACTAAACAAAAACTAAGAAATTTGCAATTGATCCCAAACTTTTGAGCTACAGGGGTTGGACAATGAAACTGAAACGCTTGGTTTTAGAAAACTATAATTCATTAGTATGGTGTAGGGTCTCCTTTATCATTGAGTCTTGGGAGTGACAGATACATGTCCTGCACGGTGTCCAGAGGGATTTTGAGCCGTTCTTTGAGCAGAATAGTGTCCAGGTCACTATGAGATGCTGGTGGAGGAAAACGGTTCCTGACTCGCTCTTCCAAAACACCCCAAAGTGGCTCAATAATATTTAGATCTGGTGACTGTGCAGGACATGGGAGATGTTCAACTTCACTTTCATGTTCATCAAACCACTCTGTCACCAGTCTTGCTGTGTGTATTGGTGGATTATCATCCTGATACACGGCACCACCTTCAGTATACAATGTTTGAACCATTGGGTGCACATGGCTCTCCAGAATGATTTGATAGTCCTTGGCAGTGACGCACCCATCTAGCACAAGTATTGGGCCTAGGGAATGCCATGGTATTGCAGCCCAAACCATCACTGATCCACCCCCATGCTTCACTCTGAGCATGTAACAGTCTGAGTGTCGCTTCTTTGGGGCATCTCCACACCGTAACTCTCCCGGATGTGGGAAAGACAGTGAAGGTGGACTCATCAGAGAACAATACATGTTTCACATTGAACACAGCCCAAGATTTTCGCTGCTGGCACCATTGAAACTGATGTTTGGTGTTGGCACGAGTGACCAGACGTTTGGCTATAGCAGCTCAGTCATGTACATTGACCCTGTGGAGCTCCAGACGAACAGTTTTGGTGGAAACAGGAGAGTTGCGGTGCACATTTAATTCTGCAGTGAGTTGGGCAGCTGCGGTTTTATGTTTTTTGGATACAATCCGAGTTAGCACCCGGACATCAGACAGCTTCCTCTTGCATCCACAGTTACTCCTGTTGGATGTGGTTCATCCTTCTTGGTGGTTGGCTGACATTACCCTGGATACCGCGGCTCTTGATACATCACAAAGACGGTGTGAGATGCTCACCAACAATTTGTCCTTTTTTGAACTCTGATATGTTACCCATAATGTTGTGTGCATTGCAATATTTTAAGCAGAATTGTGCTAATTAAACCTTCACACTCTGCTCTTAATGGTGGAAGATTGAAGATTGGCCACCAGGCTGGTCAAATTTAGTCATGAAACCTCCAACACTATATTTGTCCAGTGTTTCAGTTCCATTGTCCAGCCCCTGTATAAATATTTATATATATATATATACAGTGTTGTGAAAAACTATTTGCCCCCCTCCTGATTTCTTATTCTTTTGCATGTTTGTCACACAAAATGTTTCTGATCATCAAACACATTTAACTATTAGTCAAAGATAACACAAGTAAACACAAAATGCAGTTTTTAAATGAGGGTTTTTATTATTTAGGGAGAAAAAAAATCCAAACCTACATGGCCCTGTGTGAAAAAGTAATTGCCCCCTGAACCTAATAACTGGTTGGGCCACCCTTAGCAGCAATAACTGCAATCAAGCGTTTGCATCAGCGCTCTGGAGGAATTTTGGCCCACTCATCTTTGCAGAATTGTTGTAATTCAGCTTTATTTGAGGGTTTTCTAGCATGAACCGCCTTTTTAAGGTCATGCCACAACATCTCAATAGGATTCAGGTCAGGACTTTGACTAGGCCACTCCAAAGTCTTCATTTTGTTTTTCTTCAGCCATTTAGAGGTGGATTTGCTGGTGTGTTTTGGGTCATTGTCCTGCTGCAGCACCCAAGATCGCTTCAGCTTGAGTTGACGAACAGATGGCCGGACATTCTCCTTCAGGATTTTTTGGTAGACAGTAGAATTCATGGTTCCATCTATCACAGCAAGCCTTCCAGGTCCTGAAGCAGCAAAACAACCCCAGACCATCACACTACCACCACCATATTTTACTGTTGGTATGATGTTCTTTTTCTGAAATGCTGTGTTACTTTTACGCCAGATGTAACGGGACACGCACCTTCCAAATAGTTCAACTTTTGTCTCGTCGGTCCACAAGGTATTTTCCCAAAAGTCTTGGCAATCATTGAGATGTTTTTTAGCAAAATTGAGACGAGCCTTAATGTTCTTTTTGCTTAAAAGTGGTTTGTGCCATGCAGGCCGTTTTTGCCCAGTCTCTTTCTTATGGTGGAGTCGTGAACACTGACATTAATTGAGGCAAGTGAGGCCTGCAGTTCTTTAGATGTTGTCCTGGGGTCTTTTGTGGCCTCTCGGATGAGTCGTCTCTGTGCTCTTGGGGTAATTTTGGTCGGCCGGCCACTCCTGGGAAGGTTCACCACTGTTCCATGTTTTTGCCATTTGTGGATAATGGCTCTCACTGTGGTTCGCTGGAGTCCCAAAGCTTTAGAAATGGTTTTATAACCTTTACCAGACTGATAGATCTCAATTACTTTTGTTCTCATTTGTTCTTGGCATCTTGGCATGATGTCTAGCTTTTGAGGTGCTTTTGGTCTACTTCTCTGTGTCAGGTAGCTCCTATTTAAGTGATTTCTTGATTTACATTTACATTTACATTTAGGCATTTGGCAGACGCTCTTATCCAGAGCGACATACATTTTTATCTCATTATACATCTGAGCAGTTGAGGGTTAAGGGCCTTGCTCAAGGGCCCAACAGTGGCAACTTGGTGGTTGTGGGGTTTGAACCTGGGATCTTCCGAACCGTAGTCCAATGCCTTAACCAATGAGCTACCCCTGGCCCCTGTTGATTGAAACAGGTGTGGCAGTAATCAGGCCTGGGGGTGACTACAGAAATTGAACTCAGGTGTGATAAACCACAGTTAAGTTATTTTTTAACAAGGGGGGCAATCACTTTTTCACACAGGGCCATGTAGATTTGGAGTTTTTTTTCTCCCTCAATAATGTAAACCTTCATTTAAAAACTGCATTTTGTGTTCAATTATGTTATCTTTGACTAATAATTAATGGTCACACACACACACACACACACACACACACACACACACACACACACACACACATACAGTGGTGTGAAAAACTATTTGCCCCCTTCCTGATTTCTTATTCTTTTGCATGTTTGTCACACTTAAATGTTTCTGCTCATCAAAAACCTTAACTATTAGTCAAAGATAACATAATTGAGACCTGACCTGAATCCTATTGAGATGTTGTGGCATGACCTTAAAAAGGCGGTTCATGCTAGAAAACCCTCAAATAAAGCTGAATTACAACAATTCTGCAAAGATGAGTGGGCCAAAATTCCTCCAGAGCGCTGTAAAAGACTCATTTAAAAACTGCATTTTGTGTTTACTTGTGTTATCTTTGACTAATAGTTAAATGTGTTTGATGATCAGAAACATTTTGTGTGACAAACATGCAAAAGAATAAGAAATCAGGAGGGGGGCAAATAGTTTTTCACACCACTGTATATACTTACTTTCCAAAGCCTACAAAGTGCCTAAAGAATTTAATACAATTTAATTTAATTGCCTGTCTATATCAGCAGCGACCTCATTTCCCCTCCCATCTGTTCCAACCACTCAGCCTTCAGCATCAGCAGTATACTGTACTAATCACCGACCTGATCATCTGTCATCGTCTGCACCTGTTCGTCACTGTGTCTGGCCTTAAGTTAGATGTTTGCACAGATAAAAATACAAGAAAGTCTGGCTCTTTGAAAGCAAAATATGAAAACATGCCCGGTAGTCCTGCAGTTTGTTGACTCTTTAAATTCTTTCCTGTGTATGTACTACTGTATGTGTGTGAATTCTTTCCCATTAAGTCTTACAACCCTTGCACTACACTGCACTACACTAAACCCAAGACTGAAACACAAATTCTCACATTATGCAAATCAATACAGAGTGCTTAATGGCAAACGGTGCTTCTGGCAGCGGGTTACATGTAAAATCAGTATTTTGCATGGCTTTTGTAAACGTCCTGAAACAGTCACGACCTACAGTACCTGTGTCATGATGCAATGTAGTGTAAGAGGTTTCAGTTGCACAGTATGACTTGAGAGCTGGATGCATTTACAACCTGGAGCAGATCTGAATAAGAAACACTTGTGACATGAAACAGCTGAACAGGATGTAAAACTGTACAGTATTGCACCTGTGTTGCTGCCTCGCAGCCGCAGGGTTTCTTATTTACGATCCTGATTCGCTGATCCACGTAAGTGTCTGTGTGGAGTTTCACATGTTTTCCTTGTACCTGTCTGGGATTTCTTCATGTTTTTCCAGTTTCTTTTCACATCCCAAAAAACAGGCGTGGGTGCGAGTGACTAGTCTCAGTCGCCCCAGGGTGTAAATGAGTGTGTGAATGTGTTGTGGCACGGCGCAGTGCAAGGTAATGGCTTCCCAAACCAAACCCCCAGACGTAAGTTTCACTCACGGGAAGCCAAGAATCCTTCAAGAACCTTTTGTGTAAGAGTGTGGGAATGTAAATAAGAAGAGATTCTGAAGATAATAAAAAAGGTACATACGTGTTCAGCAGTTTATTAGCGAGCTCAAAAATTTGCATCCCTGTTGACTTGCTAATTTATTTATTTGATCATTCATTAGTAGTGTGTCTAATGAGTTCAAGTTAATGAAAAGTTTTATCTTGAGACAATAGGAATTTATATAAAAATTTTATATATATAAAAAAAAGTCTCTTTTTTGGGACTGTAAAGGTAAAAAAAAAAAAACATCAGTATGGAATACAGACTTACACTGTAATTGTTTTGTTTTAATTCGAAACCTGCAGCATTTGCACAAAACATTATAAGGTTACAGCTAAGAATAATCTTTAATGTAATCAGTGATATTATTATTATTTCAGGTTGAAGCCCACCACATGTCTGTCTGTCGTTCTGTACAGCAGATCTCCAAACTTATTAATACAAAGAAATCACATTCTGTAAGGTTGAGTATCTTACGTCTTGTTCGCACTAAGTTGTCCTTCATTCAGCGAATCACAGATGAGAAATCATGCGAAAAATAGATCGATAAAGATGTTGAAGTTTTGTCTGAAAATGACTCCGGCGCGTTAGAATTCACTTATACCACTTCAGCTGTTGTTTCAGTAAAAGTGGAAATATGAACTAATCCCAGGAAAAATATTCAGTTTAGCTTTTCTAATTAATATCTATTGGTAATATCTATCTTCTGGATGTTTATACAGACAGACAGACAGACAGGCATGCAGACATAAAATTTTTCTGTGACTGGTTTCTGGTCCTCCAGTGTATGAAACGTAAAGATATCATTGAAAAAGCGAGTTATGACCAATGCACAGACAAAACATTTCTCTTATTTATAGAGATTCTGGATTTGTTTTGTTTTCAAATTGTTTTATAGATAGATAGATAGATAGATAGATAGATAGATAGATTAGTGATCCAGAAGGAAATCCAGCAGGAATAGAGACAGTAATGGTCACTGATTGGCTGGAGAAAATCGTCATTACTGCGTCACTGAACTTGCGACACGAGACGCAACAGAACCGCTATATTTAGAAACAGCCAGAGAAGGATCGGACGCACCTTTTTGTATTAACCAAAAATTTTCTTTGGCTGCCATCAGCCTCTTTTGAAACAAACTCCTTCGTCTCGCTGTTAAAAACATCCACATGCCGAGAATGAAGAACACCATGCCGTCGATATGCTCCATTGTTGTGTGTTTGTTTGTGGCGCGTTTACGATGATGTCACGGCAGTAGAGGCGCCGCAACTAAAACGACACGTGAATAATCCCGCCCACTCTAAAGCGTTACTAAACTGCAGTGGAAGCGCAAACCGAGCCGAACTGAGCCGAACCGAAGTGAGCTGTACTGAACCGTGCTGTGCCGTACTATGCAGTGGAAAAGAGGCAGTAATACAAAGACAGTTTGTAGATGTACAGTAATTGTACACTGTGTCTTGAATATATACTGTAGTCCGTACACACAAAATATATAAATCACGTAAAAAAAAATAAAAAAGATGAACTAATGGGAGAAATGAGAATAACTGCAGTGCAATTTTATGTGGCAAAGTGACAACTGTGCAAATTATTAAATAAAATTCTTATTTTTTAATGAATAAATAATTTTCTATATAAAAAAAATTAAGAGATGCATGAAAGTGACAATGAAACTGAGTCTGTGTGTAATGGCAATATATATATATATATATTAAAAAAAACATTAAATAATCATTTTAATCGTTTATGTGGATTTTGCAGCCGTTTAAATGATCCAACCGTTATTGTGATTCTTTGATGTAAAATATACACCAATGTATCCATTTAAACACACTGGAGATTAAAAAAAAAAAAAAAAAAACCGGCCGAGATGAAAGAGCTCGCGAACCCCGCTCGCGCCATGCGCGCGATTCGCTCTTCAGCGCTGCTCACCTGAGAGAGAGAGTGGGCGTGGTCTACCTGCAGGTGGGCGTGTTTTTTCTCGGGAACCTGTTTTTTTTCCCTCCTTCTCCTCCCCTGTCGGTTATACGGGAGCGCAGCGCAGCACTGCGAGGTCGGGATTAAACACTCCGCTTATGGAGCCCATAACCACCTGGAGCTCGGACCGAGTCAGCGCCTGGCTCAGAGGTAAACCCGAGCCTTATTCACTGGAGACAGTGTGTGTGTGTGTGTGTGTCTGAGTGTGTGTGTGTGTGTGTGTGTGTCAAGTGTTAGGGCTGAGTCGGGGGAAAAAGAGAAGCTGCGTTTAATTCCCCTGGGATGGCGGAGAGCAAGGAATGAGGAAGTGAACGAGTGTGTGTGTGTGTGTGTGTGTGAGAGAGATCATGTTTTAAAGAAGTCAGTGTTAACACATACAGAGTCAGAGAATAAGTGCTACATTATACCATTTCCTTTTATTTCTTAGAAAAACAGTAAACACACACACACACACACACACACACACACACACGCAGGGCTGGGAGTTGGCCTTAGGCTCTACACTCACTGCTTGTACCAACTGGCCCAAACTGCTCTCAGTACAAGAATGTGGCACAAACATCTAAACACACACGCTCCGATCTCATTTAATCTAATGTTATTTATCATGTTATTTAATACTTTATTATAGGCCACAGTATAAAACAGCGTAGTGCAAACATTTACATTTTTGTTTCATGGTTTCTAGGCAGGAAAAAATAAGCTCGATATCATTTATCTACTGAGAAAAATTGAAATCGGTGTATAGTTCGTGTTTACACGCTGCACTGGAGAGCGTAAACATTACAGGAGTGAGGCTTCACTCAGCGGTTATTTAATAGGAAGCTGGAAGATTTACATCCCTGTTTACACACTCGAGTCATTTATTCGAAAGTCTCTGGTTAAACTACAAGGAGAAGCGAATTAGATCATAACGCCTTGGATCATCATAAGTCTTAATAACTTTTGTTTACACAGAATAACACAACACAGTTAGTTTCCAGAGTTAAATCTGACTTTATGTCCCTAGATAACCCTCTGCTGCACCTAATGCACTTACCCCAGTGTTTCACTAGTGCTTAGATACTTAGATCAAGGTAGAATGTTTTCTCAATACCTTCTTCATTCACATCTGAAACGCCGGCCTCCCAGGAACTCCTTCAATGTTTATCCGAACATGTGGAAACTGCTTGGAAGCGAGTTCAGGACTGTGCGGGGGACGTGGCGATAACTTCCAATTCCAACTTCCAGTTCCTGTAATGTGAAAGTGGTGTTGGTGAATAGTTAACGATTTTCAAGAATCAGGCGATCGCCATTCATAGACGTACGGCCTTAAAAAAAAATAAACATTTGCATCGTTCAAAAGAGTCTCATCACCGTACTGTGCTTGAAATCTTCTGTAAATGTCAATTGCGTTTACGCCTTTTGTTCATCGCAAGTCCCGGTTTCACTTGAACAGCATTTGTAAATTTGCAAATTCAGTGATAGAGTCACTAATGAACTGTCATTAAATAATTTTTATATTGTGTAAATCGTTGCCTTGTATCCTGTTGTGTGGAAGTCTCACTGTGACACCTGTAGTGTTTGTTGACGCTACAGTGTGGGAAAAAACAAACAAACAAACAAACATAAAAATATTAAATGAACAAGAATCCTGTAAAAATCTATTTTTTTATTAGTAATACAATCCTCAACTGGTTATTGAGTATTAAGGCAGATGATTTCCTTTTGAATATAATCCATAATCATTACCGTATATGGTCATCCATATCAATAATGCGAACGATAAAGTAGAAATGTTAATGTGATATTAAATGACAGATTATTACTAGTGAAAACTTCAACATGAGCAAACTAAAAGGAAGAACCAGGATTACTATTAGTGGAAATTCTGAATATAAGCCAAAACACATTCACTCAGGAACACCAACGAGTAACTAGAACAACAAACACTGCACACTTGTCATACAGGAAGCCTGAACATTAATAGTGTGTTTAAGAAGAAACAAGACTCGGGACAAACTGAAAACATGTGTACATGATTAACACAAAGTGGCACACACTGGCTGATGTGTATTAAATTAATGTAAATTATTGTAAAGTGTCTTTGAGCTCTGGAAAGGCGCTATATAAATAAAAATTATTATTATTATTATTATTATAATGTGTGTGTATGGGGGATTTAATGTATGAGTCCATGTACAGTAGAAATGAAATACCAATGAAACAATGTAACATACTTATATTTGCATATATTTATGTAGGTAAGGTGTTAAACACTTTCAGGGTGTGATGTTGTAGAACAATAATAAAGGAAAATAATAAAGGTGTGATGCAATCCAGCGGTGGACGATTTTACAGAGTAAGGTACAGGCTGTAGAATAGAAATACAGCTACAGCATGGATAAAGCAAATGTCAATAAATGAGTTATAAATTAATTATACTGTACAATGACGTGTTCATATGAAGGAAGCATGAAGCACAGAAGAAGAACCTGATTTACTCGCTTATGCTGTTCAATTATAACTGTTCAGGTTAAAGTTTATTTGTAAGCTTGGAAGATATGATTCAGATTCACATCACATTCCGGAAAATCTGGTCATTCAGTACTGTACAGTACATTCAGGTCGTCAGCTGACTTCATTTTATTGCCACATAACGTTGCTGAGTCTAGACCTGAAGCAACCCCAGATCATAACACTGTCTCCAGAGACTCGTACAGTGGACACTATACATGATGGAGCATCGCTTCATGTCCTTCCCTTCTTACCCTGACACGCCCATCACTTTGGAATAGGATCAATCTGGACTCATCAGGTCACATGACCATTTCCATCGCTCTAAAGTCTGATCTTTATGCTCCCTAGCAAACTGAAGCTCACTTAGTCTTTCTAATTATGTGCATGGAGTTTGCATGTTCTCCCCGTGCTTGGTGGGTTTCCTCCGGGTACTCCGGTTTCCTCCCACAGTCCAAAGACATGCAGATTAGGCTAATTGGCGTTCCCAAACTGACCATAGTGTATGAATGAGTGTGTGTGTGTGTGTGTGTGTGTGTGCTCTGCGATGGATTGGCACGCTGTCCAGGGTGTACCCTGCCTCGTGCCCCGAGTCTCCTGGGATAGGCTCCAGGTCCCCCGCGACCCTGAACACAGGATAAAGCGGTATAGAAGATGAATGAATGAATATTATTTAGATTTTTATCGAGGTATTGTATTATATTCTGTTATTGTATTGTAATCTTGTTAAAATCACGATTTTAGGAATATCCAGATTAGATATATTTTTTGTATATAGTATTAGGGATGTCAATATTAACACATTACTGCAGATGATTAATCTATAAATTTTAATATATTACTTTTTTTTAAAAACATTAATTAATAATACGACCAAGCTTGACCATGATGGCTTCCCATATTTGCAGCGCGGCCGCCGGGCTGTGTGATAATGGCACATTTAACACGGATAATAAGGTGACTGAGGAAACATCACCAGGTGTGCTGAACAGAAAGTCTCATTAGTCTCATTATAAACAGCTTCTAGATTGAAGCGTTTTATAACTAGTTGGATAAAACCAAAGTCAAGCTACAGTAGCATCAAGAGGAACAATTCTTACACGAATACACGTGATTTTATGTGACACCGGTAGCTACAGTAAGGCTCTAGTTTGTTGCTATTTGGGTCTGAGGTTCCAGATTGCCATCTCATATTTAACTAGATTAAAAATTGTAATCGATCGACAGTACTAATATATAGTATACGTACGTATATAGGCTGTGCTGCTTGCCGATTTGTCAATAGTTTAGATTGCACCACTTGTAGGATTATAGAGGAAGTTCAAAAATATTACTGCTTCAAATGCAACATTGTTAAAAAATTGTAAAAATTATTAAAACTATTTGGGATTTTGGAGTAGCGGCACGGTGGCTTATTGTTCAGCCCTGTCGCCTCGCACCTCCAGGTTCTGGGTTCGATCTCCTCCTCGGGTCTGTGTGCATGGTGTTTGCATGTTCTCCCCGTGCTTGGTGGGTTTCCTCGACTAAGCGCAGTATAGACGATGAGTTAGTGAGTGTTTTTGGAGTCAGTGTGGCGATACATGAGTGATATGTCTCGGAACCCGATTCTCCCCCCATCTCTAAGAATCATGCGTTATCGCTGTTGGCGAACCAGCAGAACAGGAAGATATGATATTTGACAAAAATAATGTAACTGGAAAAGTAAGGACGTTGATTAATACCTGTTTCCTGATATAATTAAAGATCATTTGAATTCCAAGATTGTGACAAAGCTGACTTCCCTCTGAAAAAGTCATATTTATTCCGTCTTATCAGAAAGTCATTGCACAGCTGTTACGTAAGATTGTGTTTTCCAGTTGTGCAATTCCCTTTACCGGATGTCTGGGAGCTGGGAGTCGCATTACTTGAGAGTTACGTACTAGGGAGTGCATACTTGGCTCTGATCTCTGGTTGGACGTTTGCAGTTTGAAGAAATGATTCTCGGAGCCGTGCTCGTCCTGCATGCAGCATGGTTACCCCTGGCTTCTACTGTATATTGGCAGCTGTAGTCAGCCTCGGAGGTTTCTAGTGTCTAATATTTCCTTTCTGCACTTTTCTGGCCAGAAAGCTTCGAAATCCTGAACGTTACAATCTGTTTGGCTTTTTGTAGTTCTGTGTGTGTGTGTGTGTGTGTGTGTGTGTGTGTATGTGTGTCTCTTTTAAGAATGTAAGCAACTGGATTCAATACTGACACTAATACTGACATTTCAAGCTTTCTAATTAATAACTAACTAACTGTTCCGGAGTTGAATCCAAAATAGCGTAAAATGGAAAGTTAGCGTGTTACAGTATGTAGGGTGTACAAGACACTGGCACTGGCATCCAGTGAGTAACATCCCTTTCGCCATCCAGATGTGAGCAGGACCATCGCCAGCAGATGTCAGGACGTCAGATACAAACAGACTATGGGCTTCTCACCCCATCATTTAGAATGATTACCAACAAAGGCCCAAAACTGGATACAGGGCATCTTCGGTGCCGCGCCCAAGCCCAGTTTAAGATTGTGTCAGGAACGGATCTTTAAACCCATGCCAGGTTAAATGTATTAGATCGCTGTGGAACACTGATTTAAGATCACTTAACAGGGAACAACTGAAAGAACATCAACATCAGGCTGCATCTAGTCAGTTAGTTTATTAGCTGCTTATTACACCAGTAACACACACTATTAAATAAAGTGTTAGTTAATTCATTTATTTATTTATCGTTAAACACACGATAGAGACAAAAGTGAAAATATTTGAGAGAAATGAAGCGAGTGTGAAAAGATGACAGACATCGCTCGTTCTTTTAACATGAATCGCTCAACCATGGAAGCAATTCTAAAGAACAAGGACTAGATCAGGCAACATGTTAGTTTTACACTGTGCATAGCTAATTGTGCTACTATCCTAGTACCTAGACAAGGTTTGTTGGACTTACGAACAAATCGGACTTACGAACGAGCTCTTGGAACAGAAGCCGTACTTATTTAGGGGACTGTATTTTCAAACTTTTATAAAGTATTCAAATAAATAAATAAATAAATAAAATTACAGAAGGATATACTGTATAAGCAGGATGACAAACCAGTCAAAAAAACCCTAATGTACGTAGGCCCCTGGCTTTTGCATGAGCATGTTTTTACTAGGGCCGGGACTTTAACGCGATAATTTAGATTAATTAATTACACAAAAATAGCGCATACAATTTTTTAAACGCATTTTAATCGCACTTATTTTTGCACCGCGGAACGTTTCTCACTGGATGAGTTTCGGCAGACCGATTATACTGGAGCACCAACTAGCGTTCAGACAAAGAAGCTGATGAGACGCTTCGGTTGGCCCTGTGGATGGGAAATTTTGTTATAAAAAACGAATGGATGGAAGCGTCAGGGTTTAATAGTCAGGGTTTCCAATGTTCTGAATGTACTTGAAAGTATTGTGTTTTACTTAAAAAAACAGTTTACAGAAGGTCTACCTACCTATAGGGTACCTGAATTTCTGAAATGTAGGCGACTATATTTCTAAATATTCTATTGCTACACTTAATGGCAATATTGCACTGGTCTGTTGGACTTGGTTGAACAAAAATAAACAATATTTTGTTGCTTAAGCTTATGTATTCAGTCATTATTCAATGGTATACTAAAAATCCATATGAAAAAAACTTACTTCTCACTGTTCTCAGGTCAAATATTTATATGCGATTAATTTCGATTAATTAATTACAAAGCCTCTAATTAATTAGATTGTTTTTTTAATCGAGTTCCGGCCCTAGTTTTCACACCAAGTATTGACTGTGTTTATTTTACTACTCTTTAGTGTTCTTTATAGAAGTTCCTTTTCTGTAGAAATCTTTTGAACGGCATTTTTTTTGCATGTTCACAAAGACATTTGCACAGTACTGTGAGTTAAAACAGTTGTTAGGTTTTACTGAGCATGCTGGAGAATATGCCAGAGTTCTACTGGAAACTTTGTCACACTTTGTTCCATTTTCATGCAAATAGAAATGCAAATTTGTTTGTTTCCATCTGGTCTGTCATGTCTGTCATGTTGCTTACTGTAGATTGTTCTGCAATGTTATTTACTGTATTTATATATATTTTTATGTTATGTTTGGAAATAGTGAATGGCTTTGTACATAATAATGCAGACATGATGAACATATGTAGCAACATTTTTACTAAAGATAATATGGTGCCTAAGACTGTACTGTATATCAATGAAATAAACATATTTTGGAACGTTAATGACCTCAGGTTGTAGGTTAACTTTTAAGTTGTGTAACATTCTGATAAGCCCTTTACAGCTGTGCATGATTACTCACACTAGTTAAACATAGCAGGGATGGGAATCAACAGGGAACACACGATCTGATATTATCACCAACCATACCCAGGTGCTGTTTCGATTTGTATTGCAATTCTTTTAGCATCACGATTTTATAAATATCTTGATTTGTTATAACTTTTTGAACTTAGATTTTGTTACAATCCTGGAAATATGGAACTGATACGACTCTATAAGAAAGCTCCAGGTGTAGATTTTGACCTAATGTGATGAAACTGGAATCCGCACAAAACCATTATTCAGTTTGGAAATCACAGATATTGCCGTGTGTGTGTGTGTGTGTGTGTGTGTGTGTATGTTGTGTGCAGGTCTGGATGTGTCTCTGCAGCAGTACGAATTCGAACAATGGCGGCTGAGTGGCATGGACCTGCTGCAGTTAAACTCACAGCAGCTCGAAGAACTCGGCGTGCAGAAGATCGGACACCAGGAGCTCATCCTGGACGCCGTGGAGAAACTCTGCACTCTGGTACGTCTTACTGCCGGTGTTGAGTGCATACACACGTGCATTGTCAAAGCAAAAATCACTGATGATGTTTCAGCCTCCAGAAACCTCCCTGAGAACAAACACAACTGTAATATTACTGTTTGGGTTTGGACTGTGTGAGAGATTAATGTCTGGCAAACTCTAATCAGTCTTTCTGCTTAGCAACAGAAGTGTTTTTTTTTCCCCCCTCTGTGAGTATTTTAGGCATTGAGTTGCAAACTCTTTATTTAGGTATAGATGAGTAAGTGTTATTAACTGAGATCACGTATGAGATCATACTTCTAACCAAAGCGAGAGAGAGTGAAAAGGGTGTGTGTGATGGTGGTGGTGGTGGGGGGGAGGGAGGTGCTAAGTTCGATTGCAAACCAAAGTCAAATCATGTGGTCACTGGATAATGTTCTGCAAGACTGGACAGCTGAAAGTCTGATTTTTTTTTTCTTTTTTTTTTTTTCCCCCAGTATATCGTCACACCCCTGTGGGTTCAATGGTCCAGTGAATTCATGCTCATGTATTAAAATAAAAACATCTCCGGCCTCGGAGTGGCGCAGTGGTAAAGTGATCGCTGGAGCGAAGCACATGGTGGCGCTTTGGCGCGTCCCTGACTGAGAATGAGTGGGAATTAAATTGGCTATTACTTAATTATGGAGAAATAAATAAATAAATAAATAAACAGGCTGGTGTGAAGCTTGCCATGACAAAACTCGAGCCTCTGGGCCTGTTATAATGACAGTCTACAGGATCAGTTGCTAAGGTGTTCTAAAGTAGTTGCTAGGGCGTGGCTTGACAGCTTCACAATGATCCTGAGATACTGATTGGTTGCCTGAATAAAATGAGCCCACCCCCATGTCTCTATGCCAATCAGATCCAAAGATCCTGTTGAAGGGAATGCGACTGTGCCTGCGAGTACCTTCACCATTATATGTCTATGGGGCAAATTTGGGAATCTCTTACGCCCCTGGGGTACAACTTTACCCTCTTGCGGGGGTATGTTCTGACACAGCTTGCCAGCCTCTTCAAACGTGATAAGTTTTATTTCTACAAAATTCTTGCTTTGTGCTAGGAAGTTGGTTTCAATGTTAAGTTTATGGGATTTCTTGGGGCCACCACATAGAAAAGTCACAGCACCCTATTGCTCAATAAACCATGCGATCTGACACCTCTTTCATGGGTCTACGACAAGCAGTACAGGACGAATTACTATACAAAACAAAACACAAGTGAACCTCCAATTCAGTGAGTTTCTAATGCAATGAACAGCTTATAAAGTTCAAAAAGAAGTTTGTTCTCCTGCTTAAAAGCAGCACATGGAAGTTCTCAGCTTGCAGCCGCCGCCGTCTTGCAGCTCGTATCAGACTCGCAGTAGCTTGAGATTAGTGCCTGTATGTGAAAGATAATGCTACGTCACGATTGTAAACTGAACATATAAAATCTCTGTGCTTGTGTGTCATCGTGTGTTATTAAAGATTTATGGTCCCAACGGCGAGAGCGTGTACAGCGTAGCGGAGAAGTTGCGCGCTTTGGCTCAGTCGCTGCAGATGGGTATTCAGAGTCGATGGCGCGTCAACACGTACGACGGGCTCAAAGCTACGGAACTGCCCGATCAGGAACTGCAGATGATACTGGATCTCATCGTCGCAGCCAAGACCATGTATTCCATGCTCAACAGGTACTGCACACACACACACACACACACACACACACACACAAACAGAAACACATACTCATACAGTACACAAAGTGCAGGTTGTCTTTTTTAATGAGATAATAGAAAGCATAGCCAAGACTGGTGCAATCAGACTGATCTTCTGGCCAATCAGATTTGAGTATACAGCATCAGTTAGAACATGATGGAATTTAGTCTCATGTCTTGAGTCAATCGGTTTTGCAAGAAATCATCAGTCCCGGTTTGACTCTCGTATGATTTATTAATTTGAATTAATGTGTAATTAAAGTGTCGATGATTTATGATTTATGCATCATTTTGTGGTCACGTTGTTGTCATTATAAAGTAAAGTTGAATTTGGATCTAATTTTAAGTAGATTAAACCTAATTTTGTGAGCAGGAGGAGGAGATCTCACATGCACAGGTCATTCTGACGTATTCATTACATCACAAGTTGAATTTGAGTTAATAACATAGTCTTGACCTTTTCCCAGTATGGCATGTCTTTTTACACATTGACCATCCCGACGATCCGGATGGTACAAAGTCTGCATTGAAGACATAAAGGCCATATCTGCTGATGACCTTATGATTAGTCATGAAGTAGTTCATGTTCCAGCAGAAATCCTACCCAGATCATGCTTTTTGGCGTGCATGAAGTGCCTTGTTGTTTTAAATCCACCGTTTCGCTGTCTGGAGCTTTAAACACAAATGAGCTACTGCTGCCTCCAGGCCCCTTTGTTGAAGTGCATCTTTCTAGCCAATCAGAGCACAGGGAACCGGACAACCCTGAAAACAGTGCCCAGGAATCAACATGGAGGGAGGGATGTCCAATTTGCTCCCTGGGTGGGGTGTCCAATTTGACAAAAATGGGAATGAGGTGGGGGAAAAACTTTTTTTTCCCTTCCTCATTTTTTCTAGCGCGCACAAAGACAGGAGGCGCGTGTGAATGTCGGGAATGATCAAAAGTTAATTTTGCATTATACGTAGGTACAACTTACCTTTGGCTTTATCAAATCCGCCGGGCAAATTCAGGATGCAAAACACTTGTATCATCGGCTCCTGTTCAAAGGGGGAAGAATCTAATCAATATGAAAGTAGGGTTCAAGTCTAAACCATCACAGTCTGATGCAATTTTTATTTCTGGATCTGGCTGTTTATTACTGCGATGCAGAGCAATAAAATATAAAAAAATATAGTTCGTAACATTATACATAAAAAATGAAAACAAGGCCCTGTGTAGCAATCTAATGTTCAAATACCCAAGGAAATCACCCGTGTTAATGCTCGCTACTGAGGGCAAGCGTGTTCCTGTTTTATAATCCACGCCTCATTGTCTTTCCTTCTCTTTGTTTGGCACTTCAGGGGAAGTCGACCCGGGCCAAAAAACGGGCACATGTTTTACTTCTTACATAAAGACTACTTCATTCTTCATTTCTTTCTGTTTCACTACTTTTCTAAACACTTTAAATGAACTGCCTCTGGACGTCCCTTTGACGAAGTGCACTTTCCTAGCCAATCAGAACACAGGGAATTTATTTAAAAAAATTCCACTCATTTTCGTGCTTTTTCCGCACCTTGACAAAAGAAAGGGAGAAATATTAAGAGTCAAGTCAAGTAGGCTTTTATTGTCATTTCAACCATAAACAGTTCAGTGCACAGAGTTCCTATAGATCTATACATCTATACATATAATAAAACTAAAAGTAAAGTTGCCTGTACATTAAAGATATTTGAGAAAAATCTTTTTAGGGGAGACGTTAGAATAATAATAAAACAAATCAAGATTTTGGAATTTTTGTGTTTGTCTGTTTGCATCACGTTACACTACTCAACAAATTTTATGCTAATTTAAAATTTAAATGTGAAAAATAACCTTATATCATAAAAAAAAAAAAAAATCATTAGTTAATCTCAAAAGTCAACAGATGGCGCTCTACATTTTTGAAATACACGTTTATGAGTGTGCAGTTGAAATCTACTTAATAAACGCGATCTCGCACCTTCATCGCGCACTTCGCGGTAACGCGTAAAAAGTTTAGTTCATTCCACAATTCAACATTTTTTTTTATACGTGCTTACGAGTGTGTGATTAAATCCCACGCGAACAAAGTCATGAGCGTATCTAGTACAATATAAATTAACAACATTAATTTACCAAAACTAGCTAAAACACCTAATTAGTTAACTAGCTAAGACAACAAATTAACACCATACGTAAACAAAGCTAGCTAAGAACTATACAAAAGGACAAGAAGTTAGAGAACATAAAGTACACTTGTGCAAATGTGCAAACAGCAACGCGATGCAATACACTGTGACAATGTAGCAACATGTATTTAGCGGTTAGCGGTTAGCCTGTACGTCCTAGTTTAGCCTTATTTACTGTAGGTCTTAAAAATGGCACCCAGAGAACTGAAGAGTGGGCGGGTCTAGAGGGATTTAAGCAGATCTGGGGGCGGGTCACTCGGTACAATAGGGGGGAGAATTCTAATTGTTACTTTAATCCCAGGTCAATACAAAACTTTTTAACAGACAAACAACAGGAAATGTTTTTTCTCTCTCATTGTGCGCGTGTGTGTGTGTGTGTGTGTGTGTGTGTGTGTGTGTGTGTGTGTTTTAATGCAGACTTGAGTTTAGTAAACGTCCACCCTAATCTTTCTCCCTTGACCATATAATATCATGTAACTCTATGTGTGTGTGTGTGTGTGTGTGTGTGTGTGCAGATACCAGTACACAGAGCTGACTGGTTATACAGGCTTTAAGAACATCCTTGATCTGTGTACAGGTCTGAGCTCTACCATGCAAAAGGTCAGTGTTGGTCTTTTAATAACTTGTTACCATGTTATCTCTCTTACACACACACACACACACACACACACACATATGCATGCACGCATACACACAATAAAGAGGGCTCTGTCTGTGAAAAGGTTCAGTGTGTGAGAGAGAGAGAGAGAGAGAGAGAGAGAGAGATCAGAGGGCTGAGTGAAAGAAGACTTGAGAAGGAAAGAGAGAGACGATCATTAATTAGGTTTGTCAGATATCAGCTTCAAAAAAAGTGGGCGTGGTAAATGGTGAGTGGGCGGGGCAATACTGTATGGAAGGATAAATGGGACCGGGGTTAAAACGGAGCTGAGAGAAGAGAAGAAAGTCAGTCTCACACACACACACACACACACACACACACACACACACACATGAATGGATAAACGCTGCAGAGGTACGTAGTGACTTCTTTTACAGTATATCCTGTATATGTATAATAGTCCTGTGTCCTTCACACACACACACACACACACACACACACACACACACACACACCTGCTACATTACTGGTAATTACAGTGTCATTAAATGCCTGCTCAACACGTCTACACACATGCACACCCTCACACACACACACACACACACACACACACACACACACACACCTGATCTGCTTATCTCGCTGATCCGCCTGACAGCATGTTCCTGTGCTCATGTACTGTACAGAAATCTGCTCTCGTCAGCTCGGACTTTTTTTTTTTTTTTTCTTCTTCTTCTTTCTTTCTTTTTTTCTTCTCGGGTATTTGTTTATGGGAAAGATCGTTCCCGAGATAAATCTGCAAATTGGTGAAATATTTGTGCACACGTGCAGAGAAAACAAAGAAGCACAAGAGGTTTACGAAGGAAAACTAGGAAGGAAGGAGTGGAAATGAGAGGGAGTGTAAGAGTGTGTGTGTGTGTGTGTGTATGAATGGGGGTGGTGTTTATGACGCTGAACAATCTCTGGGTGCTGTGTGAATGTGTAGGGAATCAGTGAGTCAGTAAATGCCTTGCGGTCTTTCACCCCATCGGTGTGTTGTGTCTGTTCTTCCAGACTGAGCTGTAATTGCAGCCCATTGTTTACACCACGTCCTGTTTCTCCATAACTCGTATTCTTCTACTGTGTTGCTAAGACAAGCAACACTGTGTTCTGTGTGTTGTTACACACATCTGGGTGGTGCAAGGGTCCACATGTTCTTGTTCTGGTAGCCTTGGTTCCTTAGTATATGTGTATGGGGTGATATGGATATTAAGTGGCCTATTGGTTCGCACTGTGGCTTCGCACCTCCAGGGTTGAGGGTTGAGACAGGGAACTCATCCTCATCTGGGTGATAACAGATAGCAGGAATTGGATTAGGTTGTGTTAGGTGGCTGGTGGTTGAGGTATAACAGTTGATGTTAATTGATGTTAATATGGAGTCCAGGTAGTTATTGGAGACTCAGGTAGACTTGTAGGAAATTCCGATTGAAGTCATCAAAGAAACAGCTGTCAACATCAGTCGAGGCCAAAACCGTCTTCATGGTAGAGTGAAACCGTCCTCAGACACAAGATTCATCCCAAAGAGACATATGATTGACAATTTTAATTATATTTAGGTAAATTTACAAATGTCAAGATTGAAAATAGCACATTATGTAGGATGTATGTTAAAATCCCTTGTTCCACACGCCATGTAGTGCCCTTGATCAGGAATTAGAGAGGGATTTAAAGATAGAAAAGCTAGTTAGCTTTGTACTGTAGCTCAGTTTAGCCAACAAAATAACATGAACGGTTCAGAGGCAATATTTGGAGTGACTTATAAGAGGAGACAAAGCGTTGCCCTAATGTTATCAGGTGTGTTTTTTTTGCTAGTACTGGTTTGAATGTGGGTTTCGGCAGGTAGCTGCTCTCCCCTCTTTCCTACCTTCAGTTCTGGTTATTAGCCAATAGACATTAGCAGTGGTGTCAAAAGTATTCACATTCATTACTTGAGTAGAAGTATAGATACTAGGGTTCAAAAATACTTCTTTAGAAGTTGAAGTATCAACCCAAGCTTTTTACTTAAGTAAAAGTTTAAAAGTACTGGTTTCAAAACTACTTAAAGTATAAAAGTAAAAGTACCGTGAGGGGCGACAAAAGCATTAAGGTCTCGCTTTCTGATCATGCAACGGGGGGGGGGGGGGGGGTTGGCGTTGTGCGCGTTCTGATCATGTGACGGGGGAGGGTGGCGCGTTCTGATCATAAAAATAGAGTAACGAGGCTATTTTTAAAATGTAAGGAGTAGAAGTAAAAAGTCGGTTGAAAAATAATTACTCCAGTAAAGTATAGATACCCAAAATTTCTACTTAAGTAAGGTAACGAAGTATTTGTACTTCGTTACTTGACACCTCTGGACATCAGTGCTATTTATTCGAATCAGTTGAAAATTGTGACACAGAAATCGAATATTCAGTCTACTTATGGTTCAGAGCTATAATGGATATCGTGATAAATGATGTCAGTAAGTTGTTGATTTCATGCAAAGACTCCCTGTCACCACGCTGAAGTTGATTATTTTCCAAAAACAGCATTGTGGTATTGCTCTCAAACCACTGGCAATGACTCACAAGTACGGTTTTTACGAGTTACAGAGCTTCACAATACTTTTAAATCTCACTGTAAGATTAAGATTCAATTATTTGTCACATGTACCTTATTTTTTAGGAAGCTGGGTTCAAAGTACAGGGTCAGTCAGGATACAGCGCCCCCTGGCGCACATAGGGTTAAGGGCCTTGCTCAGGGGCTCGACAGCAGCAATTCGGTGGTGTTGGGACTCGAACCCCTCACCTTACACTTAGCAACCCAGAGCTCTAACCGTTGGAGCCGTTGTTAGTTCAGTTCAGTGTTGTGGAATGTCCACGAAAATCACTTTCATTCCTGTTTTTGCTTAGTGCTGGTATAAACAGTCATTCCTCCAGCAGCCTCTTTTTCGTTTCTCGTTCTTGAAGTTATTAAGGAAGAAATGCAGCTTGTCGTTGAACTGAGAATCCAGAACGTCTAAAGCTCTCTCAAAAGCTCAAACTCCACCACGTACTTTATAGCCAGAGTTACTGATGTAGAAAACTCATCCACCTTTTGACCAATCAGAACCAAGAATTCAGTTAACAACACTCATAATAATTAGTGTTATGGATCAATATACTGTATATATAGTAAGCATATGACATAAGGGACATCAGGAACAGACACAAGACACGGGTTTATCAAGAGATGATTCATCTTAACCACACGTCTATAGTCATTCAGTACTTTGGTAGTTAATGGTTGTTTATTTGTTCCAAACTCACTGCTATATGATTTCTGACTCGAGCCGTAGACATGTAACATGATTTTTCCTGCTAAAGGTTTCTGATCTAATTTTAGCTCTTTAGCTCTTCGGTTAGCTCAGCAGTGATCTTTAGCATGACTAGCAGCTAATTATCACGCACCCGGAGTGAAAAGGTCGCGTCTCTCAGCGTGGTGCATGAGTGAACGACGATATCTCTAGCGATCTCTTGACTGAACGAAAGCACACCGTCTTTTTTCACTGCTATTTGATGAGCCTCAATGTGTCACTTACTGTGTTGGAAAAATAACACCTCAACCTCAACAGAATTTGCCAGTGTGAGCTTTTCATCTCTTGGTTATTAGGAGAGAGCTGTGGTGTCATTAGTCATCATTACACTCAGCACTCAGGTTTATCTGATGTCCAGATCACTGACGAGTGTCTACATAAAACACGAAACTGTGAGATGTATAGGTATGAACAGTGCATAGATCAATACCCATAGATCAGAGTACTGCAGACGTCTTTTTGACACCTTTACATTTTCCCAATACTTTTGGCCACCACTGTACAGTATAACAGCTTTAAAATAAAGAAGCGCTGTGTTGTTTAGGGTTGATACTGGTGCCAAATCAATGCTTTTAAAACAGTACAGGTGCCTGTAAAAAAAAAAGAAAGAGAGATAGAAAAAGAAATGGCGGATAATATCATAGCATCCCGCGCGTCCTCAAACGTTTCAGGTTTTGATGTGTTTACACACAGTTGATGAAAGATATTTGTTGCATGTCGAGGCGTCATAATCCTTTGTTGTGACATACAGCCACACTTTAGAACGTTTAGTTTTAGGCATTGTAATTGAAATGTGCTTACCTTAGCGAGCTAACGCTAACTGCTGCCGTCAGATTAGGTGTGATTACGGGTCAGGGGTAGCTCAGTGGCTCAGTGGTTAAGGCATTGGACTACGGTTCGGAAGATCCCAGGTTCAAACCCCACAACCACCAAGTTGCCACTGTTGGGCCCTTGAGCAAGATAACCCTCAAGATAGCCCTTAACCCTCAACTGCTCAGATGTATAATGAGATAAAAATGTAAGTCGCTCTGGATAAGATCGTCTGCCAAATGCCTAAATGTAATGGGCATCAATTACTGCATTCAGACGCCTCATTCACATTGGGTGGGTGATAAACTTCTCACGTCTGTTTCAGTCAACCAGACTGAAGTGATTTAAGTGGCACCGAAGGGAGGCACTGAAATCTGCGTTCTGATTCGGTTCTAGTACATACCGGCTATACAGATATCGCCGGCTTATTGCAGTGTTTTTCAACCTTTTTTGAGCCAAGGTACATTTTTAATTGAAAAAAAATCACAAGGCACACCAACAATCGAAACTGTAAAAATATTTAACTCTGTACTCTATATTAACAGTCATTCTTATCAAAGTGTCTTGAACAGGAATCAAATAAACTCAATGAAAACAGTCTTTTTTGATCTTTCATATTTCTATGACCATATTTCTATTTTTTAGACCAATTAGGTGAAATCGAATCATTTCCCACGGCACACCTGACGATCTCTCACGGCACACTAGTGGTTGAAAAACACTGGCTTATTGGCACCAGGTTTTGGTACGTTGATGCTGTGACCAGCCATGTTGGTTTAATGTCATTTTCTGAACTTTCTTAATTCCACGTAATTCCAAAGTAAATTTCAAGAATTTTGAGAAGGAATTCCCTGTTGAGGAAAATATTTTATTAGCTGGAAGTCATTGAATGACATTTTTTATTTACTGTCATTTTTTTTAATTAATTTTAAAAACGTAAAAAGTTTTGGTGAAAAATATAATTTAGAAAATGTCTTCAGTCGAAATGCTCCTGATCTTCGTTTCTCAGTTGGTGCCACCAAACCAGCAAAATCCCCTGATCCTTGTTTTGGATTTCCAAACATCGACACTGGTCCTAGTCCGGCCCTGTCCTGACCATTGAGTGTTTCTCGTTGCAGATTGTTGCTTCACATGTTTTGGTTTGTTTGCGTGAGATATTGAAGTTGCACTTACTTCATCCAGTTTCATGTCTAACATTAGATGCGTTTACACGAACCCTAGTGTTCCATTAATAATGGGAATAATAGAATAATCAGAATAATAAAAAAAAAAGTCATCAAAAGTGCTGCATTCTGTACAGGTAAATATTAGCCATGTACAGTATACACCTGATCTGATCATTGTCTGAACGTTTGCCCCACATCGAGGTAACATTGGGTCATGTGACGAGTATCCAAGAGGACATTTTGAACACATGTCTCCCATCTGTCTTGAATTCAGACTTTCGTTCTTTGGCTCACCGGCTGAAGAAAGGGAGACGCTGATTGACTCACCATTTCACATCTAGTAAAGTGTCTAACCAATCATCACTGAGACTGAAATCTTGTAACCAATCATAACGCAGAAGGCGGCATTTAACGGGAAAGACGGGAGTCCTAACCTAACCTCAAAGTCGGGAAATAAATATGTTCGTCTTCTTCTTCTTCTTCTTCTTCTTCTTCTTCCGTTATGTTACAGGACGATTAAAAGCTTCACAGCGGGTTGGAATCTCTAATCAAACTTATTTCAGTCCGATTAAAGGAATTTTGTTTAACGGCATTTACTTTAACGGCAGCGTGCAGTTGAGATGGCTGTTAGATAAAATCCCTCAGCGTCAGTCTGAACTCATGGAAATACAGTATAATAAATAGTTAATATATCTATATATGTAAGATAGAAACAACTAAGGGGACTAAATGTCCTCATTATGACAGGTTTGCACTGAAACATGTGTGTGTGTGTGTGTGTGTGTGTGTTGTGGTCTCCACAACAAGACCTAAAAAGAGCAAAAATATTTTCTTTTGGTGTCTGAGGTTAGGCATAAGGGTGTGTGGCTGCGTTTGGGTACATGTGTGTATGTGTGTGTGTGTGTGTGTGTGTGTGTGTGTGTGTGTGTGTGTTGGGGGTCACCACAAAGATATGAATAATTCTGTCAAATTCAGGTAAGAGTGCATGTGTGTGCGTGTGTGTGTGTGCGTGCGTGCGTGCGTGTGTGTGTGTGTGTGTGTGTGTGTGTCTTGGGGTCCGCACAAACCGATGAATAATTCTGTTAAGTGCAAGTGACAAGTAAATGTGTGAATGTGTGCATCCTTAAAGGTGTGTGTGGTTGCGACTGTGTGTGTGTGTGTGTGTGTGTGTGTGTTGAGAGTCCCCACAAAGATATGAATAATTCTGTCAAATTCCGGTCCTTTAGAAGATTAATATCACAAGTAAGCGTTTGTCTGTTAGTGTGTATGTGGGGGGGGGGGGCGTTGTATCTGGGTGGGTGTGAGTACATGTGTGTGTGTGTGTGTTGGTGGTCCCCACAAAGATAAAGGTAGTATGACCAGTAAGTGTGTGAATTTGTGCATCCATGTGGTTGTGTCTGGTATGTGTGTGTGTGTGTGGGGGGGGGGGGGGGGGGGGTTGTGTATGAATAATTCTGTCAATTTCAGGTCCTGAAATTACATAATTATATAATTGGATAATTAGATAATATGACAAGTAAGTGTGTGTGTGTGTTGAGGGTCCCCACAAAGATATGAATAATTCTGTCAAATTCAGGTCCTCTCAAAGATAGTATGACAAGTAAGTGTGTGTGTGTGTTGAGGGTCCCCACAAAGATATGAATAATTCTGTCAACTTCCGGTCCTTTAGAAGATTAGTATCACAAGTAAGCATTTGTCTGTTAGTGTGTATGTGGGGGGGGGGGGGGGGTTGTATCTGGGTGGGTGTGAGTACATGTGTGTGTGTGTGTGTGTGTGTGTGTGTTGGTGGTCCCCACAAAGATAAAGGTAGTATGACCAGTAAGTGTGTGAATTTGTGCATCCATGTGGTTGTGTCTGGTATGTGTGTGTGTGTGTGGGGGGGGGGGGTTGTGTATGAATAATTCTGTCAATTTCAGGTCCTGAAATTACATAATTATATAATTGGATAATTAGATAATATGACATAATATGACAAGTAAGTGTTTGTGTGTGTGTGTGTGTGTGTGTGTGAGACGGAGAGGGAGAAAGATGGGGATCTTTAAGTTGGAATAAGAAGGGGATGTGAAGACTAAAGTGGAGCCGATGTGGATGAGGTGAGCAATATTTTAAGACGAAAAGGAAGTACAGGGTTGGAAAGAGGAATGAGAGAAGAGGGAGGGACTTCTGTAGAGTTAGTAGAGAGAGAGAGAGAGAGACTAGAATCTATGAAGGTCACTGCGGAAGGCTGTGAAACAGTTTTGCAAAAGTTTCGTCAGAGCAACAGGTACAGTACGGAAACTTTTGAAATAATTATTCTGCATCATGTGTTGCTAGGTTTTATTTTGCTTCCTGGTATTTAAACTCTGATAAAATACTTTAATAGTAAAATTATTTTTAAGTGAATATTAGGATTGTTGTGGACTGTCCTGTGGTGTATGTGTTTGTGTGTGTGTGTTTGTGTGTGTGTGTGTGTGTGTACTGCCAAAGAGGACTGAATGTTGAAAATATGTGTATGTTTACATAAAAGTCTATTCCTGGAAAGTTTTCTAATGGGTAGCGAATAAAGTGTGTGTGTGTGTGTGTGTAGACATGTGTTTATATCGTTATGTGGACGAAATATCCACACAATGGGAATATCATGGAAATCTGACATTGTGGGGACCAAGCTGGTCCTCATAAAAAACAAACTAACGTAAAAAAGGAAAAATAAGCAAAGTGATTAATTTTTTTTGGTACTGAGATTATTTTGGGTTGGATTTAGGTGTAGTGAAACATTGTTAGCTGCATAAATACAGTAATTATGTTAGTGGTCCTCACATGCACAGTTTAACTAGTATGTGTGTAAAAGATGCATTAGCACATGTGATGTGTTTTGGTTTGTGTGTGTTTGTGTATTTTGCTTTCTGTACAACGGAGCTCAATTAAGAACCTCAGTCAAGCTTGAACGTTTGAAATGTGTGTGTGTGTGTGTGTGTGTGTGTGTGTGTGCTTGTGTATGTGTGTGTGTGTGTGCTTGTGTATGTGTGTCTTTTGACCCTGTGACAGCTCAAAGTTCGGAGTTTGGTTTGTTTATTGTTCTAGTTTAATGCGTTACACTGTTCGGGATTCTGAGAGCTCAGCTTTTAAATGTTACCCAGAAAGGTAGTAATTAGTGATCCCGTCATTACTTCAGCACAGTGGGAACAGAATTTGAAGGACTAATTAGCTGGGTTTTTAAGGATATCTCTGGGTCAGCCATATTTTAGGTTGATTGTACTGTAGTTAGTAGTTTCCTCTGATATCTTGACTTTTATATTAAAGTTCACTAATCACGCATTATACGTGTCCTGAAAAGTTTTGTTACAATTGATAAAAAACAGAAATGATTTTCCTTGTGCTGAGCGTCCAGCTCACCTTTAGCCATAACATCTACAAATGTTCACACACTTTCTACTCTTGAAGCTAAAGCAGTGGTTCAGACTTTCACTTCCTCATCCTCACACACACTAACTTTAGGTGAACTCCATCATTCACTTAGTTCCTTAGTTCATATGAAAGTTATTAACCCGGGGGTGGTGCTGGTGCTGATCCGCGGGATTGGGGTGATGGCTAACACATGATTCTTCCAAGTCCTATGATGCCAGTTGAAGCCATCTCTTTAAACTGATAGGATTTGAGGAGTTGAGCTTATCTCCTGACAAAACCCCAATCGGTTTCTTAATATTGTGCCAACTTCTTGTGTCTCATCCACTCACACGTATGGCATTTGTAATTAAAAGGTCTTTCTACACACTTTCTACTCTTGAAGCTAAAGCAGTGGTTCAGACTTTCACTTCCTCATCCTCACACACACTAACTTTAGGTGAACTCCATCATTCACTTAGTTCCTTAGTTCATATGAAAGTTATTAACCCGGGGGTGGTGCTGGTGCTGATCCGCGGGATTGGGGTGATGGCTAACACATGATTCTTCCAAGTCCTATGATGCCAGTTGAAGCCATCTCTTTAAACTGATAGGATTTGAGGAGTTGAGCTTATCTCCTGACAAAACCCCAATCGGTTTCTTAATATTGTGCCAACTTCTTGTGTCTCATCCACTCACACGTATGGCATTTGTAATTAAAAGGTCTGCTGTGATTCTGTTTTAGCCACAAATCTGCATGTTTCCAGGATTCAGGGCTGGTATACACTCACTGAACACTTTGCTGTAATAAGACATGATAGGGCCTAGTTTTGAGCACGAGACAGCCTCAATACTTTGTGCCATGGAGTCTACAAGATGTTGGAAACATTCCTTCAGGGTTCTGGTCCAGATTGAAATGATTCCATGAGATTCCATGCTGTAAACCTCCTGTTCTACCACATCTCCAAGGTGTTCGACTGGATGCAGATCTAGTGACTGGGAAGACCAACGAAGAACAAGGAACTCATAGTCATTGTCATGTAACCAGATGGAGACAACATTTGCTTTGTGATATGGTGCATTATTATGCTGGAAATACTGTATCCATTCGAATATGTGGCCATGAAGGGATGCACCTGGTCAGCAACAATATTTATAAATAAGCTTTGGCATTGAAGCGATGTTTGGTGTCAACATGTCCATAGTGTCTCAAGAAATAATTCCCCATACCATTACACCACCTCCATCAGCCTAGACTGTTGACACAAGACTGGTTGGGTCCATGGATTCACGCTGCTGGTGCCAAATTCCTACTAATCTAATGTTCCTCAGCAGCTTCGTCAGACCAGGCTTTGGGGCGTTTCCACATCAGAGCCCCGGGATCGTCTCAGAGAAGACTTGACCCCAAAGTCTGGATCATTTTGATCAGTGAGAACACAATCGTTCCACGCTTGGGAACCGTGCCTGAGTTGGCGGAATCAGAAAGAGAAACCTGTCATACCTGAACACAGAAGTGGATGCGCCGTCATCAGTGCCGCCATTCTCCTCTCAAATGTATCTCATCTTCTGACCTACACAGCCAGAGCTGATATAGGTGCATATCGCCACCTACTGTATCGGAGGATGAAAACTCGCCGGTTTACCCGAGTATGGAGAATAATAAGGGGAACCCTGGCCAATAGTGGAGTGGGAAGGGGGAGCAATCGTTCCTGGATCAAGTGTGAAAGTGGCCCTAAATGTCCGGGTGTTGTGTTCTGAGATGCTTTTTATGTTCAACCCAAATGTACAAATGTGGTTATCTGAGTTTCTGTAGCTTTTCTGTGAGCTGAAACCAGTCTGACCAATCTTTCTCATCAACAATCAATAGCTGCCCCATCATAATCGATTTAAGAACAAATCTCTTCTTCTGCGCTAACTTTATTTATGGCAAAAGGGATTAAAAAGCTGTTTTATAAACAAACCCAATGTCCACCAGTCCAACACACTATACTGTATGAGGTGTGTGTGATTCTTATAGTGTGAATACTTCATATAGACACAATCTCAAATCTCAAGTCTACTTCAGTACACATGAAAGTCAGTTCATGTTTAATTACCATAATTTTTGTTTAACATTTAGAGTTCAGAGAGTTCACCAGAGTTGCTGGTGTTGGTGTCCTGGGGGTAAACGGATCCCCACAGAAACCTCAGGCTGTGCTTTTTATAGCAATTGCAGTTTCTCGGACGCTGCTGTTCCTGACCTGAATATAGACGGCTTATTTAGTTTTACAACACAACAAACACTACGACAGAGAGAGATGTGTAATGAGAGAGAAAGTCTGTAAAATAGAGCAGTGTGTTCATATCAGAAACCCTGATCGTTCTGATTTTCTGCAATATATCAACTTTTTATGCTATATCAATACATTGTGAAAAGAAAATTATTATTGTTGATATGGATCGAGTTTTATGTTGCATTACACGTTTCTGCCATGATGTCGTGCTAGTGTTTGCGTCTCTTCTCCCTCACACTATTCACTCCGCCCCGCCCACTCCATGTCTGTTAATAACCCTGTTATTCTGGGGATTTCTGCAAGCGCAAACTGATTATGTTACATGTAAAAGGTCAGTAATTATAGATTCAAATATGATGTATAAAAGCACGGCAGCGTGAAGAACGTGTAACACTTTGTGCCGGGAAGCCTTTACATCTCGGGAAAGTCAGTTTCATGCCCGATTCATGCTTTAGAGCCCTGGAGTGGTCACAAAAAGAAAAAAAAGGACTGACTGAAGCGTTGTCAAAATACGCTGCAATTCGTTTATGTGTTTCTGTGAACTTGTAGGCATAAGATTCCGAAACACCTCCTTAATACGTTAAGGAGCTCTGATTCAACAAATTAAAAAATTTCTTAAATGTTCTATTCTACAGTATATTTCAATTTATATTTCTATTTTTATGTACAGCATATTTTAATTTCTATTTTTATCCTAGTTAAATTAAATTTTTCTATCGTATTTCTTTTATTCATATTTATTTCTTATTATAAGCTTTAATTCTCATTTTAAGGTCACTGGTGGTCGTATATTGTAAGCATTTCACTGCATATCGTACTGTGTATGACTGTGTGACAAATAAAATTAGAATTAGAATTTAATTACTGTACCTTGATTTGGAGCAGCTGACCATACTGGCTCTGACTCTGTACTGACTCTGTACTGACTGTACCGACTCTGTACCGACTCTGTACCGACTCTGTACTGACTGTACCGACTCTGTACCGACTCTGCATCGACTCTGCACCGACTCTGTACTGACTCTGCACCGACTCTGTACCGACTCTGTACTGACTCTGTACCGACTCTGTACCGACTCTGTACTGACTGTACCGACTCTGTACCGACTCTGTACCGACTCTGTACTGACTGTACCGACTCTGTACCGACTCTGCATCGACTCTGCACCGACTCTGTACTGACTCTGCACCGACTCTGTACCGACTCTGTACCGACTCTGTACTGACTCTGTACCGACTCTGTACTGACTCTGTACCGACTCTGTACTGACTGTACCGACTCTGCACTGACTCTGCACCGACTCTGTACCGACTCTGTACTGACTCTGCACCGACTCTGTACTGACTCTGTACTGACTCTGCACCGACTCTGTACCGACTCTGTACCGACTCTGTACTGACTGTACCGACTCTGTATCGACTCTGTACCGAGACAATAGGATTTCAAGTGCTCAATGTTATAAAACTCACCCTCAGTATTGGGGCTGCAACAAATGATTATTTTGATGATCGATTAGTTGGGCGATAATTTTTCAATTAATCGATTAATCGGATAAAAGCTAAACGCTTCTTTAATTTGATGTTTTGCTTATCATTATATATAAAACAATACCCACATTTGTTTTTTTTTTAACAATAATTGCAGATGGCAAGTTGACAGTGTTTTTAATATATATACAGTATATATATATATATATATATATATATATATATATATACACACACACACAGTATATGACATATGTGTGTGTGTGTATAAAAAATGCACTGACGTTCAGTTGTTAAGATATAAACGGCTAAAATAATGTAATTTTGTATAATAAAATGATATAACCATAAGTAAAGCCACAGTAAATTTTGTTTGTAAACAGATTTGCTAGTTAACGAGTTAACTTTGTCGTGGACTATAAAAAAAACTGTAGAAATGCAAAATGCTAATAGTCACAAAAGTACTGTTATTTGCATTCGCTGAAAACCACAACAATCACTAAATGTAATATTCTGCTGTTATTCCCACTGTGTAATTTAAGATAATCTAAAGTAGCGTCATTTAACTAATCACTATTTCACATGAGGTGATTGCGCAATGTGATGCTAGCGAGTAGCAAGTGAACAGATCTAGCGCGACTGTCCCGAAGTTAGCAAACAGTTTAAGCTAAAGCACGTAAACTATACAACTATTACACGATTAAGAGATACAGTCGTTACTGACAACATGTTTTCTTTTTAAGTGTTCGTGCATGACTGTGGTCCTGCTATGCCATGAACGCTCGGTCTCGCATAGCGTGCAGGTTAGGATGGAATTTACCGTCTTTATAGAGCCGTTGAATATAAATTGCTCCCGTACCTGGGAGGACTTGGGGCGCGCGCTTTGTCCTGCAGACGCTTCTGTAACCGCCACTGCGCGAGCGTCCGTGTATCTGTGTGTATCTTTGTGTACTTGTGCATCTTGTGGTCGCGCTCCTCAGCCCAACTAATCGATAGTGGCATTCGTTGACAACGAATTTCATTATCGATAATTATTGATTTTATCGATTAGTTGTTGCAGCCCTACTCAGTGTGTATATTTCTCTCTGTATGGCGACTCCAGCAGCCCTACCTCACTAGAAAACTGTGTCAGAGCAAGTCGATTTGTCGTTATTGTTCTGTTTACATTTTTATTGTTGTGTTTATCTGTTTTAGTCAATCAGTTGTTTTTAGAACAACAGACGAAGCATTCCCACATAGCCTGTTTCATGTAAGATTAGCGACGTCCAGATACCGTACCCTTACACTTGTAAACTTGTTCCGATACTATTGCACTTCAATACAGAGCCAGCACTCAATACACAAATTGCCCCCTTCAAGTCAACTTTGCTGAGAAACTGAAGTGGATCTGTCTTTCCGGTCACGAACAAAGAAAAAAAAAAGAAAAAAGAAAAGAAAAGTACTGCGACAACTGCAGGAGCAGTAATCAGGTCAGCTTGTGTTCTCTCCTCTCTGGATTTAATGTCAGTATGTGAAAGTGTGGTTAGGGTTCGTGCGTTAGCTTGCGGCACATCTCTTTCTAGCCTAGCTTAATCGAGCTTTGGTCTTCGTTCCAAAGCTGTGTTCTGTGACAGCCGTGAAAAAAAGTGCAAGGATGAAGGTGCTTTCTCAAATGCAAACGTGTGTAAATGAAAAAATTCTAATAAAAAAGAGAAATAAAATCGATTTTTCTCCCCCCATCGCTATTTCTTGCAATGTAATAGGCCTGCAACTAACGATTATTTTAATAATCGATTAGTTGGTCGATTATTTTTTGATTAATCAATTAATCAGATAAAAAAGACTAAGTGCTTTAATTTGATATTTTGCTTACCTATATAAAACCATAACTCAGGGTATTATTTATGTATAAAAGTAAACTTAAAAAAAATGCAAAAGCCACATATAGAGTTTAATGATCTTTAATTTTGACATTTAAACCTTATTTTATGTTAATCAACATTTTTATTTTTAACAATAATTGCAGACGGCAAGTTGACAGTATATATATATGTATATAGTTTAAATAAGCACAATTACATGTACTGAACAGTAATAACGTTTTTCTTTTTAATTTACTCTAAAAACAAAATGTGAGATTAAGTGGTTTAATCGTGCGGAAAAGCACAACAAAGAGCCGCTCGACTGTACATGCATTAGTAAAGCAATAGCAGGTGTGTGTTCCAGAAGT
Organism: Channallabes apus; assembly: GCA_030522415.1. Taxonomy (NCBI): domain Eukaryota; kingdom Metazoa; phylum Chordata; class Actinopteri; order Siluriformes; family Clariidae; genus Channallabes; species Channallabes apus. The sequence goes on along the minus strand of CM060116.1, from coordinate 34,097,477 downwards.
AGCGTGTTCCCCAAAAGTTCTGCAGATGTTAGACATCACCAGTCAGTATTCTGTATCACCCAAATGGAAGTACTGGCAAAAAGTAGAATTAGAGCTGACAGGATTAGCTACAGACGTTTATCCCTAGCTGATGGAGAAACCCTGCATCTACACCACGTGGGTCTGTACTGTTTTATACCGCGAACTGATTATCTTGTCTGAAAAGGACAAATCATGTGTTTAATCTTTGCATTTCCCGTCTTGTATGTTATCATTCTAACATCATATCGTTTATAGCAGGTTTCCTAGAACATACAGAGATATACGTATGATCGTGTATCACCATTCAGCCTAAAATTACCCAGATATCATCGTCTGAAACGCCGGCCTCCCAGGAACTCCTTGAATATTTGCCCAAACATGTGGAAATGGCTTGGAAGCGAGGTCAGGACCGTACGGGAGACGTGGCAATAACTTCCACCCGAGTTCCTGTAACGTGTAACTGGTGTTGGTGGATGAATAACCATTAACCAGAACCTCGCCGTAGTGCTGCGGGTCAAGGAGATGATTAAAGTTTGAATTAAATGGCTCCGCCCCCCTGCTGATGACGCAGCTGTTTAAGCTCATAAAATCAAGATTAATACGGAGTGAGAGAGATTTCCGAAAGCTTTTAAGGACGTAGAGTTTAAAAAAAAAAAAACGAAGCTAAAAGAGGATTTCTGAAAGTGAACAGGAAGTCGATGTAGAGGTGGAGAAAGACTTGGAATGGAAGAAGTGGAGATTATTTAATTTGGTTTCCAAACACTCACTCACTCACTCACTCACACACACACACACACACACTGGACAAACGATTTGCTTTTTTGTTGCTGAGGTTAAGGCTAGAGATTTTAGGTGTAGCATTAGCATAGCATTAATTATCATCTGTGTAATTAGAAGGTGTGTGTGTGTGTGTGTGTGTGTGTGTATAAAAATAAAACTGAAAAAAATGTTTCCTTTCCTGTACAAACTGTGAGTAAAATTAGGAAGTGGTACCTGTGCGTGTGTGTGGGTTGGTGTGTGTGTGTGTGTGTGTGTGTGTGTGTGTGTGTGTGTGTGTGTGTGTGTGTGTGTGTGAAGGTAGAGAAGCAACAGAGGAAATGACAAGGTGGCTTATTGAGAAGTGAGCCAGCACTGGCACACCCTACACACACACACACACACACACACACACACACACACACACACACACACTCACTCACCTCTGTGTTTCAGTATGTCATGTTTTCCATTTTAGTTTGACATGTTGTGTGTTAAAGCTGTGTTACATAGAAACACACACACACACTCACACACACACACACACACACACACACGCACACACGCACACACACACACACAAACAATCATATATGTATATGTCCATAAATGTCCACAGCCAAGACACATCTGAAATGAGAATGTAACTTTCAACACTCGCCGTCCACTTTATTAGGAACACTCGTAGACCTTTGTGTGTTCATGCAGTTCTGTAATCAGGAGGCAGCAGGACGGCGCATTACGTCGTGCAGATGCAGGTCGAGAGCTTTAATTGGTGTTTATATCAAAAAGATGAATAAAAAGCGTGATTAGCGTCAGCGTGGGTGTTGGAACCACACGGGCTGGTTTAAGAAACGTCTGATCGTCTGGGATTTTCAGACAGAATGGTAGACAAAACAAAAAACATCAAGCGAGTGAGAGGCGGGAATGACATTTTAATAAGAACGTCAAAGGAAGCTGGACAGATTTGCTGAAAGTGCTAGGAAGGTTATAAGGTAGTAACTTTATATTTAATTAAAAAAATTTATAATTTTATACTTAATTGTTTGTCACAGTGAAATGATATTTTTTTGCATATCCTCGTAAAGGAAGCTGGGGTCAGAGCACAAGGGGGTCAGGGGGCCTCGTTTAAGGGCTCAACAGTGGCGGCATGGTGGTGCTGGGGCTCGAACCCCCAACCTTCTAATCAGTAACCCACAGCCTTAACCATTTGAGGCACCACTCAATGTGTGTGTGTGTGTGTGTGTGTGTGTGTGTGGTGAAGAGAAGCGAGTGTTTGCTGTCGTCATCACTAGAGGAACTAACCTGACTTTTAGAGAGAATTATTAAACAAAAACATCATGTTGAACCACAATGTATGAATATGAATAGTAGTTTTGAATCATCACAAGTATCGTGTGTGTGTGTGTGTGTGTGTGTGTGTGTGTGTGTGTGTGTGTGTGTGTGTGTGTGTGCGTGTGTGCGTGACAGAGAGAGAGAGAGAGCTTGCCATAATAACATTGTGTAACAGTCATTTCTGTGAGAGGGGGACGAGGGTGAGCTCAATTAGTCACAAGCCAGGAGTGTGTGTGTGTGTGTGTGTGTGTGTGTGTGTGTGTGGGTGTGTGTGTGTGTGTGTGAGCATTAATAATTAGCAAGGTTTAGCTGAGTAAGGTGAGGATTACGGAGGCGTTGCTTGTCCTCTCTGAATTCAGATGAACTAAGCAGCTATGGCTTCCTGGAATCTCCCGCAGCCACCACAGAACCTGTGTGTGTGTGTGTGTGTGTGTGTGTGTGTGTGTGTTTTAGCGTATTGTCTTCACTTACACCTGTCTTTTCTGTTCACTTTTCCCAGGACAACACAGTGTTAGATAAGGAGAAGGACATCATTTCAGTGGTGAGACTCCCGCCCCCCGTCTGTCTCCTGTCTGAGCTGCTGCTCACCGAATCAGTGGGAACCGAATCATTTGCTCAAATGATTCACCTGTTTGATTCTTTTTTCAGAACTCTTTGTACTGATTTGAACGTAGACGAATCAGACGGGATGTCCTGAGCTTCCTCTCGCTCTTTCTGTTTCTTTCCCTGTCTCCGTCTCCGTGTCTCCGTCTCCGTGTCTCTTGCTTTGTGTCTCCGTCTCTGTGTCTCTTGCTTTGTGTCTCCGTCTCCGTGTCTCTTGTTTTGTGTCTCCGTCTCTGTGTCTCTTGCTTTGTGTCTCCGTCTCCGTGTCTCTTGCTTTGTGTCTCCGTCTCCGTGTCTCTTGTTTTGTGTCTCCGTCTCTGTGTCTCTTGCTTTGTGTCTCAGTCTCTGTGCGACTCTTTCTTTCTTTCTTTCTTTCTTTCTTTCTGTTTTTCACTGTCATCTTTTCTGTCTCTATTTGTCTCTGTCCATTCTTCTCTCTCTCTCTCTCTTTCGCTCTCTCCATTTCCTTTGGTGTCTTGGTGTCTGCTTGCTTTATTTTTGTCTCTCTCTTTCTGTCTGGTTCACTCTTTCTCTACCTGTCTTTTTTTCTATCTCACTGTCTTTTTTCTGTCTCTTTCCACTTGTTTCACTCTGCTATTCTTTCTGTGTTAATCTCTGTCTCTCTCTCTCTCTCTCTCTGTCTCTCTCTCTCTCTGTGTCCCAGAGTCGTCAGTTGGTGGAGATATGTGACGATGTTCTGAGCGCTGCTCCTAAAGATGTACTGAGCCACACACCTCAGCTGCAGAGTGTTGATCTGGTGCCGGTCCTGCCCGGAGAACAACTGGTACCAAATTCCCCCCCCCCCCCCCCCCTCTCTCTCTCTCCTTTCACTTTCTTTACCTTTATCTGTCTCTTGTCTCTCATCCTCATCCTGAGTGTCGAGTGTGAAAAGCAGGAACGATCTTACTGCGAGACGTGAACAAGAATCGCACATCACAGTCTGCGTCACAAACCGCACGTCGGTGCATTCCTCGAACCCGACTCTCAAATCCTCTTTGAAATTCCCCTTTGTCGCGGTCGATGGTCTCCCGCTGCGTATTTTGTCATCAACGCCGGTTTCCCCCTCCGTTAAACTTCTTCATTAGTCCGTTCACATCGCTCGTGTCAGCGTTAAACATTCTGCAGCGCAGCGGGAGATCGTTGACGGCGACAGAGACGATGCGAGAGGCGGGTTTAGCGATGCATGGCATGTAATGGAGACGATGTTGAGTAGAACTCGTATAGAGGAGCAGTTACACTACCAACATGTGCAGTTACTTTTGGTATAGCGCTCATAAGGAAAAAATACTTTCACATAAATCTTTCACACACACATACGCTTTTTTAGGTTCCTTCCAGGATAGGAGTCAGGAAGGAACACCCCATACCCCAAACCCAGATGTTGATTTAATTTGTATTGCGGTGTCAAGATTTTATAAATATCCTGATTTGATATTGTATATAAACGTAGGAAAATACGAAATATTAACACGTTACCACATGTGATTAGTCTAGAAATTTCAACACAAAAATTTATTTTTTTAAATGCAAATTAATTATAGGACCAAGTTTGGCCCTAATGGGTTCCCATACACGCAGCACATGTGTTAGCATGTCACGTTTAGCACGGCTAATAAGATGACTGAGGAAACATCACCAAGTGCTGAACAGCAAGTTTTATTATAAAAAGCTTCTGGATTTGGATTAAACTAAAGTACAGTGCTCGAGCTGCCTTCAATGAGAATGATGTTTACAAGAACACATTAAATATAAAGTTTTGGAGTCGTGTCTCAGGTGGTTAAAGCACTAGACTGCTGACTTTAAGATCTGAGGATCCTGGTTTGAGTCCTGCCATCTGAGAGATTTTTAATTTAACATTTATTAAATGTTAATTAATGTTTTGAGATATTATAAAACTACATAATCTGTTTCCTCACACCAGTTTGTCATGCATTTCTTTATTCCAACTTTGCACGTTTATAATACGATTAAATCTGAGATGACAATCCACAGGTGCAGGTTAATTTGACTTATTAGCGATGCTAATTAATGAATTAATAAAACAGTCTTTCCATTGATGTGTGTGTGTGTGTGTAAAACTCAAATAAGAGAGGAGGAAGGTTTACTGTGTAAGACGAGAATAGGGGGGGGGGTCTGAATGCTCCTGTCCTCTTACTTTAGCTTCACACAAACACACACACACACACACACACACACACACACACACACACACACATTTGGGATGTGGAACAAATAAATTGAGTTTCCATAGTTTCTTTTGGGAAAATTACCTTTGGTTTACGAGTGTTTTGAAATATGAGCTCGCTCCCGGAACGAATTATGCTCGTAATCCAAGGTTCCACTGTTCTTGTATGAGGTCACAATAGGGAAAAATCTAATTGGTTAATACAAATATATCTTTTAAAGTTGCGACATATTTGATTAGCATCACAAAACCACACAAATTTTTATTTACAATGTACTGGATCCCTGCGATGGATTGGCACCCTGTCCAGGGTGTACCCCGCCTAGTGCCCGAAGTCTCCTGGGATAGGCTCCAGGTCCCCCGCGACCCTGAACACAGGAATAAGCGGTATAGAAAATGAATGAATGAATGAATGTACTGGATCCATGGCTGAATGCCATCTTTCTACTAATGGCGTCGACTCCTACGCACGTACAGTCAGTTCAATCCCGTTCTGTTTTTGTTTGTTTGTTTAATATTATTGTAATTTTACTTACAAATTATTAATTAATTCATTCATTCATTTTCTATACCGCTTAATCCTGTGTTCAGGGTCGCGGGGGACCTGGAGCCTATCCCAGGAGACTTCGGGCACTAGGCGGGGTACACCCTGGACAGGGTGCCAATCCATCGCAGGGCACACACTTACAAATTATTGTGATAAAAGTCGCACTAGCTATGAAGAAGGAATAGTGTGTTACTGTTGTGAAGAATGAAAAGCGTGTGGTATTCGCGGCGTTTTCACTCTCCTGAGACAATAGCGCGAGAGACGCTTCACGTCCTTCAGCCAAAACGCCGTCTCTGGAGCAGATGCCGAGGTAGCGCATCGTTTCTCTGCATGTGTTCAGCAATTTAAAAGAAGGACAGATTTTTTTTCCCCCCATCCGTCTGCCTCCAGGAGTTCCGTCACAGTCGAATGACTCGGTGGAAGAACAGAAGTTGAGAAAAGTTACCTAAAAAAAAACAAACAAAACAATCAAACAAACAAAAAAGAAAAAACACGGCATAAATGTTTACTGAATATAAACTTTTTTTTTTTCAGTTGTCGAAATTTCCTAATTTCAGTTTGGGTTTGTTTACCATAAAGGTTTACACTTACCCTAATTACATACAATGTCTTCTTCAGCTTTTATGGAAAAAAGGCAGATTTGAGAGACTCTGCACTAGAGACCTGCACTCCCGCGGGAGTACCGCGGGACCCAGCGCACGGAGTGCGGCGCGGGACAAAATTTGATGGGTGAATGCGGGTGCGGGATGCGGGAGAATAACATTAATCGCGGGACTCCCGCAAAATGGAATTATCTTAAAATTTATTTATTTTTAAACAAATTCTGTATTATTTATCTACTCAGTAGCGGTTCTATACTCAATTGCTCCCCGCCACCATCGCCTCTACTCTGCACCTCCTGGGGGGCGGAGCTAATGTCAGGGACAGAAATATACAACAGAAGCCTGAAATGAAGAAACTAGTTGATAGAATGATTGCTTAGCAGTTTTGTGAGTCACAATTTATTTATTTATTTATTTATTTATTTATTTGTTGTTGTTGCTGTTGTTGTTATTATTATTATTGTAAACATTACTTTAGAGCCACGTAATTCTGGGAAGCCGTTTTCAACTTCGGCTTCAAACCTGTTGACCGTAATAAAAATATTTCAAGATCAATTTCATTAATTTGTTTTTCATCATTATTTTAAACGTCCTATTTCTCGATACATGTTCTACTTCATATCTTCTTACTTCCTGCTGCTCTAGCTGTTCCTGTATGATATTGTACTTTTTTTTTGTTTCTAATAGGTGATTGAGATCGCCTCCACGTCCGCTAGCCAACACTACGTCTCCGGAACAGCTGTTGAGGTAGCGCATCGTTACTCCTGATGTGTTTCTTTACCTTTTAGACGTGCTGATGTGATGAAATAAAGAAATAAAGGGAGAGAGAGAGAGAGAGAGAGCGAGCGACAGGGCGAGGGAGAGTAAAAGAGAAAGAGAGAGAGAGTGAGAAAGTGCCTGCAAATGTGTGTGAGAGTGTGAGAGATGGTGCGTCACAGCGCGCACACACCCTGATTACACCCAACCCCAACTAATTACAATTCAACATCACTACCGTTCAGATAGTTACCTGTTTTTGTAGTTTGTTGTTTGTTTGTTTGTTTTTGTTATTGTTTACCTGCTATGTTATTCTTTCATATTTCATATCGTTCTATATGCTTATGAATTCAGATTGATGTTATATATAATGTAATCATTGTTTTATATTAGCTTCGGCGACAATGTACATTTTTAATAAACTGCAGTTAATCTCCACGCTGAAACTCTCCACTTAAAGGAGATGATTTATCGACTCCAATCGTCCTGAAGTCCATTCACTGACCCGTCGTGTGAGAAGCTTAGAGGACGAGTCACTGATTAGTTTCTGTGTCTCTTGTCCTGATTGTGTTATTACGCAATCCTGTCCTGACGAGTGTTTCAGCTTCATCTACACCTCATGCAGCTCTCTTTTGCGCTTTGTCTCGTCTCTCCTCTACACACCACCACACAGTGTACAACAGATGCCAGTGAGAAGATCCTGGCCGGTGACGAGGTCATTAAGGTCAACGATCAGATCGTGGTGAGCAAACTCCAATCAAATTCAAATATTATTCAAGCATTATACAGTACAGAAATATAGAAAAACTAGAATAATGAATGTAATGAATTGAATTGAAAACCCACATGTTATGGCGCACGATCACCACTAGGGTATTACACGGTGACGGGAGGCGTTTATAACGATACGAGACGTGGGTGAGAACGTGTTCATTTGGTCACGTCGTGTTTCAGGTGGGCTGGAGCAGGAAGAACCTGGTGGCCAAACTCCAGGAGAACCCGAATGGTGTGACGCTGCTGCTGAGACGCCTTCCCGCGCCGTCTGCATCTCACAAACCCAAAGACACGCCGACTCAGGTTGCTATCAAGGTAATGAAAAAAATGTTTAAAAAGCTGAACATGTTAATATGACGACTCCGTGTTAAAACATCTGGAATGGAGAAGCATCTATAATGAAGAACCCGAACAAAAACTGAACCATGTGTGTACTTGTGTACTACACGTATAGTATTTGAGGCAGGGATTTTTACGGCCTGATGAAATAAAGAACTGCGTGACCCGCCTTTCCTTTGAAACACACCTCATAGCCTTACAGGTGTTTAGAAGGTCGTGTCTCAAAGGAAGGACAAGTCATGCAATTATGTATAACAGTGGCATCATGTGGCGAAATTCACGCTTCACCGCCGTGGTTATGTAACGCAGCATCATGCAGAAATGTAGTGAAGTAAAAGTACAGGTATTCGCTGTACGCTTGAGCAGAGTAACAGTGATTATAATAAAACTACTCAAGTAAAATACAGATACTTTACTTCTCCTAAAGTCTTCAGTTCATTTATTTTTTTATAGTGTAGAGAGAGACAGACAGAAGGGGGGAGAGAGAGCGAGAAAGAGAGATGAAGAGAAGGATGGAGAGGAGGTCAGAGTGAGGGAGATGAGGGTAGAGTGAGATATAGAGCAGGAGAGAAATGTATGGAGAGATGGACTGAAGGATCGAGAGATAGACAAAAGAGTAGGAAGAAAGAAAGAAGGATAGAGGGACAGACGGAAGGGGGGAGAGATGGAGCGAAGGGGAGAGACGAAGACAAGGATGGAGAGGTGGTTAGAGAGAGAGAGAGAGAAATGTATGGAGAGATGGACAGGAGGATGGAGAGAGTAGGAGAGAAGAGTAAAAAGAAAAAAGATGGAGAGAAGGGGACAGATAGGTAGCAGGATAGAGGGATAGGCAGGTGGGGAGAGAAGGAGAGAAAGAGGAAGATGAAGATGAGGATAAAGAGATAGAAAGAAGAGTAGAAGGAGAGAAATATGGAAGAGTAGAGGGACAGGCGGAAGGTGAGAGAGATGGAGAGAGAGAGAGAGAGATGGAGGGAAGGATAGGGAGATAGAAAGAAGGGGAGAGAGAGGGACTGAGAGAAGGGAGAAGTACAGGAACACACCCTGAATGGGACGCCAGCACGTCTCACAGCACCAGACACACACACACACACACACACACACACACACACACACACACACACACACACACACTCACACACTCTGTAGTAGGGCTGGTTTTGCATTACTACATGTTTTACTGGGAATTGAAAGGCAACCCGCGGACCTACAGTACCAGAAACCCAGACAAAGAAGATTCTCAGCACAGATTGGAATCATTGTATGTAAATCTTATTGCTGGTGCAGAAAAACACAATGATTATTTGCAATAATAGTGAATAAGAGTGTAGATTGTAGAATGTAGAGAGTAAGTGGTGGCTCCAATGGTTAAGGCTCGAGGTTATTGATCGGGAGGTTATGGGTTTGTACCACCAGGTTGCCACTTTTGAGCGCTTGAGCAAAGCCCTTAACCCTGTCTGCTCCAGGGGGCGCTGTATCCTGGCTGACCCTGTGCTCTGACCCTAGATGCTTAAACAAACCTACAGTAACTGGGATATGTAAAAATAATGTTTTGCTCTGCTATAAAGTACATGTGACAAATAATTGAATCTCAGTTATATTCATTTAGGTATTACGTATTTGATTTCTTTCCTCTTTTCGGTGGTTAATAACTGGTCTGTCATATTGTAACTGTCGTATCTTTCGTGTGCCACTTCAGGTATCGCCACACTGAATCCAAAATCGATTCTCTGATCAAAGTTTTTTTTTTTTTTTTTTTTTCAAACTATACAGAAAAAACACAAGAAAACACAACAAAAGAGAACACAAAATCAAACCCCTCCTTCACCCCAACACCAGACACAGACGTGGATGCCGTAACAATCAGATGTCCATAAAAAAATACAAATAAAATAATAATAATAATCTTATAATAAAAATAATAAAGTAATCTTTCCCATACCCTTCCTTTACAGTACAATATTATCTGCGTTCATGCCCTCAGCTAAAGTTAAGAAAGGCTACCAAATGTTATAAAATGTTTTAATTAAATATTTTTAGCAAGTCTGACTTTTGACCAATCAAAATCGATTTTCGATTCGAAATTTTATTTTAATTTATACTGTACATGTTTTCGTCTAGGCGGTGCGGTGGTGTAGTGGTTAGCACCGTCGCCTTGCACCTCCAGGGTCCAGGGTTCGATTCCCCGGCCAGGCTCGATTCCCGTCTCTGTGTGCATGGAGTTTGCATGTTCTCCCCGTGCTTGGTGGGTTTCCTCCGGGTACTCCGGTTTCCTCCCACAGTCCAAAGATATGCAGGTTAGGCTAATTGGCGTTCCCAAATTGCCCGTAGTGTGTGATTGGGTGTGTGAGTGTGTGTTTGTGCCCTGCGATGGATTGGCACCCTGTCCAGGGTGTACCCCGCCTAGTGCCCGAAGTCTCCTGGGATAGGCTCCAGGTCCCCCGCGACCCTGAACACAGGATTAAGCGGTATAGAAAATGAATGAATGAATGAATGCTTACGTCTGATGCGGTGGAATGTTGCAGTTCCTTTATAATCCTCCAGGTGGTGCACTCTACACTAGTCACGCATTGGCAGGCAGCACAGCGTCAAAGTTTGTTTAGAATTGTAAAGAAGTCTAAAAGAAATTAATATTAAATGGTGACACTAAGAGAACGGCGATACAATTCGAATCAGCACCTCGGGATCACTATGGTGATAATATCGTATCGGGACGTCCCTGGTGACTCCAGTCCCGGCTGTGTTTGTAAAATTAGTTAATGTGTTTCGATGCTCATATCGGCATCGCACACTTATTTCTGAATACGCGTTAATTAGCGTGACAGTACACACTCCTGGACGGAGTGCTACTTTGTTGTGTCGTTCATCTTTTTGATGATGACACATGCATCAAACACACACACACACACACACACAAGCTTTACTAATGATCTCTGCAGTGTTCTTTCAGTCCTGAGAGACGGGTTGGTATGACAACATTCACTTCCTGTTCAGAGCTCTGAAAGCCGTCTCCATGGCCCCTTTGATGCTCTCTCTCTCTCTCTCTGTCTCTGTCTCTCTCTTCACTCACTCAGAAACACACACTGCGTGAGAGTGATACACAGTTCAGGTTACACGTTGAATGAAATAAAAATCCCAAACGTGCCGGACCGGATGACGCCTACCACACGACTGTTCTAATGAAACACACACACACACACACACACGTAGACCAAGCTGAAAGTCTCACTGAGCCTCTCGATGTGCTGGTGGAACTCGTGTAAATGCACAACAATCACACGAACAGTCGTTAACCTGAAGCTCTTCCTGTCCCGCGTCAGCAGAAGGAGGAAGACGAGGAAGAGGAAGAGAGCAACAACCGCGATCAGCAGGTGTTCGAGCGAGCGCCGACGTCGGTGCGCTCGTACTCGTTCAGGTGAGTTCACCCGCAATATTCACCTTATCATAAACTTCTGGACTGAGATTTATTTATCGACTTCTTTTAGATTTGAGTTTATTTTAAAGATTTACGTCCCGGGCCTAAAGGAGCAATGCAGCTTACGAATATTTAAACCATTATGTTATTATTGAGTTATTATTAAATAATTTAAATATATAAATATTCAATATTTAATTAATAATAATTGACGTGTTGTAAGGATTTCAATTAGTGCTGACAATCGATTAAACATTTTAATCTACTTAACTCACAGTCATAATCATGATTAATCAGCATTTTTTTAATACTCAGATTTACTTGAATAAAGAGATTCATGACAAACCGATTATGCAGATTTATATTATCTACGTTTACCAGCTGTCAAATTTGCTGGGTAGAATGGGGGCGTGGCAACCCACAGAAACACAGTGGGGCTCGAACCCAGACCACTCCCACAGCTTACATTTAAAGTATCATCATTCATTCATTCATTTTCTATTCCGCTTAATCCTGTGTTCAGGGTCAACGCCAATTAGCCTAACCTGCATATCTTTGCGATTATGGGAAGCCATTAGGGTCAATTGGGTTTTTAAATGATTATGGATTAATCACATGCGTTAATATTGACGGCCCTCGTTTAAATAGAACTCAAATGTAGTGGTTAGCACTGAGCCCTCGCACGTCTAGGGTTCGATTCCCGCCTTGGGGTGTGAGTGCATGGAGTTTGCATGTTCTCCCCCGTGCTTGGTGGGTTTCCTCCGGGGACTCCGGTTTCCTCCCACAGTCCAAAGACATGCAGATTAGGATAATTGGCGTTCCCAAATTGACCATAGTGTGTGAATGGATGGGTGAATGTGTGTGTGTGTGTGTGTGTGTGCCCTGCGATGGATTGTCCAGGTGTCCAGGGTGTACCCCGCCTAGTGCCCGAAGTCTCCTGGGATAGGCTCCAGGTCCCCCGCGACCCTGAACACAGGATTAAGCGGTATAGAAAATGAATGAATGAATGAATATTTTAATCACTATTCTGAACTTCCTTAATTAATTAAACACATTTGACTGTGGAATTGATGCTTATTAAACGTAATACTAATACTAGATGACGTTTTTTCGTTCAGCTCCACGTTCATGCGTCACTCGCGTTTCTTTATGTTCATTCATTCATTCATTCGAATGTTATCGTGTTTATGATGATCATAAATGAATCTAGATCGTTACCCGCTGACTGTGTGCAGGCTTACACACATTCAGAGACGACAGATAATAATAATTGATAAAATATTGTGTGTGTGTGTGTGTGTGTGTCAGGGCTGCCGTGTTGTCCCCGGAAGGACAGGAGCTGACAGGACAAGACGAGCCGGACATTGGTGATCACAGACTTGATGGAAATCAGAGCCTTGGTGTTCACACACACCACCTGCTTACAGGTAACACACACACACACACACACACACACACACACACACACACACACACACACACACACACACACACACACACATACCTGCGTGCAAAGCTAGACAAAAAATAACACCAGTTCTTTCTTTATTCACTTTACATATTTATGTTTAATGTAAATTCTATGTGAATTTTATTACGGGCAGTTTTGCATATTTTCCAGCGACTGCGTGACGTTTATTACTTTAAAGGAGGATTCGTCACGTTGTTTATTATCCATCTATGTGTTGAGGATTTATTTGGGCAATTTTTCTTTGTAATAGTGAATGAAATATAGTGTGTGTATGTGTGTGTGTGTGTATGTGTGTGTGTGTATGTATGACTCCTGTCATGCCGTCTCAGGTACTGGATTAGAGCGCAGGAGTTCGTCTCTCCTCAGTCTGGACTCGAGCAGGGCAAGAATCGGATCCTGGCCTGAAATGGGGGCCGGTGTGGTGAGTTCTCACACACACACACACACACACACACACACACACACACACACACACACACACACACACACACACACACACACTTCTATAATGCATGTTCTTTCTGCTCTCTGTCGCCCTCTACAGGAGGAAAAGGAGCCCAAGAAGACCTCCTTTAAAGGTATGACATCATCCTCTCTTATTCTTCCAAACGTGGCGCAAAAAAGTTGTCGAATATCCACAATATTGTACCTTTAAAGGAGCCTGTTGTGCAACAGTATGTTAAATATTATAGAAACACTTTCCGATTTGAGAACCAGGAAGAAATGAGATTCCGAGTTTATATTTAATGACTGCTTTTGATTTATGGTCAAATACAGTACAGTACGTATGGGATCGTTTCTTGCCGGCTAAGTGACCTTTGACCCCTCCGCCGCAGGCACAAGGACAGCGATGAGCCGCAGGAGGGTGTCGTGTCGTGAGCTGGGTCTGCCGGACTGCGACGGGTGGCTCTGGAAGAAAAGGAAAGAGATGAGCGTGTTCATGACGCAGAAATGGCAGCGCTTCTGGTTCGTCCTTAAAGGGGTTACGATCTACTGGTACACCAGCCAGCAGGTGAACACGACACAACACACACACACACACACACACACACACACACACACACACACACACACACACACACACAATTTAACTTTTATAATTAACACAAGCCTATAGACCATAGTAATGAACAATTCCCAGACACACACCTCAACACCTTTAACAAAAAGAAAATGCACTAAGAGCCGAAGTTCTGCACGTCTGCATGTTGTGTGTTTGTGTGTTTCTGAACCGTTGTGTCTGCAGGAGGACAAGGCGGTCGGGATGGTGAAGATCGGCAGCTACAGCATCGAGAGCGCTGGAGAACACAAGAGGAAGTAGTAAGTCACACACACACACACACACACACACACACACACACACAAACAAACATATTCAGGAAACACTAAATACAGTATATAGAAAAATTATATATATATATATATATATATATATATATATATATATATATATATATATATATGTAATTTTTATTCATTTAAATTAAGTTCAATAAACAATCTGGGCAAAAAAAAAAAAAAAACATATATATATATATATATATATATATATATATATATACAGTATATAGAAAAATTATATATATATATATATATATATATATATATGTGTAATTTTTATTCATTTAAATTAAGTTCAATAAACAATCTGGGCAAAAAAAAAAATAAAAATAAAAAAAAATATATATATATCTATCTATATATATATATATATATATATATATATATATATATATATATATACATTTTATATATATACACATTTTATATATTTTATATATATATATATTTTTTTTACATTTATTTATTGTTCGAATGGTAATTTTTATTCTTTTATATATATCATTCATTTATATATACACAATAAAATTAAATTACAGTAGCTGATCATCAGATTAAATTAAATTAAACTTGTCAGTACGAGGGCTGTTTGCAGGAACTTGACAGTTTGTGTATTGTAATAAAAGCTGGTTTAAGTGCTACATGTAAATAATCTAAAACTAAAATACGTTGCATATGAATGTTGTAATAATGAAGGAGCACCACATACAGTACCAAAGGTCTGGTGTGAAAAACATCAGATTTGTGAAAAATCAGAATTGAGTCACTTTAGGCTGGTAGTGTGAACGTAGCCTGTGTTTAGACGGTCATTTAATATTCTTACGTTTCCAGAAGGATTCGGGCACACGTCCTAATTCAGTGTTTTTCTGAATTATTTTTCACCATTTTTCAACAAATGCTGGAGATTTCTAACCTGTTAAACAACACATATGGTGTTGGGCAATTAAGTAACAGTCAGTTGTTATTTTAAGACGTGAAGGTCGGCTGTTCTGGATCAGTTCTTGTGAGAACAGTATTGTGTGTCGAGTGCGTTTGTAAAACCCATCAGGCTCCATGATGATGAAACTGTCCCTCATGAAGACCTTCCCAGGAGATCAAGACCAGAACTACCTCTGCTGCAGAGGAGACGTTCATTTAGAGTCACCAGCCTCAGAAATCACCAATTAACATCCAGCAGCTCAGATTAGAGCCGTTATGAAGCTTTACAGAGCAGAAGTAGCAGATAAACATCTCAATATCAACTGTTCAAAGGAGATTATTGTGTGTTTTGGATAATAAACACCTTCAGTATTGTTTTACAGTGTAGAAAGAAATAAACATCAGGAAAGACCATGGAGTTAGAAGGGGTGTACAAACTTTTGTTAGTTTGTATTAGTATTATATATATATTATATAATTAGTATTAATAATTGGACTAAATCTCTGTTTCTCCTGTGTCTCCGCAGCGTATTTAAAATGTGCCACCCGCGCTTTCAGAACTTCTTCTTCGCTGCTGATAACGTTACAGACATGAGCAAGTGAGTGTGACATACATCACCGATACTGAACATACAGAAAAATGTGTATTTATCATGTTCATATTCTACCTAGAGACAGACATCCCTGTCGGGGTCTCAATGTTGTCCCTAAATTCCTGTCCTCATGGAGATCAAATTGCGATTATTACTCTGTCTAATCAGATCACACCAAGCTCTAACCTCATCACTGCACTTATTACGTTACCATTGAGTCCGGCTGGTTGGAATAAATATTAAAGTGCTTTTTTTATTATGACGTGATAATGGAAATTCTCTAAATGTGACGAAAACACTTTTTACACAATAACCTTCTACGTGCAGAACATAAACATGATAATCACTACAAGAACGTAATATCAACTTACTGTCATATTACTTTCTACAACGTGGCATGTTACCATACATACAGTACATAGCACTAGCCTGAAGAGGGCGCTGTGAGAACTTCGTCAATGTTACATCAACGCAGTGACATTCCAGAAACAACTCAAGTCCCCAAGAGGTGTTAGTTACATCATTAACTGGTCATTAAGTTGAAGTTCATCCTGTGTCTTGCTCCAACTATGTTCTCAACAGGTTTTTTTTTTAAACATGCAGTACTACTGACATATGTTGTGACGCCATTACATCATTGATTATTTTTCTATAACAGCATTTCTCCTTACATTATATATAGTACATTGTTCCAAATTATTATGCAAATTGGATGTAAGTGTGATAAACATTAAATGTTTAGTTTTTAAATGAAACTCATGGATGGTGTCGTGTCTCAGGGCTCCTTGGATCACTGAAATGAATCTCAGACACGTGTGATCATTAGTTTGCCAGATGAGCCCAATTAAAGGAAAAGTACTGAAGAAGGTTGTTCCACATTATTAAGCAGGCCACAGGTCTCATCTCTGCTGCCGAAAAGCATCAAATTGGACAAGATATAAAAACATTAGATATTTCATGAAAACTTAAACGTCATCATCGTACTGTGAAGACATTTGTGGCTGATTCAGAGCACAGACAGGTTCGTGCAGATAAAGGCAGAATGAAGAAGGTTTCTGCAAGACAAATTCATCGCATTAAGAGAGCAGCTGCTGAAATGCCATTACAAAGCAGCAAACAGGTATTTGAAGCTGTTGGTGCCTCTGGAGTCCCGCGAACCTCAAGCTGTAGGATCCTTTAGAGGCTTGCAGTTGTGCATAAACCTACTATTCGGCCCCTAATCAATGCTCACAAGCAGAAACGGTTGCAGTGGGTCCAGGCATACATGAAGACAAGTTTTTAAACAGTCTTGTTTACTGATGAGTGTCGTGCGACCCTGGATGGTCCAGATGGATGGAGTAGTGGATGGTTGGTGGGTGGCCACCATGTCCCAACAAGGCTGCGACGTCAACAAGGAGGTGCCCGAGTCATGTTTTGGGCCAGAATCATGGGGAGAGAGCTGGTAGGCCCCTGTAGGGTCCCTGAAGGTATGAAAATGACCTCTGCAAAGTATATTGACTGAACACTTTCTTCCGTGGTACAAAAAGAAGAACCGTGGCTTCCGTAGCAAAATCATCTTCATGCACAACAATGCACCATCTCATGCTGCAAAGAATACCTCTGTGT
This sequence comes from Channallabes apus, assembly GCA_030522415.1. Classification (NCBI taxonomy): domain Eukaryota; kingdom Metazoa; phylum Chordata; class Actinopteri; order Siluriformes; family Clariidae; genus Channallabes; species Channallabes apus. Next base: position 34,080,219 of record CM060116.1, on the reverse strand, counting down.
CATTGGGTGTTATGGGAATAAACGATGAGAAACTCACGGTGTGGCCACCATCCTCCCCTGACCTCAACCCCATTGAGAACCTTTGGAGAATCCTCAAAAGATCTATGAGGGTGGGAGGCGGTTTGATTCAAAACAGCAGCTCTGGGAGGCTATTCTGACGTCCTGCAAAGAAACTCAAGCAGAAACTGTCCAAAATCTCACAAGCTCAATGGATGCAAGAATTGTGAAGGTGATATCAAAGACGGGGTCCTATGTTAAGATGTAACATGTAGCCCTGTTAGGATGTTTTTGATTGAAATAGTTTTTGATTTCAGTAAATATGTCATTTGCATTTACTAATTATGAAAATCAGAGAAAGATATCATTTGCATGATAATTTGGAACGCAGTGTATATAGTGCTGGGAAAAAACGTATTTGCCCCTACCTGATTTTTATTTATTTATTTATTTTTCGCATATTTGTCACACTTAAATGATTGAGATCGTTGAGCAAATTTTAATAATGCACAAAGATAACCTGAGCAAATACAAAATGCAATGATTTCATTTATTAAGATAAAAAAAACTGTCCAAACCTGCCTAGTCACCTAGTCATTTAATTGTGACAAACATCCCAAAAGAATACTTTTTTTTTTTTTTACAGCACTGACATATATTACGTAAGGACGTGACACAAAAAATAAAAACAAAAATCAGGAAGCGGCAAATTTTCACACAACTCTATACTGTATATTATGTAAGGATGTGACAAAAAAAAAGAAATCAGGAAAGGGGAAAATACTTTCTTTCACAGCGTTATATACACCGTATGTTATGTAAGGATGTAACAAAAAAAAATCTGGAAGGGGCAAATACTTTTTTTCACAGTGCTATATACACCGTATATTATGTAGGAACATGACAAAAATATCAGGATAAGGCAAATATCCTTTTTTTCTTCTTCACAGCACTATATACCATATATTATGTACTGTAAGGATGTGAGAAAAAATCAGGAAGGGGCAAAAAGTTAATTTTTTACAGCACTATATACCTTATATTATGTAAGGATGTGAAAAAAAATTAGGAAGGGGTAAATACTTTTTTCACAGCAGAATTTACCGTATATTATGTAAGGATATGACAAAAAAAATCAAGAAGGAGCAAATACTTTTTTATTTTATTTTACAGCGCTATATACCTTATACTATGTAGGAACATGACAAAAAAAATGTATACATTTAAATCACATTGTCAGTTTATTTGAAATCAGGTACAGAGTCTTTACAGAGTCTTTACAGAGTCTTCAGCGTTTGTACAGAAGCTTTACAGAGTCTTCACAGAGTCTTCACAGAGTCTTTACAGAGTCTTCAGCGTTTGTACAGAATCTTTACAGAGTCTTCACAGAGTCTTTACAGAGTCTTCAGCGTTTGTACAGAATCTTTACAGAGTCTTCACAGAGTCTTTACAGAGTCTTCACAGAGTCTTTACAGAGTCTTCAGAGCCTGTACAGAGTCTGTACAGAATCTTTACAGAGTCTTCACCGAGTCTGTACAGAGTCTTCACAGAATCTTTACAGAGTCTTCACAGAATCTTTACAGAGTCTTCACAGAGTCTTTACAGAGTCTTCAGAGCCTGTACAGAGTCTGTACAGAATCTTTACAGAGTCTTCACCGAGTCTGTACAGAGTCTTCACAGAATCTTTACAGAGTCTTCACAGAGTCTGTACACAGTCTTCTGTCATATCACAGCTGTGCAAATCTCCATGTGCAAGTTTGATCTCAAGTCTGCTGTCAGGTTTAGTGCGTCTCCCTCAGCCACACCGGGGATTACACACTGCTACTACTAATTGATACACACTGTTCTGTTTGCTCTGGTTTTCCCTTTTTGTCAAAACAGCTACACAGAACATCAGACCCATAACCAGTCTGCGTAGCTACGCGCTTTAGAGCTTCACGTTAGAGATGTTTGCACTCCTCGTGCTTGAACACGGCGACTTATTAAAGTGCACAGATGAGTAAGATGAGACGAAGAGTGCTTTAATCCAGTCTCCCTGATCCCTCTGAGCTCGCGGATGAATCGAGATCTTCTAGGCTATTGCACAGCAGCGACTAGAAACAGATGAGATCTGCCTAAATAAAGTCTGTTATGTGAGACTTAGGAATTTGTCTTTGTTCAGGGATTAGAAAAGTTATTTCAACAGAAACACTGTTTAGATTGTAAGTTGTAGAACAAAATAAAAGAACTGGTTAATTTTTTTTTTCTTTACATACGACAGCCGTGTCCCTTTCCATATAACCAGTTTAGAAATAAAAATAAATGCTACAGTTAACCAGGAACATTTCATTTTCATTTCTAGATCTTTCTTCTGCATTTGCAGGCTGTCCATCATCATGGTGCACATTCTTCTGTAACCAGGCGTATAGGACGTGACACGATTTTGGACAGGAATGAAAATGTCTCTCTTTAATATATATGCTTGATGGGCTTTGCAAATGCACTTGACACAATACTGTTATTACAAGAACTGTTCCAGAACAGCTGACCTTCACGTCTTAAAATAACAACTGACTGTTGTTGTTGTTACTTAATTACCCAACACTACAGTATGTGTGTGTTATCTCATGCAAGTAATTTTGTGTCCTATCTTATGAGTTGTGTTGCATTCACTCTACAACGTCTATCTGTTTTTGTGTAACAGGTGGATCAACTGTCTGATCACAGCCATTCAGAAATATAAGAAGTACCAACAGAATCCATTAGACAGCGAGGCCGGTGCGTGAAATAACGTGTATATATATTTATTTATTGTTTTTTTTTTTTAACAAGAAGAAGTTTTATGGTTGCTTTAATAGACATGTGTGTGTATGTGTGTTTTGACAGAGTGCTACAGTGAAACCGAGTCGGAGGAGGACGGCTCAAACTCGCCACGCATTTTAAAGAAAAAACCCTCCACGGTGAGGAGAGACACGTAACACACACATATGATGCGTTAGAAGGAAATAAAAAAATAAAGAAGAATGAATTTCATGTACAGCATATTAATATTATGTGAAATATGAAATGTGTCAGGCGGCGCGGTGGTGTAGTGGTTAGCACTGTCGCCTTGCACCTCCAGGGTCTGGGTTCGATTCCCCGGCCAGGCTCGATTCCCGTCTCTGTGTGCATGGAGTTTGCATGTTCTCCCCGTGCTTGGTGGGTTTCCTCCGGGTACTCCGGTTTCCTCCCACAGTCCAAAGATATGCAGATTAGGCTAATTGGCGTTCCTAAATTGCCCGTAGTGTGTGATTGGGTGTGTGAGTGTGTGTATGTGTGTGTGCCCTGGGATGGATTGGCACCCTGTCCAGTGTGTACCCCACCTAGTGCCCGAAGTCTCCTGGGATAGGCTCCAGGTCCCCCGCGACCCTGAACACAGGATTAAGCGGTATAGAAAATGAATGAATGAATGAATGAAATGTGTCTAGTTTTAAATAAGTTTCTTGTTTCTTGTGACAGAAGCCCCAGTCGAACACACTTCCTCGATCCTTGGGCAGGAGAATTAAACAACAAGGGGGAGCTGCAGCAACCATATCTCCAGCAGGGGGCAGTAAAGCTGCAGGTACTCACCACACTGCGAGGCGGAACAAGAAAACAGATTTGTACATTCTGTGTATGCTGTATGTGGGTTGGATAAATCAGTCAATTGTATTTATGTGTAAATTATATTCAGAAAAAAGTATTTATCTGATCCTTTGAAAGTAAAGTTTATTAATGATGTATTAAAACCCCACCTCTGTACTCATATAAGGGAATCGCATTTTCTCCGGTCTACAGGTCCTTGTTAGATCCTCATATAATTTTTATTATTGACTTTTATTATTTTTATTGTTTCCATTTTGAAGAAGTTGAACAAGCTCACTCGCTCACTCATCGTCTATACCACTTCATCCTGTATACAGGGTTGCGGGGGTCCTGGAGCAAATCCCCGGGGATTTAGGGCACAAGATGGGGGAACCCTAGACAGGGTGTCAATCGATCGCAGGGCACACACAAAAATACACACACCTGGGCCTCTGAGTGGCGCAGTGGTAAAGTGCTCGCCCTATGCTGTAACCTCTCGCAGCCGGAGGTCTAGAGAGAGCTGATTGGCCGAGCTCTCTCAGAGGGGAGAGATGAGAGGTACTTCGTGCTCCCACATTAATCACGGCTCTACAGCCAATCAGGGGCGTCTGTGAGCTCACGCAAGCGGAAGGAGCGGATAGCGCTGTCCTCCGAGTGTGTAACGCCGCCCCCAACGGTGCGTGAGCGAGCAGTTCGAAAAGATGCGGTCGACGGCCCGCCCAACTGAGTGGTAGTAGTAGCCTTAATGTGTGAGTCCCCTAGTGACTTGGAGGAATTGGACATGACTAAAATTAGGGAGAAAATCAGGGGAAAAAAAATAAAAATAAAAATACACACACTCCGGGCAATTTGGACACACCAATTATCCTAATCTGCATGTCTTTGGACTGTGGAAGGAAACCGGAGTACCCGGAGGAAACCCACCAAGCACGGGGAGAACACGCAAACTCCATGCACACAGACCCATAGGCGAGAATCGAACCCTCGAGTGTTTGGGGTTTGGCTGGAGTTTGGGTCTGTGGAGGTCATTAGACTCCGTTATCACCCATTATTTTCCTATTCTCCCTCTAATTCAGGGACGGTGGATGAGATGGGCGAGCTGTTTAACAAGCTGAAGGAGGGAGGAGTGTCTCTGATCGGCCAGAACCAGCCCGTCACTCATGACCAACTCCGCAGGTCATTTATCCGACGGAACAAAAATCCCGTCATCAACGAGAAGGTCCACACACTCCGCGCTCTTCAGAGCACACTCAAGGTGAGATAGAGACACACACACACACACACACTCATGCATACACACTTATTTGATGTTCTACCAACACCTGTATTTTATACAGTGCCTTGCAGAAGTATTCATACTCCTTGAACTTTTCCACATTTTGTCACAGCACAACCACAAACGTTAAAGTTCATGATGCTGTTTTTGTTCACTAATGTTCTTTAACAAACCTCTAAACACAGGTGGACTTAGGTGACTTCTGAAGGCAGTGGGTTCCACTGGATATAGTGTAGTTTAGTTCTGGGGATCAGAGTAAAAGGGGATTATTCATGCACACCAGACTTCAGATTTTTATTAGTAAAGCATTAAAAAAAAAAAACATTTATATAATTTATCAGGCTAAAGCCCATGATAGTCTCAGATTCTTGAACTTTATGTGAACTTTTTTTGTTGTGACTCATCCACCTCAAGCTTTGATGTTTTGTGCAGCTGCTTTTCTTCTCAACACCGCTGTAAAGACTATCACATAGGAAGATTCCTGGCAGGTCAAAGCTCAAAGCTTTCTTATCAACAAGGCCGAGCTGTCATTCAATTTTTTGTTCCATTTGTTTTTCATAACATCTTGTGTCAAATGTCATGCGCTGCTGCTTACAGGTGTTCCTAATAAACTTGTACATTTATATCCGTCTCCAAATATCTTAACATAGTCATTTCCACCCCTAGGCGAAGGAGGCGGAGCTACAGCTCCTCAACAAGCTTCTGGAAGATTCCAGTCTGACGCCGGTGAAATACCGCCAGTGGAAGCAGCACAACGAGGACCTCCATCAGGAAATCGAGAAACTCGCGACGGAGAAGAAACGAAACCAAGCGACCCCACAGGCGGAAACCGTCCCCTCTTGCCATGGCGACGGAGCACGCAGACTCAGCCTGAGCGACGGAGAGCAGCTAGTGGACGCCGAGTTGCCTAGCGATGCAGACTCCGCCCCTGAATCTGGGCATCGACACTTAGCCTCGTGTACTGACCCACGTAGCGAAAGAACAGGCAGCAGCTACTCGGAGAACTACTTCTACATCTGAGCCAATGGGTGCTGACCTCGCGCCTGCCCGTTTTGGAACGCTGACCAATCAGCTGCTGTGGAGAGCGTTTCCATTTACAGCCCTTGTTCTTACAAGAAATGATCGATATCGGTGTTGCTAAGCAACCGTAATGATGTTTTTTTTTACGCTAACTGCCTAGCTAGCTAGTAGCAGTGGCCGACTGTTTTACTCATATATACTGTGTGTGTGTATATATATATATATATATATATATATATATATATATATATATATATACAGAGGTGGAAAGAGTTATAAAATTTTGTACTTAAGTAAAAGTACTGTTACTTTAGTGAACTTTTACTGAAGTAAAAGTAAAGTTACCCTTAGAAAAATCTACTCAAGTAAAAGTAAAAAGTAGCTCATTAAAAATTTACTCAGAGTAAAAGTTACTGAGTTACTTTTTAAAGTTACACACTTACATAATAAATCTGTTCCCTTTGTTGTGCTTGAAATCAAAGTGGTCACTTAAATATGACCAGGGGTTTGATCATAAGAATTTGAACGCGCTTCCAGCTGTGTCTGTATCACTGACATCTGTTTTGTCTCCATCGTTCTTGTGAATTTAGCGCCGTTTGTTCTCCATCAGTCAATCAGTGCAGTGGTTTCCGGGGTGCAATTTTATTTCCTTCCCCGTTGTATTATTTGTATTATTTTTCATTTTCATTCATTTATTTTTTACTCAGTAGCGAATATGATTTAAAATGTAGTGAAGTACAATATTTTAAACAAAACAAACTTAAGTAAAAGTAAAATTACAGATTTTAAAAACTACTCTAAAAAGTAGAAATACACACAATAAAAATTACTTCAATTACAGTAATGCGAGTAAATGTAATTAATTACTTTCCACCTTTGTGTGTATATATATATATATATATATATATATATATATATATATATTTTTTTTTTTTTTTTTTTTTTTTTTTTTTTGAGAAATCTATAAATAATCAGGTAATTATTAATTATCTTTCCCTTATAGTTTGTTCAACTATATGATTTCTCAATATGGATTTCAGCAGCTTCATCAGTATTTATTGAGTTTCACTCCAGTTCACATCTGATTTGGGGAGAACTCATCGATGTTGGTCCACATAAAGACTGAAGCGTGAAGCAGTGATTTGGGAGCTTTAGTGAAATACAGACTGAAAATGTAACACCTTGGATACAAAAAGGAAAGAATCAAAATCCTTGATTTCTGTGGAAATGAGTTCGGAACTCGTAGTTATTTAAAATCATGAGTTTTTCTTTTTTTTTTTTAAATAGGATGTTATTTTTCATTGGAAATAACCTGTTATGAATTTTTATGTTATATAAGGATAGAACAAAGTGGCCCGCGCACGTAACAGACAAAAATAGGGCCTTTTATTTTTACAGGAAATTTTAGAAACGCCATTGTAAAAAATTTAATATAATAACTGGTTTCTTGTTTGGACCGCATGTTGTTAATAAGTGCAATGAGGCGGGGGGGGGGGGGAGAATTAATGTACAGTAAATTAGTTTTAAATGCATTACACAGAACAAAATGATGAGTCTTAGAGTATTGTGTAATATTGTGAACATGCAATACAAAATAAGTTGTATATACTATGAAAGTGTTTATTAAGCCTTTGTGTATGGTATTGTAATTAAAATGTCTATATTTTACTTACATTCTCTCACTCCATCACAGGGCACTCAAGCATGCTCACAAACACACACACACACACACACACACACACACACACTACAGGCAATTTGGAAACACCAATTAGCCTAATGTGCCGGGGTCAGGGGTAGCTTAGGGGTTAAGGCATTGGACTATGGTTTGGAAGGTCCCAGGTTCAAGAGCCTTAACCTTTAACCTTTAACTGCTCAGATGTATAATGAGGCAACAATGTAAGTCGTCACACTGTGTGTGTGTATGGAAATGATCTTACTTTCACTATTAAACATAGCTCTGGTTTTAACAGTAGTTTTTTTCCCAGCAACTCCACCAGGCGTTTAAGTGTCTCTCCATTTCAACCACATTTTTTCCACAAAGTTTCAAATCTCCTTAGTTGTTTTCTTTGCTTGATGCAGCCCGATAATTAGACCCTTCATTTTTTAAGACAGACAGTGTATTGTATATACAGTATGGGGCAAAATTATTACTAAAACAAGTTTATTGCTAAAATTATCAGGAAATCTTAAAGGAGCCAAAAAGTACAACCTCCATCTTATTTTCATTTAAGTGAAGAAAGTTAGAAGATTGAATTTCCTCCAGGCGCTCCAGCAGGGTTGGAATGAGTTTATCTGGTGTGTTTGGGAGAAAGTGACATGTAGATCATCAGCACGGGAGAGAAAGGGAGAAAAAAAGAGTAAACTCGTGGGTTCTATCAGAATGCAGGAATAAAGAACAAACTTTTAATTATTTACTTCGCACGTTACAAAATATATTTACACATAAATCAGCACAATTTCATTAAAATTTCACTTTTTTTTTTTTGTTATTTCACAAAAGATCCACCGCATAACACATAAAATCTACACATAAAACTCATACAAGCTGCTGACTTAAGGCATAATATCACTTGGCTTCATATAAACAAATTCAAAGCGATTTTTTTTGTCAATGCGTGTAATGGTTTTATACTTAATCATAATGAAAATGTGATCGTTATAAAAATACAGTCAAATTAGCCTTAGGTTTCATGTCACAATAGTAATAATAATAATAATAATAATAATAATAATAATAATAATAACACATCGGAGAACTTTACCAAGTCAAAAATGGAAAGATCATAAATGAATATTGACATTCAGAAATCCACCACTAAGCAGCACAGATCATCTACAGACAGTGGCGTAATTTATTTAGCTGTTTTGGCTTCTATTGGCTTCGACAACATAGCAATAAGCCACATAATTAACACCAAGGAGCTGCATCGTTCACCTTCTCACATCTATCATTAGTATTCTTGCTTTGGTTATCATATACAATCACATGGCCAGAGCTGATTCCAGATCATGGCTGGTATACACAGGTCCTTCTCAAAAAATTAGCATATTGTGATAAAGTTCATTATTTTCTGTAATGTACTGATAAACATTAGACTTTCATATATTTTAGATTCATTACACACAAACTGAAGTAGTTCAAGCCTTTTATTGTTTTAATATTGATGATTGTGGCATACAGCTCATGAAAACCCAAAATCCCTATCTCAAAAAATTAGCATATTTCATCCGACCAATAAAAGAAAAGTGTTTTTAATACCTGAACCCCATAGAGAATCTGTGGGATATTGTGAAGAGAAAGTTGAGAGACACAAGACACAAGAATCTGCAAAAGGATTCCCGACCAAGTATTGAGTGCAGAACTGAACATAATTATTTGAAGGTTGACTTTTTTTGTATTAAAAACCACTTTTCTTTTATTGGTCGGATGAAATATGCTAATTTTTTGAGATAGGGATTTTGGGTTTTCATGAGCTGTATGCCACAATCATCAATATTAAAACAATAAAAGGCTTGAACTACTTCAGTTGTGTGTAATGAATCTAAAATATATGAAAGTCTAATGTTTATCAGTACATTACAGAAAATAATGAACTTTATCACAATATGCTAATTTTTTGAGAAGGACCTGTATATAATGCTTTTTAAAGTATTATCTTGTGGCCACAAGTTGTCAAACGAACAGCCACGAATTGTGTAAAAAATTGTGTAATTTGAGAAGATGACTGGGAAAGTTAGGGTGAAGTAAAGGTGACTGGTCATGAAGTAAGGTAACACATGGGCTAACTCAATGGACTAATTGAAATGTTCAATGCCAGTTGTTAATAAATATACATTGTTGCCACAATCTCACCTGTTTTAAATAATTTGATTGGTTGAATTATTTGATCTGATTATTTCATAGATTAAAATAAAATAAATAAATAAATCAGCACAACTCTTCAGTTGCCCAATTTACCTGACTTCACCCTATATTTAAAGGTCCCATACAGTATTTTACTATTTCTTTAACAAGATAAGACTCCGCCAGAGCTCCCTCCGCACCCCCCCCCCCCCCTTTTTTTCAAATGCACTGTTTCAGTGTCTAGGCAAATGAGCTACTGCTGACCACACCCCTTCAGTGAATAGACAAATCTGAACAGTAAACCAGACCAGTGGAGGGGAATCTTCTTATATGAGGTCATATTAGGGGTAAAAATATAGTTGACCTGTTTAAACATCATCCAGTACAAACATAGAAACAGGAGAAACAAAGTTCTCACTTTTTATACACACACACACACACACACACACACACACACACACACACACACACACACACACACACACACACCCTGGGGATCTGTTGTAATATCTTGTCTAAACGTATAAATGACTAATAAGTACATTTGTGTAATAGTTCTCCTTTAATATGTGTTTTCTAGTTTATTATTTGGTGACAAAAGGGAAATAAATCAGTTGTTAAAACGGCCTCAAACTATTTTGCACCCACACATGAACAGCGGATCACCTTAACAAAGTGGACTTAAGTTAGATGCACCAGTTTCCTTTCAAACGCCTGCACTTCTGATCAAATACCTCCCAGTTATAGAGCTCATTTATTTATGATCACATCCCTTTGGATATTAAATATCTGGTATCTCTCCAGTTTTTCTTGCTAATGTCACCAATTGAGACAAAATAATCGATCTATTAATTTTTAATATCCTGATTTCATATTTCTGTAAAGTTGCTTTGCGACAATGTCCACTCTTAGAAGAGCTAACAGTACAAAGTTTGCATGCTCTCCCCAGCTTTGTAGGCTTCCTTCGGTTAGTCTAAAGACAGACTAGGTTAACATTTCCAAGTTTCAAAATTCCCCATTGTGTGCCCTGTGACAGATTGGCAACCCATCGAGGATGTACCCCGCCTAGTGCCCCATGTCCCCTAGAACAGGTTCCTGGCTTCCTGTCACCCCGTACAGGATAAGTGCTATACATAATGAGTGAATTGAGAATTTATTTAAGGTGACAAGTCCAACAGCAGCTATTACTCACACCCAGACTGAAATAAAGTGTCAAATTATCAATCCTCTTTCTGCGTAACTTCCCGTGCCCACAACTATCCAATTTAGATTTTTCTATCTCAATCAATCAATTAAAGGTGAAACTGGTGCCAAACTGACCAGAATAAGACCAAACTAGATTCTAAAGGTACCATAATGGAGGGATTTCAAGGTCTTACTGGTGTAGGTGTTGTGTGCATAAATTTCAAAGCATAATACTTACTGTATACCATATTACACTCATATCAGGTTTACATTGCGTCCGTATTCCACTGTTGTCCTGTTGTCAAGAAGGCGACCTTCATATCACTGCTTATTGCATTATCTTGTTGTGTTGCCGGTGATATTTTATCCCTAATTTAATTGGTGATCAATAGCAGGTCGCACACAAATGGGATCCTTTTAATAAACTCAGTATCATGAAACAGATCGAGTACATCATGTCTGTTGTGGAGTCTGCCTTGTTCTAGGAACAGCTTCTCTGACTTTTCTTTTTGCTCCTTTGTCCATTTATTTTGATCTCTGGAAGTTCTACAATGAATATTGTACATCTTTATGTACACCAACAGTGATGCATTTTTCAAAAGTATTGTATTCTCTATGTAACGGGTTGCATTTGTTCCCATATCGAGCACTTAAACAAGCTACATGAAGCAAAACACGTACCATGGGCTTGTGACTCTGGACTGCAGTGAGATCCTGCACAGCAACCCTCATTCGCTTGTCTTGATGTCTCTACATTACTGTGCATGTTATCAGCTCCAACCCTAATCAAACACACCTGAACAAGCTAATCAAGGTCTTCTGGATTACTAAGACTGCAAGCAGGTGAGGGTTGGAGCTGTAGGACTCTGCAGGACTGTGGGTCTCTTGGACCAAACTTGCCTACCTCTGGGTTAGGGTAACTGTGGGAAAACTGAGTGCAGGGTAAGAGAATCTATCCTGCCAGTTCATCATATACACATTGACATTCTGATTGATACTTGGGGCATTTTCCCATGGCCAATATTCCTAACTTTGTGTTTTTGGGATGTAGGAGGAAGCCGGAGAAACTTACATAACCTCAGAAGTAACGTGCAGAACTCCACACAGATACAAGCATGAGGCAGCAACACTACTGAACTGCACTACAGATACAGTAGTGATGCCAGAACAGGGTATCACAGTTAAACAGTTGGTGTTATTCTTCTTTACATTCATGAGTAAAGGCAACAATCGTTTTCTAGCAGCTGACATCGTAAGACTTCATCACAATCTCCCTCCGTACCTGTCTGGTGCGAACCGGGCATTGCGGTCGCCCAACCCCAAACAGCAATGCCAGTCCGCCAAGCACCTGCACCCATGCACCGACCCAGCCGAAATACAGAGAACCGGCCGGGCGCAGGGTCAGACTGGGCAACTTGTGCAAGTCCAGTCCTTGAAAGTCAGACATATTTGATACAAGTTCCACCCCAAGTTTGGGCAAGTGATGGGTGTAGATGCTCAACGCTGCGAGACTGAACACACCAGCAAGTGCGACCAGCATTCCTCCAGCTCCAGCTACGTTTCTGAGTGGCGTGTCCGTCCAACAGCGGGCACCGACACTGGCGAGCACAATCCCCGAGCCACACAGGAACAGAGAAGAGAGCACGAGCCCCCGAGTGGCGCGGACACGTGAGTCATGTTGGTACGGTCCAGATACAGGCCAGCACTCCCGCAATTCGGAGTGCACGACCTGCAAGCAGCTCTCCCATAATCCGTCTGAGCGGAGGAGCAGAAGCTCGATGCCTCCGCCATCACCTGATCCAATCCTTCCCAAGCGAGCCTGGCCTTCCCGCCACTGAGGCGTGATGGCTGCCGTGAACACCAGCACCAGTCCCAAGGGAGCGAAGACAATGCCAGTCACTATCGAAGCCGGCGTGTGCATTGTGAGCGATGTCACAGCCACAGAAAACAGTTTCGAGGCTTTCAGCGTTCGATGAATGATTGTTCACGGCTGAGAAACAAAAACAACATGTAATGAAAGATCGGAATCAGAACGGGTGAAGAGAGAAAACACCACAGCTACTGACCCACATAAAAAAGAAAAACACTGAAACACAAATAAATCGATGCATCAAAGAATTTGAGATTCCATAAGAGAGAGACGAGCACTCACGCCGAGGGAAGATTCCAGGACTTTCCACAATCCAGATGTTCACGAACGATGTGTTTGGTCAGAGCAAGTCTGATCATTGTGTGTGCGTGTCAGACTCTGTCGCTTCTTTTCTCCTCCAAGCTGAAATACAGAATGGCTCCAAACATCACCGTAACCCATGGCAACCAGCAGACTGGAGGTGAATGTCTGTCTGTTGCTAAGAGACCGTAACCTAGACGATCTCCTGGCTACGTGCTGCTTCGGTCATTTACATCGGGCTCAATATGTTCAGCTACAAGTGTGTGTGTGTGTGTGTGTGTGTTCTGTGTGTCCTTGCTGCTCAGGACTTTATTAGTTTGAAGCGTGCGTGCAAGAATGTGTGTTTGTGTGTGTGTCTATGTTTTCGTCTTGTGAATATTGAAAGACAATAATGGAGGAAAAAAGCTTTTTTAAATGGAGTCACGCTCTCTTTCGCCGTCTTGCTCTCGCTCTCTCACACACGCGCACTTTTCACTGGTCATATGTGTGTGTATCAAGGCATATCTGATGATTTTATTGAAAACATGACAAAGACGTTAAACATTAGAAGAAGTCAGGTCGACACAGGATGGTGGAAGACGAAGAAGAGGCAAGGCCGAATAGATTTAATATTCATCTCTAATAAAGTTAATTATGGAGATTCATCTGTAATGGAATCATTACATTTGATTAATGTAATCAAAGTGGTGACCAAAAGTATTAAGACGGCATATGCCATGCATTGCGGGGTGTAATACATACATGGTGGGTAAAAGTAACTAGGCATTAAAAATTGGTAATAAAGTCCATATTTCTAATACAAGTTTATTGAAACAAATTTTGCATATACTTTATTACATTGGAAAATGAAAGCAAATCTTTAAATTTCAATGTAGACACCTCCAGGGTCTGGGATCGATTCCCACCTGCCTGTGTGCATGGAGTTTGCATGTTCTCCCCATACTTGGTGGGTTTCTTCTGGGTACTCCAGTTTACTCCAACAATCCAAAGACATGTAGATTAGGCTTATTAGTGTTTCCAAATTGCCCGTAGTGTGTGAATGCTTTATGTCTCTCTTGTCTAATAGCAGAAAATACAATGGTGATCACCCTAGTTGGACTACAGAGGTTCCTAGGAGGACAGATGGAGTTAATTAAAGGAACAAATATGCGGCAGGACTTTCACTTTCTGTAGCCAAGGCGTCAACCTCTGCAGTAAAGCGCCCAAAAACTAGCGGATTTCCAAGTGAATTGCAAACTGCTATGGCAAATTAATTCATTGCGACTTTCACAAACATGCACACACATTAATCACTTCTCTGTCGGCAAACTTCCTTAACAAGCAACCTCTCTAATGACACTTGCTTTTGCCTCTTTTTGAAGATTTTGTTTGTGGAAATGTGATGTTGCATTGTCATTAAACAGATTCCTCTCCCGCACATGCTACAGCCATTTTAACCCTTTTTCTTCCTGTTGTTGCAATCAGTACATTAGAACATGAAATAGAAAAAAAATGTTATGGTAAAGAGTACATGCGTGAACGGATGTTGACTGTACAAGTGATGCACGCGGAGTGGTAGGCTAGTTGTGATCACATGATGCTCGGCAGACAAAGCGCATGTGTACTACTCGCATATCAAGACCCCACTCGTTTATCAAGACAAACAAAATTATATAAATAAAATTGAATTGAATTGATTGAATTGTCCTGAGTCACTGCGTAGATGATGCACAAATATCTCAAGTTACACATTTCAACCAATTTGAGTCCAATTTCATAACAGTGTTGTTTTTTTTGTATGTGTGTGTGTGTGTGTGTGTGTGTGTGTGATCGCATATTGATATACAGGTTATAATGAGTTATAATGATTAAATGGTAACTTGCTAAATCAATACATTTGTAAACATATTGATTTATTTAATGCACTATAAGACATGCAACAGAAAACTCACAACAGAATGCGTGTGCGGGTGTGTATGTGTGTGTGTTTGCAGGCAAACTGATTGACCTGACAGCCTGTCATTATAGTTTTGTGTCATTACCGCCTTGTCACTGCTAGAATAAGTACAGGTGCATTAACATCTCAAACACTGCGCCTTACACAACAAAATCAGAACATACCGTCATCCAGGATGCCATGGCAACACAGGAACAAACACGGATTAATATAGAGCTATGCTTTGTTTAACACACGCACCCACACACACACATATCCTTGTGTTTATTAGACATGTGTGGTTACTGTATTATTGGCTACAGTGATTAAAAACTCATATTTTGTTTGAAATATTTTCAAATGACTTGCAGGATTATTAATGAGCACGGTCCTCCTGCCCACTCACTCTCTGTCCTTTAACCATCTGGCGAGTGATATCGTGTCATCTCAGTACTTGCGATAAGATTTGCTAAGGAGTTTGCATGTGTGGAGGGCAAGAAAAACGTGCTAGCTTGCTTATTAAGGCTCTACCGGAAATCGTGTCGTTTAAATGAGCATGTGGTGTTTGTTTATTTATTTATTTATTTGTATTAGTAAATATACAATTTGTAGTGCATCTAGAAAAAAGGAGCTGGATGACTGTACTGTATATGCGGGTCGGTGTAAGAGTCAATGCTAAAAGTTCTTTTTGTTTTTATTCATTTCTTTGCAAAAATAATAAAAAATCATTCAGATTGATTTGCAAAACTGTAAGCAAGCGTCTGTGTGAGGTTAAATATCTGACTTTCTGTGTTATGATTGGTTGCAAGAATTCAGTCTCATCTATGACTGGTCAAAAACATAACGTGAAAGCGGCTTAATTGTGTTTTTTTTTTTAAGTCTACGGCGGCTGTGAAGTGCAAAACAAATTAAACAAACTGAAAACAAAATAAATTAAAATATGAAATAACAAAACCAAAAACAAAACAACAAAAACAGAAAACAAAATAACAAAATCAAAACCAAATTAACAAAACGGGGAAAAAAACGAATTCAAAAACAAAATATCAAAACGCAAAACAAAATAACAAAACTGGCGGCGCGGTGGTGTAGTGGTTAGCACCGTCGCCTTGCACCTCCAGGGTCTGGGTTCGATTCCCGGCCAGGCTCGATTCCCGTCTCTGTGTGCATGGAGTTTGCATGTTCTCCCCGTGCTTGGTGGGTTTCCTCCGGGTACTCCGGTTTCCTCCCACAGTCCAAAGATATGCAGGTTAGGCTAATTGGCGTTCCCAAATTGCCCGTAGTGTGTGATTGGGTGTGTGAGTGTGTGTATGTGTGTGTGCTCTGCGATGGATTGGCACCCTGCCCTTCAGGGTGTACCCCGCCTAGTGCCCGAAGTCTCCTGAACACAGGATTAAGCGGTATAGAAGATGAATGAATGAACTTTAAACTTACATTGATTAGCAATATAAACAACACACCTATGAGGCTGGACAATGGAATAAACAAACAATAAAAGTGTCAAACATTTATCTGTTCATTCTTTGACAATACTGCTGCTTTTTGTTGGAAACTGGCAGACATAAAAAATGTGAAAAATAGTTTCTGATGAAATGATTTCAATCAATGTTGGGGACACAGTGTTAATGTGCTGGAGACGCTGCTGCGCTTTCAGAGAACTGAACACAGAACTGTAGATGGAAGGTTTTTCAGTAGGTCTCCAAATGAGCAGCAGGCCTGAAGAATAGAACATCTTTTTTTTCATGTGACTTGAAAAACCTTCCATCTACAGTTAAATATAAATATTAAAACTTTGATCATGTTATCTAGTTTAATTTAGTGTTTAGCTACATAAATAAGACAGTAGGTTCTCTATTCAACCCCTTAAAATTTAATAGCTACTAGACTATTTATTCAAATTAAATAGCCTCCCCCTGTGATGGTGAATTGAAGACGCTGATAGACGGCGAGGAGCCGAAGTCTGCCGACACTTTCATATGTAATTTAAAGGGGACGATGATGGGGGACCAGCAACTTGTGTGAAGTTTATGGAGAATTTTTAGGGGGGCTGAGTACAAATGTTAGGGGGCTAAAGATGGCCTAGCGACGCGCTGTCTGTAGCGCTGATGTATGCTGTCAATCAAAAAGGGGTTCTGCCGTTTAAACAGCTCCTCCAATCATCATGCAGCAGCCCAGTGTCCTGTCCCGCCCACTGCTCCATTCACCCCCAGAGAAGCTCAGCTTGATTTTGGTGCATTTATCCAATTACCGTCCAGCTTTTCTGCAGTGAAGAAGGCTAGTCTATGCTTCGCCATAGCGCTCCAGTGAAGCAGTGAAATGTATGACAAGAAAATCGTGTCAAACTATCTACAATAAATACCTGATTCTGAACGAGCTAATCATGAAGCTGAATGCATTCTAGCGCATTTTTATTAAAACCAATATAAATACGACAGTGCATATATGAACATTTATTTTCTGACATAGTAGAGGAAGTTCCGCTTCCCTTGTAGTCTTAGAGCAGCCGCCACTGCTCTGCCCTCCGGACCTGTCTGACCCATCCTGGTGCCCCGCTTCTGGTTGGAGGTCTCGTCGCATGGATGCCCCGTGTGTCTCTTTGAGATGCGTCTGGTGTCTGGGGACGGTTTCACTCTACCATGAAGACGGTTCTGGCCTCGACTGGTGTTGGCAGCTGTTTCTCTGGGGACTTGACTTGGCTGCAGTTGCTCGATAGTTCAGGACTGGAACTTTCTACAAGTCTATCTGAGTCTCCAATAACTACCTGGACTCCATATTAACATCAATTAACACCAACTATTAGAGCTGAACTGCCTGCCACCTAACACACTGTATAAATGCAGATCATTTCCTGCTATCTGTTTCACCCAGATGAGGATGGGTTCCCTGTTGAGTCTGGTTCCTCTCAAGGTTTCTTCCTATTACCATCTCAGGGAGTTTTTCCTTGCCACTGTCGCCCTCGGCTTGCTCACCAGGGACTATCTGACCATTTTGATTCATACACATTCACATTCCATACAAACTTATATAATTATTTTGATTGTGTAAAGCTGCTTTGCGACAATGTCAATTGTTAAAAGCGCTATACAAATAAAATCAGATACAAACCGGAAAAGGCAGGTATAGTTTGCAAATGAAATTCTTATCGCTGATTGGACGAGACATCTGTCACTCAAGATATACAGGAAGTACAAACTTGTTTCTCTATCTTTGTTTCTTGTGTGTTCTGCTTCACTTTAAACGATGATGGCCATAAAATACAAAACAAATTAATAAAACTGACTTCAGGGCCACCGTAAGAACGGCATATTTTAAACCACAATAATATTTGCACATTCATACACACACAAATTTACCGCTACTACAGTACTTCCTGTATATCTTGAGTGACAGATGTCTCGTCCAATCAGCGGTAAGAATTCCATTCGCAAACTATACCGACCTTTTCCGGTTTGTATCTGACTGGCCGAGACGTGCGATACAAATTAACAAAACGGAAAACAAATTAACAAGTTCAAAACCAAATTAACAAATCCGAAAACAAAAATAACAAAACAAAACAACAAAACCCAAAACAAAAAAACTAATTAGTTTTGGGTTTTGTTATTTTGTTTTGGGTTTTGATATTTTGTTTTCAGTTTTGTTAATTTGTTTTGCACTTCAAGGCCACCGTATAAATCGAAGCGCATTTAAGTACAATAAAATAGGTCCTTGTGGTTATAAGTTTATGAAGTTTGTCACCTGGAATGTGAGTACAATATACTGAATGTAATGGGGGCCAAATTCCACAACCCTCGTTCCATTCAAAAAAAAATTTCTAAAGTTCAGCTGAGACTCATATAAAGCTTCTGCAGTCCCACTGATGTAACTCAAGTTGGTATATTATAGTGTAACTAGCAATAGTTAAGCAGAACTATTCATTCCAGGGAAAGACAATGTGTACTAAAGTTATGGTGCATGATTTAGCTCAATGGGAAGGCATACAGTATGAGTCTCAGCTGAATGAATTGTAATGCACACACACAAAAAAAAACATACTAACTATCTCTTTAAGCATAATTTAAAAAGGCCCAAAACTCATACACTATATAAATAAAATAGCTTTTTTTTTTTTTTTTAAATAATACAATTTCCTGATGAGAGGAGAATCAGGAGAGTCAGAGCTCCAAAGTCGGCTAAACTACGTGAATTTTTTCTTATCTTTCCCATGACAACCAAAGATCGAAGAAACAAGTGGTTGGAGTGAGTTGGAAGCTATTGCAGAGTAATTTATAAGGTTGTGCTGTTTTGGTACAAGGTACAAGTGTACATGATTACATGACCAGCATGCTGTCTCTATATTTTAACCCCGTGAGTGGAATTTATATCACGTTATGTTTTCACGTAACATGATAAAACTGAAAAATATAAAATCTAGGGGAAGTGAAGATCCTCTAACTAAACAAAGAACCTACTGTATTGAATAACCTTTCATTCTGAAAGTGGAATAACAGAACTAGCATTGTGTAAACTGCATGCTGTCATGATGTCACAAATTTGGCTCACTTTTCCTTTTACTTCAGAATTACAGTTAAGAAACAGATGTCAAAAAGATGCATCATGATAAATCCTTAGGAACCTCTGTAGTCCAACTTGGTACCGTGTAGGCCAGTGGTGGTTACTATTGTATTTATTCCCATTTTTATGACCGTTGCAGGACCTCCGGTCAACATTCGGTTCGGCTCAGTTCGGCTCGGTTTGCGCTTCCACTGCAGTTTAGTACCGCTGTAGAGTGGGCGGGATTATTCACATGTCGTTATAGTCGCGGCGCCGCTACTGCCGTGACATCATCGTAAACATGCCACAAACAAACACACAACAATGGAGCATATCGACGGCATGGTGTTCTTCATTCTCGACATGTGGTTGTTTTTAACAGCGAGACGAAGGTGTTTGTTTCAAAAGAGGCTGATGGCAGCCAAAGAAAATTTTTGGTTAATACAAAAAGGTGCGTGCGATCCTTCTCTGGCTGTTTCTAAATATAGCGGTTCTGTTGTGTCTCGTGTCGCAAATTTGGTGACGCAGTAATGACGATTTTCTCCGGCCAATCAGTGACCAGCAGAGTTTACACGTCACGTTTTGGTAACGGTTCGGCACGCTCGGAACCTCGGCTGAGGTGGTACTAAAAAAAGGACCAGGTACCAGGTACTGTTCCCAGTGGAAAACCCCCCAAAAGTGAGCTGAACTGAACCGTGTCGTGCCGTACTATGCAGTGGAAAAGCGCCATAATAGGAAGAAACCTTTAGAGGAACCAGACTCAACAGGGAACCCATCCTCATTTGGGTGATAATGGATAGAAAGTATATATCATGTGTAATATGTTAAATACAAATAAATATTCAGCAATCATCTGACATTGTAGTTAAGACACTTAGTCAAGTGGTTTCATTTCATTTTTTTTTATTTTCATTATAAAAGTAGACGAAATACAAAAGCAAAGGGTAAATGTTGCAAAAATATCAATTGATATACAATGGAAACACAAAGCAGTTGAAATGCTTGTGATGTGAAATCCGAAATATTCCACAAAAAAAATGATCAGATCATCAATCAAAATTGTGAACAGGGATTTGCTTTTCCTGGTGTTTTTCTTTTTTTTTTTTTTGTGGTTCATTAATTCTTTATTTTTTTAGCTAAATGTGGAAGGACGAGAGGCTACGTGGCCGTGAAACCCGTAATGCCCAAGCAGCCTCGAAATGTACGGAGTCATGCGGCGCTGATCAATAAAAAGCCACCAGCTACTGATCTTTCACACGTGAAACACTGAGGCAGAAATGCGGCTCCGCGGGCAGGAAATGTGTGACGTTCAAAGTCCAAAACCGCAGGCTAGCGTGAAGCTACAGAGTCCTGACCAGAAGTGTATGAACCTACATAGGCTTAAGAGGCTCATACGTGAAGTTAATGTAATCTACACAAGCATGCATAAGCAATACCACTACCATGTCCTCTACTGTGTTTGCTCCTTCCACAGAAATGATGAGAAAGCATAGAAAGCAGCGGTGATGGGTTGTGTTGGGGTCGGCCTTTTACAAATAAACAGACCTTGCAAAGCTATCACTGAAATATTAATAAATCATAAGATAAACAAAGTCTTAACAAAGTCTTATCAATATTCACTTCTATGTACAATTCATATTTACAACTCGTTCATTTATCCACTCGTCGTTTTGTATAACATCATTATTTCTTACAACATATTTAATTTGTGGTTAAAAAATAATAAAAAATAATATATAATAAAAAAAAAAACAAGGAAATACATTGTATTTACAGAGGTAATTCATATGGGTGCTGATGTTTAGCTGTGAACCTGCAGAGCTCCATCGTCTCCATGGGAACAGCCATGGGGGGGGGGGGGGGAATAAATGTGGCAGTGCTTTCAGATTGGGACTAGACACTAGAAGATGTTCATGATGTCACTCATAACTCGAGTAGCGTGATTTGGAATTGACTGCGCACGATTTCGGTGATCTCGATGAGGAAGGCTGAATGGTTGCTGTAGTGTTCGATGATGTTGTCGTCCATGTTCACGAAAATCCTGAAACAGGGAGAATAGACGAGGTTAGGCTTGTAAGCCGCAATAAAAGACAAAATATTGAGTAATATTAATACTATGCAAAATTGACAACATATATTTTAATGGGGCCCCCTGGTGGCTTGGAGGACCAAAAAAGTAAGTAGAGAGAAATCTAGCTGTAGATTTAGATTTCTGTTGAGCAAGTGCACAAGAAAAAGAAAAAAAAACTTCCTTTTGATGTTTCACATGAAAAAGAAACTATGCTGTGAAGTCATAAAGGAGACATATTTAAATGTTTCCTTTTCTACACCTTTATCTTGTGAAGACACAACAGTATTAAGTGGGTTGAAATGATGTTTAGCATGTACTGTAAAATATTTCTCAATTCAGTGTTTATGAATAAAGCATCAGACCGTAGGTATAAATCTAGGCAAATTTATGAATCTAAGCTCGATTCCAACTCAATGATACTGAAACAGCAAGATCATACTGGATAAATAAATAATCGTTCCATCACAAAGCCATTCGAGTACTTCACCTGTGCACATACATCATAAATCAAAGAAATGTTCCACCCAGAAGGTGATGAGTGCAAGTGTGTGTGTGTGTGTGTGTGTGTGTGTGTGTGTGTGTGTGTGTGTGTGTGTGTGTGTGTGTGTGTGTGTGTGTGTGAGTGCCAGGTCTACCAAGCCTGAGGGTTCACAGGAAACAGATTGATGATGTGGGGTGGAGAGAGAGAGAGAGAGAGAGAGAGAGAATGCCACCTAACCAGTCTTGTTCTTCCAATCACTACCATCATCTGCGTGTCTAAGGGCTCGATCACTCCGAATCTCAGCTACGAAGCCTTGGGCAAGATTACTGACACTACTCAAACAGAGCAAAACCTACAGTACATATAAACCGCTGTTGTACTGTACATTCACAATGGTTTGAACATACAGTAGAACCCAGATGATGACAGGCGCCTGAAGGATTTGCACATTTTTAACTTCCCTGCTCTACAACTTCATCACCCTTTTGTTTTTAAGTGTTTTTTTTTTTTCCTGGTAAAGAAGTAAAGAAAACATCAATTATGAAATTCCTTCACTACAGGGTTCTCGCCCGCCCGGTCTGTCAGCTTAAGTTCCAGAAAGCTGACGGCAAGAGACCAAAGTTAACCTTAAAATCACAACGAAGGCATTTCGGTACATCCCAGCCTCTCTTTATCTCCCTGATCTGCTCTGTCATTAGAGCACGAACGACAGTCACCATGCCGAGACCCCTCCCTGCGTGCCAAAATGGCCGACGCCACCCTGTCAGACTCGGCGTGTTCAGCTCTACGTGAAACTTGTCACTCACCCTCGTTTGCATTTTTTGAAGATTTTCACGATGGTGTCTTCTTGCATGCCGTACTTTTCCGAAATCTGAGCACGAGAAAGGAGAAACAGGATGAGATTCATTTCAGGGATCTTGTAGCGTGTACAGAGAGATGTTCACGTGCATGACAAAGGAGCAGAAAGAAGGAAGGAGAAATAAAAGAGAAGCAATGAGAAAAAGCAGAACTTACCGCATGTCTGAGTCCTCTCAGGGTGGGCGAGTTCAGCATGAGGGCGTCGAAGACTTCCTCCGATTCTTGCCGTACATACAGGAGGACTAGATAAAAAAAGAAAAAAATATATATAAATAATCTGCACTTTTGTTTTATGAATGTCGTTTGCTTTGTATGATGTAAATATACAGTACAGTCATACAGTAGACGTGATTGCGAATGGGATCTGGTCTTAATTGCATTTGACTCTCCGGATGTGGGTGACCAAATTAGTTCATCTGTTGGTCCCATAAAGCTGTTCTTGGACTTGTTACCTTGACAACAAGTCCATAAGATCAAACGCATATGATCAGTTACTCTCGCGTTGTTTTATCTTAGCTTTGGTTACTGCATACGACATGTCAAGCTGTGGTGCTGTGATGTGGTTTTGTGTATAATATTAATGTTTGTTTAGATGAGGCGGAGAGAGGGATGTTGCGTATTGGTGTAGTGTTGTGGTCTTTGATTTTGCTTTAATGGTGTGGTTTGTATTGCAGTTTGACTTTGTGATTTGTTGTCGTGTGGTTTTGTGGTGTTTATGTGGTTGTAGTGTGTGATGGATGAGGGTTTGTGATGTACTTGGGCTCTAATATTTGACATCAAGGTTTATACTGATTATCTGATGTTATGCTGAGGTTTTGTGGTTGGAACGTTGACGCGGTTTGTCGGTTTGTCCGTGTTGCGTTATCGTACCTCTTTGCTGTTCTTCCCTGCGTGGTTGTTTGCTCGGTGGTGAGCCAGATCTATCTCCCGAATCCGAGAAACAGGCGACGCGTTTCAGCGAGTTCCTCTCACCTTCCTCTGTGCTGGTTGTCACTGCCTAAGCGTCAAAGATAACACATACTATCAGCATTAGAAAAAAAGAAAAGAAAAAAAACACAACATATGGCTATTGAAAGATTTCCTGTTCTTCTCTGACAGTGTTATCATTTTACCAAGCGATGCATAACATCACACAGACATAATCACACGAGTGTGTGTCTAACTGCCCGATCTGAGAGTCTGTTCTCACATACACATGATACTGGTGTGTGAGACGATCCTGACTAGAAGCTACGATTGCATGACATTCAACACCATATGTTTGTGTGTGTGTGTGTTTGTGTGTGTGTATGTGATTGTGCCTGTAAATGTTCGTATGTACGTGCGTGGGTGTGTGCATGCATGCAAGATGGTGAGTTGTAAGGAAATGCGCCTCTTGTCAGACTGTGGGAAAGGCAATGGAGAGTGCGAGTGTATTCCTCCTCCACTGTGTAAACACGCAATCGCTTTAACACCAGCGGAATAAGGCTGAGTCAAGCGTGTGCATGTGTGTGTGTGTGTTTGGGAGTGTGTGCGAGCCCCTGCAAGCTAATCCCTCCATGTCAGTCAGCGTGAGGTGAGTTTCGTTTACCGTTGTGTAATCATACTTTCCCCTTCCATCTCTCTCTATCCCTTCCTTCCCAGCCCACTTTTTTTTTCCCCCACTACATTTTTTCCCACACTTTTCCTGCCCCTCTGCTGCCCTGCGGCTGTTCGAACATGACTCGGCGGTGCTGCGGCTAACCACAAATCCCAGGATTCCTAGCAGTTTGTATGCATGCATGTGTGTGTGTGTGTCTGTGTGTGTGTGTGTGTGTGTGTTTGCCGTACCAAGCGCTGCATGTTGCTGTAGTGGGTCTCTGGGATGAACAGCACAGGCGGTGTGACGTGGTCTTCCAGGGTCTTGAAGAAAGTGCAGTCCTTCCCAATAGAGCTGGACACCAGAGTCTGTTTTCCTGAAAAAAAGAAGAAGTAAAACAAGACATTTTTTTTATTAATTATTCATTCATTCATTTTCTATACCGCTTAATCCTGTTTTCAGGGTCGCGGGGACCTGGAGCCTATCCCAGGAGACTCTGGGCACTAGGCGGGGTACACCCTGGACAGGGTGCCAATCCATCGCAGGGCACACACACATACACACACTCACACACACACTACGGGCAATTTAGGAACGCCAATTAGCCTAACCTGCATATCTTTGGACTGTGGGAGGAAACCGGAGTACACGGAGGAAACCCACCAAGCACGGGGAGAACATGCAAACTCCATGCACACAGAGACGGGAATCGAGCCTGGCCGGGGAATCGAACCCAGACCCTGGAGGTGCAAGGCGACAGTGCTAACCACTACACCACCGCGCCGGCTTTTATTAATTAATGTAATTTAATAAAACAGATAATTAATCATTAGCATTACTGTTATTACAAACTTCTGAAGACATTTACAGCCGGCTGAGGTTGGAAAAAAAAAAAAAAAAGATTGTTATATGAAATTGTTATAGTTAAAAACATCAAAGTTTTTTTTTTTTTATCTTGAAATGTGCTGCTGTAGAAGCTCCCTATGTGGAATAATGACTAGCTGCTAGTTACTGGAGGATAATTACCACATGCTAACAGCAATCTTCTAAGCAATTGTAAAACTATTAAAAAAAAAAAAACATTCACATTTCATGATTAAAAAATATATATATTAAAATTATTAATTCAAATATTTTATACCAGCACACCTTACTTTTGCATAGTGGAAATTTAGGCTTGTATTTAGCATGCTAGCAAGACGAATGCTAATTCAGTTCCCAAAACTAAATTTCTCTCTTCATGCTAATACAAAAATATCGGAATCTAACCAAAGTATAAAGTTAAACCCTGTTAGAGATACGTTTTTTGGGTTATAGCTGTAAAAACAGTGCAAGTTTTATTTTAATGTTGTTAGCTTCAGAAGTATTTTTTTCTCTGCCTAGCTAAAATCAGAGCTACAGTAGCTACATGCTAAGATCTTTTCAACAGCTCATTAGCAGTCTATTTCATTGTTTGTTTTTTTGTGGGTTTTTATTTTTATTTTTAGTTACTAAACCTATTCATTACTTGAGAGATGAATGGAACATTCTAGAATGTGGAAATATCTATCAGCTCGGAGGAATGGGTTCGGGTGTGGTCTCTCTAGGCACTTCACTGGTTGCATAAATCAAATCTTATGACAGGGAGCTCTGGCATGGAGCTGTGTGATTATCTAGCTGGTCAAAGGGTGGGATGGATGACACTTACCCCCATTAGTGGAGTCAGCAACATTCTTGGTTCGCCTCTTGACCCTTTTGCGTTCTTCATCTCGCATCTTCCTCTCTGCGCCCTGTGGGAGCACGAGCGCATCATCTTTTTAAAATCTGACTGATTTCAGTCTTGACATCTCAGTGATTTGTGCCTCATCAAAACAGACCTTCAGGACACAATGCTTAAAAACAACAACCAGATGACAGCACCATCTGATGGAAAAACAACACAGCGGTTCCTCGTTCTGCAGCGATGCGCGAAGCGCAGTCGCCGTGGCGAAACCTGTTCGACTGGTACGATTCTGAATGATTCCTCCTGTCCTGTCCTCACTCAATGCTCTTTAAGCTAGCTATGAGGGCAGCCAAAGAGAAGGAACACGAACGATGGAGAAGATAGCAAGAATATGAGGGTTCGGAGCCTTCGATCAGATTAGAGCTGAATAATGGGATGAATGGTCGGTCTTAACTAACAGCAGAAAAGAAAAACAACAGATTCTAGAAGTGATCTTTTGTTGAATGGTTCTTATGAAAATGATATTCCCAATTCACAGAAAGCATGGCAGT
Organism: Channallabes apus; assembly: GCA_030522415.1. NCBI lineage: Eukaryota > Metazoa > Chordata > Actinopteri > Siluriformes > Clariidae > Channallabes > Channallabes apus. The sequence continues at coordinate 34,053,473 of CM060116.1, read as the reverse complement.
TGGAAAAGGTGAAAGATGACTCTTAAGCCATGTCTCAGATAAAGACGAATAGCCTAGAGGGCCACAGCTGTTGCGTAAGTGCTTTAGTGCACACCTTAACTTAATCGCAATTATCATAAGCTGAAACTCTACAGGAAGCGAAGTTGGAGTTGAGAAATCTAACTGACCTTATCACAGAAGATCTTGACCTGGCAGGCGGCTCGGTGGAGGAGATGGTTAGTGCCAGAGCTGAAGTCAAACGTGTCGATCTGCAGGTTTAGAGGGACGCCTTTCACCCCCTTCTGAGACGAGAAGTCTGTGCTGAGGGAATTGATACCCACATACACCTGCGGAAAAAGAGCATGCATTAGATACACTGATTTAAGTATTAAACTACTGTACACATCAAAAGGCTAAAGTCTACGTCATGTGTATAACGAGAGAGAAAGAAAAAAGAAGGAGAAACAGGTTTTAAGGCTTTCGTTAACGTAACTCGGTAATTAACTACATTTCCTTGTAGACGTATTAGCTAAAAGTAACTAAGCTCATCTCGGACACAAGAAACAATAAGGAATTTAAAATAGCTTCTAATCCCTGAGTGGGATCATAACGCATGTATTATGTCATTTCGCGAGTCTTTACGGAAAAATAAAAAAAGCTAGCATCACGGATAACAACAACGTAGCCCTGAAAGCTGAAAAGATGCCAATGACAGCAAACTTCTATAGGAAAGGCGTGGAATAAAAATGGGAGAATTGTGACATGACCAGGCCTGTTTTAACCCAAATGCAGAAACGTAGAGAAAGAAAGACAGGCTTAGTATGCGAAAGGTTCTAAGCTGGGATCAGCTAGCTTTGTCTTTGTAATCCATTTTTATTAGGACGCAACCAACCGAACCACTAATCTGAGACTGATATTTCCTTTTACTTCTTTCTTTTTCTCTGCAGTTTATTTTCTTAGTTAATTGTTGTGCTTCTCTCTCTCTCTCTCTCTCTCTCTCTCTCTCTCTCTCTCTCTCTCTGTCGTATAAATCGATTCTTTATAATTATCAGGTGTGTATACAGTATGTTGTTTCCTTTTTTCTTCTTCTTCTTCATTTTGATACTCTTTCCCTCCTCCGCCTGTTCTTGGTTTCGCTGTCCCGCCCTAAACTGCCTCAGGATATTCTTGAGATCTCTCTCTCTCTCTCTCTTTTTTTTCTTCTTCTTTATACTTCATCTCTCTCTCCCTGTTGTCATGACAGGTGCCTGGGGTGGTGACATGCCATGGATTCCTTTGCCCTTGTGACACACACACACACACACACACACACACACACACACTGCACAAACAAATGGATCTGGGCAAGTGTGTGTTTTTACCTTCGCCTCCTCATTGGTGTTCCAGATGAACGATAAGGCGTTAAAAGCGACCTCGTCTACGTTGCTGACTCCGCTGAAGACTTCCTTATAGTCGGCTAGAGAGAAATAAAAATTTAAAAAACGCGTTAATGTTAAAAGGAAAGTTAAATGTTAATGGGTAGAGTTCCTGAAGCTTCCCAGCCCTGCTAATTGTGTTTCGTTTCCATCTCTAACACACCTTCTCCAAATTATCGGCTAATTAATACACTTCCTGAGTCAACCTGGGTGTGTTGGACCAGGAACAATACCACCAACTGTAGGGCAAGGGGTACCCCAAGGAATGTGAAGCCACACCTCAGTGACATTTAACCATGATTAATAATTAATAATAAGACAACGCTATCAGACAACACTGCCGACCCCTTGCGCTGAGCTATGTGTGTGTGTGTGTGTGTGTGTTTTGTTACTGCGTACCGATATCAATGACCCTCTGCTTAGCGGTTGGCTGCCGTGCGTGCCAGTGATTCCAGCACTTCAGCTGCATCTCAGGACTCTTTTCATTTTCAAACACTGCCATGACCATAACCTGGGAGAGACAGTGAAAGGGAAAGAACACAAACACAGAGAGAAGAAACAAAAGAAGAAGAAAAAGAAAAACAGGTAGATTGTTACAAAAGGCTTCATTGGACCTTGGTTTATCTCTTATTGTCGTTTTAATCAAGTGAGCGTACGCGTCGCGTGAAAACAGGTAGCCATGCCTCTCCCTTTCCATCACTAAGCCTTTAGTCACTTGGAGTTTTGGCACAACATCTACACGGATTTGCGCACATAGGTGTGTTCTCAAAAAGAAATATTACAACTTTAATGCCATTTGTCCTCAAATTTTTATGCTGAAGTGTTAATCCATCATCACTGGAAAAGGTCAAAACTTTAAATCATGCAAATTTGCAAAATGATCTTTTGGGAAACTTGGATCTTGGATATTTTAGTTCAGTACTTTCTTACAAGCAGGAGTTTCTTTGAGCCGCGTGTGCACATTGAGTCATAAATAATGAGTCTCTGAAGAACCCTGCAGTGATTTTTCAGATTAACCAGCACATACAGTAAACACTCCACTTTAGAGTTTTATTCCACCGGATTGTGATTTAGTGTGCTGACATGTCCTGAGCATCACGGATGGCTAGAACACACAAGTACTGAACCTTATAAAATCCTGACAACTTCCAAAACATTTTGTTTTGTTCTAAGAGCTAACACCTTTTCAACCACCACAACCTTCATAATCTTTTGGATAATTGTTCATCATTATTATTGTCCCCTTGTATATCATTTGATTTAGCTCACACTTGCTTTTTAATTGATGGAGATCCCTGCATGCACTTTGCACTTTGGTGTTTATTTAGACGTAAAACTGATCTCACCTTCACTTTGCATGGGATCCCAGCATTCCTGTCGACTCCCTGCAGAGTGATGGGGTAGAACTGGCCCTTGTTCAGGTACACCATAGGAACCTCAGTGGTCTTGTTTTGGGAGGCTTGCGGTGCTCCGAGGAAAAACTGAAAATCGTTCCTGCTAAAAAAGACAAAATTAAAAGAACATAAATAAACAACAAAACAACCAAATAAAAAAATCTGTCTTATCCATAGGGCAATGTGGAATATTAACAATTGGCAGAAGGTCTAAGTCTTTTTGAATGGCAGTCTAAAGTGATAAGGCTTACGTGTGTGTGTGTGTCTCACCTGAACTTCTCAGGAGAAGAGTTTGAGTAATCCGAGTAATCCGGACTCGGGTGGTCCACAAAATCGGTGTTGTAGGGTAGCGCCTATGTGGGTGAAGAAAACAGTTTAGTTTTTTTAATTCGTTTGCATCGATTCAATTGGATCATTACATGACTCACTGCATTGTTTTGGGAATTATAAACCACATGTTGGAATAAATAAATCATAAGTCATCCCCGGTTATGTAAGTTCTGAACGCTTCCTTAGCGAGACTCACTTCAGTGCTGGGGTCTGGGTACGGGGTATCCGAAGACCATAATTTCTGCGACATGTTGAGCATAAGCGAATCGAATATGCTGTTGATGGCTTGTTTTTCGTAGCTGTCGCCTGCGACGGCCTGAATGTAGTTGTTGTTGTTGTTGCTTGGTGGAATTTGCTGGGATGCCAGCTTCATGAGCTGTGAGTTTTGCAGAGTCGTCAACTCAGGGGACGAACCATTGGGTGTTCTGAAAGATAATTGAAGATAATTGTGTTCATTGTGGAAGCGAACTAGACCTCTATGTCTTTAAGATAAGGGAAAGTGTTGACTTGACATGCCACTTGTACTAAGTCTAGAACAAATAAAGTTCCTTTACTAGTAGCAGTGATTGGAGAACTTGTAAAAGTCAACAGAAAGAGCACTCGATCTCAACATTGTTTGAGCAGAGCTGGGTGGGAGCTGTTTGCCGCATAATCCACGTCTCTAACTCTGTTTGCCTTTCTCGTCGTCGCCTCGACTCACGGGTAAATTTTTTATTTTTTTTATATATATAATTCTGATCTTCAACCATTTTTCACCAGCACAAAAGACCAGTGACTCAGCTGTCTCTGGGGTGGGATGAAGAAAAGGATTAGCATCTTAAACTGCTCTGACCTGAGCTAAGCTCAAACTAATCTCGCTAGCCTTCGCTCTGTAGACTGGAGGAGCGGCAGGAGGCGAAGAAAGAAATAAAAACCTGTAAGAAACACCCACGTTAAGTTTCGTACAGTACACCTGTCACTCTTGTGCTTCTTGACAATTGCTCAGGCACACCTCGATCCTTTCCACTCTCGCTTGTCGCTTGAGTGTGTGTGTTGGGGACGTATTTGATCTCGACAGGATGTGAAATGAATCGTGGCATGTATGAGGAGATTACAGACTCTAAGAAAGACAGAACTAAGGGCTTGTTGGTGATTTTGTTTGTTTGTTTGTTTGTTTGTTTACCTGTCCATTGGTTTAAATGTACTGTCACCATGTGAGCAAGAAGTCATCTTCTGGTCTTTTGGGGTCTGGAAAGAAGAGCGAATAATTAATGAATGAACGGTACGTCGAACCGATTCATTGGAATCGGTAAAGGTTTTGGAGATTTACCTTGCAGTTCCCATTGAAGATGGAGATGTTGTTCAGATCGTCGTCAGCAATCCTGGATTTAGCTTTGCTGGTATCGATGTCCATGTAGTTCCAGGAGTCCATTAGGTAACTGTCAGTGTAGCATGAGTAATTAAAGCTCTCGTTTGGCAAAATCATCAGAGCCCTAGAGCAAAACGAGGGAGAACGATTGAGAAACTTGGTTAAAAGAAGCACAACAATTCAGGAAGTTTCCACACACACACACACACACACACACACATATATAGAACTAGACATATCATTATTTTCCCGTGTCTACAGAAGCTAAAGGATTTCAACAAACCAGGCTCTGAGAAAGTAAAGCCAGATAGAAATGAGTCTGAAACTATCCTAAACAACTTGCGCATTTGTGACGTAGCACCTGATGGAAGTGATGGACATCTGACACAGCTAACCCAAGAGACAGGGATGACAGTTCAGCTTTAATGAAATCGAGACTTTTACAAAGGAACACTTATCCCCTGATCCATTTGAAGTCTATCTTCTGTCCAACTGATTAGCAGCTTTCAAGCAAACAGTTCGTTTATTCCCGAGCACCTGAGCACCTGAGCTGTTTGACCAGGTGAGAGGTCTTGTTTAGCAAATAAACACATTTCCTGTTGATCTTTCTCTTGCTTTACTTTTACCCGAATCAGCTTCTGAAATAATCCCAAAGAGACTTTAAAGCCCGATCTGTGACAGACACGTCAGGCGGCGCTCGGTTGGCACACCATGCCATGCAGTTTCGATGCCCGTATTGTGTTTCTGTGTTACCAACTAAGCAGTGGAAAACCTTTTTTCTTTTCTTTTGTGATTCAGAGCCCTTAGGACAGCACAAAACACACACATGAATACTAGGAGTATTTTCTTTTAGACTGGTTAAAGTGTGGTTTATGTCAGTGTGTGTGCGTGTGTGTGTGTGTGTGTGTTGGTTGTGGTGTCAGCTATCTGTACAAACAGCCCGTATGTACTGTTTCTGGTGAGGGTCGAGTTGCCCAGTGTCAGAGAAGAGATGGGGTGTCAAGGCTGCAAGCGATGATACTACAACCAACACCATGGTGGTGTGAGAGCAATCAAGACGCAAGGAATCTTAACAAGTTATGAAAAGTTGGGATAACTTTCTGGACAGTCTTTTTTTTTTAAAGGAAAAAGAAAAAAAAATCTAACATCTGTAAACATCTGCATCAGTTTGGATAATACAGGAAATTGTCTTTGACTTGCCAATCATTGAAGAATATATCTCTTGACCTGATTGATATGCAATAGAGGTCCTTCTCTAAATGAAATGTGTCTATATATATACAGTATATATATATATATATATATCAAAAAACACATCACTTACTCTATCTCCTTGGTCATGTCGTTCCTGAGACGCTGCAAAAATAAAATCCTCAGTTTAAGCTCTCCTCTCTGGTACGTTCTGTGGTTCCGTTTTGATATATAATGGAGATATAGAGAGAGATAGAGAGAGAGAAAGAGAGAGAGAGAGAAAGTGGTTCAATCTGTGCACCTCCTGGAGTGAAGCGGTTCTGATTTGGGCCTGCCGCTGCTGGCGCATTTATCTGTCCTGACAGGTAGCTTTCACAAACTCGCCCCTGATTGGCTGAAGGCGCCGAGGCAGGTGTGTGATGGGACAGGTGTACGTCCTTAACTCTTTCTGTGCTGGAGAGAAACTCGTGCAGGTGTGTGAATGGATCTCATTAACACACGGAATAAAAGGCTGAGCTTTATCCCAGGTAGGCGTGAAAAAAGAGTCAGAAACCAAAGGCTGAGCTCAGGAGGAAAGTCTGTTCTTATGCAAATGTCGATGTGTATCTCATGCATAGCATGTTTCTCTCTGGCTTAAATGCAGGATTAAATAATAAAAGGTTTTGTTTCTGTATAAGGTTTTGTTCACTGCAGCTTTTAAAGGCTTTTAGGTTGAGGATGTTCCATGGGTGAAAACTTCAAAACGAAGATATGAAGAAAAGAAAAAGGAAAAAGTAGTGCTTTAATGTGAGAACTGAAAAGTTTAATATTTTATAATAAAAAAAAATATATATGAAATTATTTAAAATAGGACTGAAACTAGGAATTTAAAAAATCTGTAATTTGTTAATGTCCTCACAAAAACAGGGGTACGTGACCGTTTTGAACTTGTGAGGACCTTCGGCTGTTGCTTTTCTTTAAATTTTAAATAAAATTTGTTAAAATGTTTCTTTTTGGTTATGATGTTATATGGTTAAGGTTTGCTAAACAGATAATTAGCCATATTAGTAATTATGCAAAAAAAAAAAAAAAAAAAAAAACCCATGTGCTCACAAAAATAGAAACATCATAACATTGGGGTTCTGCATACATAAGTGTGACCCCCATCACATCAAATCAGGCAATAAATATGATTTTAATATTGATTTGGGTGATTTGAGTGATAACCAAGAACTTTGGTGATACCAAGTTTATTACTGTATCGTATCGGGAAAAAATGTCTAAATATTTAAGTGTGGATTCTGTGACGTAGTAAGAAAGAAGCAATCATCAGCCCCACTACCCCTAAAAATAACACCAGCAGTGCAGTGCAGGGGGTAAAAAAGGATGTATTTTTATCACAACTGGATAGTGTTCATTAAAGTGCTTTAAATCCATGTTTGGAATCAAAACTTTCTCCGTTCTGTTGAAGGATCAGAAAGATGAAGTATTTATCAACAGTTATTATTATTATTATTTTATTTGTTCAGAAATTGAAAAACTTGAAACTTTTCACTTACTTCACTCTATTGGCCATAGCACAAAACTAACCCGTGCGACTTAATACTTCACGGGTCACAAAAAAAAAATTATGCCAAAAGAAGGCTGGGAATGTGTGATATTTTTAAATTTATGGGGACATTTGTCTGGTCCTCACTAAGAAAACTGATTGACAAAAGCAATGGTGTTTTTAATGCGTTTTTAATGTTTTAAAGAAAAATACTAAAATACTATGTACACACACACACACACATTTAAATGTAGTTGGGGATAAAAAAACATATTGCATTATTAGAAGGTCCTGGCAAGAATAAATTGAATAGTTTAAGATTTAATCGTTTTTGACATTTGTTTGGTGCCCACAAGGAAAACTGTTTAAACACACACAAACAAACATAATAAACTACGTTAATATTTATTAGAAAGGAATTTCTTCACAAGGATATCCTCTCTCTCTCTGTGCATATTTAAATCTTGAAATTGCATTTCCACTCATGTAAATAATGTAAGTTGAACAAAAACG